>OZ030021.1:50195000-50202500 GCA_964023405.1 Apodemus agrarius | reverse complement strand
TGAAGCTCTGAATGTTCAAGGCACAATTAGCAAATCAAAAGATTCCCAAGAAAAATGAAGGAGAGGTCCCTGGTCCTGAAAAGACTGGATCCAGTTTTGTAGGAAAGTACCAGAACAGAGAAATGGTGGTGAGGGTGATTGGGGAATGGGGGGGAGGGGAGGGGGAGGACTTATGGGACATAAGGTGAGGGGAGAACTGGGAAAGGGGAAAGCCTTTGGAATGTAAACAAAGAATATAGAAAATAAAAAAGAAAAAGGTCCAAAAAAGATAGATATTGAAAAAGTACATATATATTAGCAGATAGCTATGGTATTGCAAAAGAATTGCAAGAGTTTTGTGTTTCTTGTATCTCTGTACTCTGGAAGCCAGTCTGGCACACAAAACCTCATCATTGCAGAGTGATATGTTGGAGGTAAAAGCAGCAAAGATACTGGAACTGTATGAAAGTTTATATTTAATTTCTCATGGAGGCTAAGAGTTCTCAAGATTTCTAGTTTTAAGCTGAGAGTATAGGAGGACCAAGTTATAGTTCTGGTCCAAGTCAGAGAGTTTGAGAGCAGGAGAACCAGAGGTGTTTGTGGTCTCAATCTAAAGGCAGAGAAGCCAACCATATCAGCTCAAAGAGAGACACTTCATTCATTCATTCATTCATTCATTCATCCTGTCTGTCTCTGTCTGTCTCCCTCTTCCTCTCCTCCCTCTTTTATTTGGTGCTTTGGGGGTATCACTACTACTGGGCTGTATGCCATCAACAATTCTTTTTGACCCCTCCCTTTTAATCTATTCAGGACTTAAATAGATGTCAGAGAGATCCACTTTATTAAATATATGAATTCAAGTGTTAACTTTGAAATTCTCTTATAGACATGTCTAGCAAAGCATCTGGGCATTCCATAGCTAAGATGACACATGCCCCATCAAGCCACTATCAAAATGACACTTAAAATTAACATATTTATTCAAAGTGAACTAAGGCTAATCTGGTCAACCTTGTTGGTCATAATTGTTCTTGACTGGAGAGTACCTTACATATAGTAATGGTTTGGGTGGGCTTATGCGGTTCTTCTTCCTCCATAGTTCAACAGCTCTACTGTAGACAGGCCATCATGAATATCCCTGGTAAATTGAATTCAGTTGATATCCATTGCTGTTACTTGGCCAAGGAAATTATGTCTTTGAGATAACTGTCCTGAGCACATTAAAATTTAGCAGGAGACCCACAAAGCAATTGTACCACAAGACTAGCTCTGATCAACGACAACAGAACAGAGTGCTTTGAGAGAACCTACTTTAAATACTATAAAATTCAATGCATTTTTAGTACATCGTGAGGCAGTGGTGTGTATGACTACCACCATTTAATTCCTAAATATTCTCAGAATATTCTCTCTTCCTCCCTCTGTCCCTCCGTCCCTCTGTCCCTCCCTTCCTCCCCCTCCCTCCCTTTCTCCTTCCCCCCTTCCATTCCTCCCTCCCTTCTTTCCCCTTTTTCAGCATTTGATGATGATAATTATTTCTTTAACTTTACTATTACAGACAAACCTAAACAGTGCTACATCATGAATATATTGCAAAGATTCTGGAGCATCATGTCTAGAAGCTGTTCACATTTGTTGCACAAAATCTCATCAATATCGTGTTGTTGTCACTCCATTCATGGCCCAAGTGTGCTACTTGAGAGGGGAATGTTTTAAGTTTTCTCATTCATTTTGAAAAGTATCACACTAAAATTTGATCTACTGTTTTCTTCCTTCTTTTGTGGGGAACAGAACAAAGCTTGTGCATGCTAGGCAGTGGTTTCCCACCAAGCACTATGCTGGCCTTCCTGCTATAGAACTGCTTTTATCCTAGAGAGTAAGTTCTATTACCAGGAAATTTTCTTCCTGACTCTTTTTTAATAGAAATGTTTATTCTGCTAAGGGATTCCACTATCTTTTAAAATTAGCCTGGTTTTAATGTGTTGAGTTTATAATTTGTGAACAGTTCTTTTTCATTTGCTGGAATTACAACAGTAGTTCTTTGCCACAGGCCACATGCAATATACCATTTTGGATGACCAGTTCACACAAAACTTATTAAAATGGTAGCATTCTTTTCACGGGCATATTTCTGGGGATCTGAGTGTGAGGAGTCAGGCTTGGAGGGGGTCCCCAACAATTTTATTATTCAAGAACAGCCAAAAGACTCTGAAAAGTAAATGATTTAACCTCAACCTTGCTACACACATCTACAGATCCAAATCTAGAACCCTTTCATCTCAGCTCATGTGCTTAAAATTTCTTGTCCTGGGTTGGTAGACATGTCTATAAAGCATATGTGATATGTGAAAGAGAAGGATACAATTAATGATGAGACAAACAAAAATCTGAAAATCTAAAGATCCCCAATATTTATTGATACCCATGCATGATCTGCAGTGCTTATATTAGAGAGTGTGCAAAGCCACAGCATGTAAAAAAAAAAAACTCTTTGTGTTTTCTACCTTTGGAAGTGACGGTGGGGGTATTGGAAGGGAAGGCCGCCGAGGCCATGCAGCTGCTGTCCTCCCCTCTGGTGAATACTCATAGCATGGCTTCCCATTCTGATCCTTCTTGTGTTAATGCCTGAAAATGTGTCCAACCAAGAGTCCAATCTTACCAATTTCTAATGATGTTATGATATAGTGTAGTTAATATTCAATGCTGATGCCCCTGAGCCTGTATCATTAGGAGATACATTCTGAGATTTTTTTTCTGCTTGCACTGATAAGTCTTATCTGACTTGGTGAGTGGCTTTGTACTGTGCTCAGTGGTGTGTGAAATACTTGAAGTCTTTGGGCCTCTGTGCAAAGGTCAGATGAGAAAAAGCCTCATTAGGACTTGGCACTGACCACTTATTTTTTCCAAACCTAATTGCCCCTTTTCCTCCACCATCCACACTGGACTGGATGTTGCATGAAGAAAAGCCTTTTTCTTATTATGTGAATTCTCCACAACATTGCATAACAGCCTACAAAGGACAAATGTTCTGTAGATGTTTATGTAATGAGTAAAGACTGACTCCCCTTTGAACATTTTGTATCTGCCTAATTCATGTTCATTTGCAGAGACAACCACTGACAGAATGTTCAGGTTGCTCTCATTCTATTAACAACCATCCAGGCAGTCACTGAATCGGAACTTCACTCCTCAAAACCAAGCCCAGGCACTGTACTGAAGGCCGGACTTAGGTGCATTTTTTTCCCTATGCAACAGAAGCCATCAACCACTCTTGCAGCTTCTTTTTTTCATGTGCTTTGGGCCTGTGAGCTACAAATAACTGAGGAGTAATTTTATCTCAGCCAAACAATCACTTTTGGAGAGTCCAGGAGCCTGTGGCATCTGCAAACAGCTCCCTTGTCTCTGTAAGACATTCATCTGCAACTCCTGCTTCTCCAGAGGGATTAGTTTGTTATTGTAATGGCACAGCACACAAAGGGCAGAGAAGGCAATGTTGTCCTCCGGCTTCCTGAGAGTCTTCTCAGGATATTTGCAGGAAATTGGAGACTTGGTTCTGAGAAAATTCATTGGCTTGGATTATTTGTTTCCCCATTCAAAGCATTCTTTTGTCAATAGCATGTGGCATTTTGGAAACTTCCAGGGCAGTTTTAAAAACTAGAGCTACCACCTGTTCATAGACAGCAAGTCACAATAACGGGAGGGCAGCTAAGTGTCAAGTGAAGGCTCATTGTCCTTCCAGTACCCTCTTCTCCTGAAGGTCAAGTGAAGACTCATTGTCCTTCCAGTATCCTCTTCTTCTGAAGGCAGCATGCTCTGCACAAAGCAGTTACCCTGAGTACAATGCAGTCTATTTGTTTCCCTTGGTGTCTCTGGCATCTTAACACCATAGGTTATTTTATCATCTGTGCTCTTGTGTATCTCTGTCACCATTTTCTTTGCATGTCCCCATAGTGACATGGTCCAGGTACACGGTGTCTATTCTGATGTGGTAGCATCTTCTTTTTGCCTTTTGGTTTCTTTCCTGCCTTTTGTGTCCCCCCCCTTTTGTGATTTGTATGTTGAATAACCTATCAATTCAAGTGGACCCACTTCTCACCTGGACACTACTGGAATATGCATGGAAGATGATACTTTCTGGAGTCTCTCTCTCTCTCTCTCTCTCTCTCTCTCTCTCTCTCTCTGTAAAGTTTGCCATGTTTTTGTTCCCTGAAATTGCTGAGCAATTTTGAGGCCATCTTCTCATTCCCATGAATTTGTTCTCAGACTGTGTGGTGATCATCTTGTTCTCTAAGACTCTTCTCTCTTTCACTTAAAAACAAATAAAGTGGGTTGGGTGCAGTGGTGCACACCTTTAATCCCAGCAAAGAAGGTAAAGGCAGGTGAGTCTCTATGAGCTTAAGGCTAGCCTGGTCTACATAGTGAGACAAACGCTGTATCAACAAGCAAAAACAAAACAAAAAATGAGATGAATAATGCTCAAACAACCTTGTGACATAGACTGCTTCAAACCGAACCAAGGCGTATCAGAAGAGAGCAGCCCTATAAAGATGCAACAACTTACCTGATCCATAGAGTCAGCACCAGAAGGAAGCCGGGTTTCTTCAGGCACTGGGATCACTGATCCCAGACTAGATTTATTAAAGGTGGCCTGAGCTTTCAGACAAGTCTAAATAGATACAGTTTACAATCGTGTATTTTGGGGAATGCTGGGACAGGAGAGAATAAAAATGTTAATATGTTCTTAAGTATAGAGTCCTAATAAGGGTCAGCAGAGTTTCAGATCTCAGTGGTGGTCTGTGGACAAGCCGAGACACCTTGGTCTCTGGGAGGAAGGAGGCAGATGTTCACAGATAAATAAGCAGGTAACAATGGAGGCATGGTTGATAATGGCCAGCAGGATGACAGAAATAAAACAAAGCAACCTGGTAGCAGCCATTGACGCACCTGGAAAGGCCACTCAAGGAGATGACAGTTCAGCTCCAGAAGAGAGCCTGTATTTTAGTTCTTTCTAGAAGGGGCAGAAAGATCACATAGTTCATTTGTCAAGTTTTGGACTGTTTTCAATGATATTGTGGTACTTGAAGTAAAGAAGCTCCTGCACAGGAGAAGAAACTATTAACAGACTACAAACATTCTACATAATAGGAGAAAATTTTTGTCGGCCATACTGGAGACAAGGGGCTAATATCTAGGATATATACATTAAAAAATGCAAAAATTAAATACCAAAGAACAGAGCTGCCAATCGATAAATAGGCTAAAAGTCTTAACAGTTTTCAAAAGAAGACGTTCAAGTGATCAATTGATATTTTAAAAAGTGTTCCCCTGTCTTGAAATAAAAACAAAAACAAAAACAAAAAACAAAAAACAAAAAAACAAACAAACAAACAAAAAAAACGTGTTCACCATCTCTGGCAATCAGGGAAATGCAAATTCAAGCTACTTAGAGAATTCATCTCACCAATAGTCAACATCAAGGTAAACAGAGAAAAACTTGAAGCAATCTCACTAAAATCAGGGACTCGACAAGGCTGCCCCCTCTCACCATATTTCTTCAATATAGTACTTGAGGTACTAGCTAGAGCAATTCGACAACATAGGGAAGTCAAAGGGATACAAATTGGAAAGGAAGAAGTCAAACTATCAATATTCGCAGATGATATGATAGTATACTTAAGTAACCCAAAAAACTCCACCAGAGAATTCCTGCAACTGATAAACAACTTCAGCAAAGTGGCTGGTTATAAAATCAACTCAAGCAAATCAGTAGCCTTCCTATACGCAAAGGATAAGCAGGCTGAGAAAGAAATTAGGGAAATGACACCCTTCACAATCGCTACAAACAATATAAAGTATCTTGGAGTGACTCTAACCAAACATGTGAAAGATTTATATGACAAAAACTTCAGGTCTCTGAAGAGGGAAATTGAAGAAGACATCAGAAAATGGAAAAATCATCCATGCTCATGGGTTGGCAGGATTAATATAGTTAAAATGGCAATCTTACCAAAAGCAATATACAGATTCAACACAATCCCCATCAAAATCTCAACTCAGTTCTTCATAGAGTTAGAAAGAGCAATTCTCAAATTCATCTGGAATAACAAAAAACCCAGGATAGCTAAAACTATCATCAACAGCAAAAGAACTTCTCCAATAAATATCCCGGACCTCAAGCAATACTACAGAGCAGTAGTGGTAAAAACTGCATGGTATTGGTTCAGTGACAGGGAGGCGGATCAATGGAATAGGACTGAAGACCCAGAATTGAACCCACACATCTATGGCCAATTGATCTTCAACAAAGGAGCTGAAAACATCCAGTGGAAAAAAGATAGCCTTTTCAACAGATGGTGCTGGCTCAACTGGAGGTCAACATGCAGAAGAATGAGAATTGATCCACTGTTATCTCCTTGCACTAAGCTCAACTCCAAGTGGATCAAGGACCTCCACATAAAACCAGACACACTAAAACTAATAGAAAAGAAACTGGGGAAGACCCTTGAGGACATTGGCTCAGGGGGAAAATTCCTGAACAAAACACCAATTGCTTATACTCTAAGAGCAAGAATAGACAAATGGGACCTCATAAAATTACAAAGTTTCTGTAAGGCAAAAGACACTGTCAAAAGGATAAATCGGCAACCAACAAATTGGGAAAAGATCTTCACTAACCCCACATCTGGCAGAGGGCTAATATCCAATGTATACAAAGAACTCAAGAAGTTTGACCCCAGAAAACCAAATAACCCTATCCAAAAATGGGGTACAGACCTAAACAAAGACTTTTTACCTGGAGAAATTCAGATGGCTGATAAACACCTTAAAAAATGTTCAACATCATTCGTCATTAGGGAAATGCAAATCAAAACAACCCTGAGATTTCACCTCACACCAGTCAGAATGGCTAAGATTAAAAACTCAGAAGACATCAGGTGTTGGCTAGGATGTGGAGAAAGAAGAACACTCCTCCACTGCTGGTGGGAATGCAAGCTGGTACAACCACTCTGGAAATCAGTCTGGCGGTTCCTCAGAAAACTGGACGAGATACTTCCGGAGGATCCAGCCATACCACTCCTGGGAATATACCCAGAAGATTCCCCAGCATGTAATAAGGATACATGCTCCACTATGTTCATAGCAGCCTTATCTATAATAGCCAGAAGCTGGAAAGAACCCAGATTTCCCTCAATGGACGAATGGATAAAAAAAATGTGGTATATATACACAATGGAATACTTCAGCCATTAGAAACAATGTATTCATGAAATTCTTAGAGAAATGGATGGAGCTGGAGAACATCATACTAAGTGGGGTGACCCAGTCTGAAAAGAATACCCATGGTATTCATTCACTGATAAGTGGATATTAGCCTAGAATCTTGGAACACCAAAGACATAAATCACATACCAAATGATGTCTGACAAGAAGAAAGGAGTGGACACTGGTGCTGGAATGGACCAAAGCATCAGTGTAGGGGAATACAAGAACAGGGAAGTGGGAAGGGGTGGATGAGGGAGC
>OZ030021.1:48430000-48885000 GCA_964023405.1 Apodemus agrarius | reverse complement strand
CCATTCTTGTATCTGAGTGATATACCATTCCTTAGCATTTAAGTTTTAGATAATTTTTAGCCTTAAGAATATTGACACAGTTGAATGCCCATCCCTACCCCCTTCCCTTCCTCCCTCTCTCCCTCCCTCCCTCCCTTGCTCTCTCTCATTCTCATTCTCTCTGTCTCCCTCCCCCTCCCCTCCGCTCCCTGTCCCTCTCTCTCTCCCTTGCTCTTTCATCTCCCCCAGATGTGCATGTAATCAAAAATTAGCTTTGTTTAAAGGCCAGTACTATGTTGAGAATCTGAATCCCATTGTAAAGTAGAAAATAAGCTTTAAAAACTTAATGTGCTGATATAGAGAACTGAATCAGTTATTAAGAGCACTAACTGCTCCTGAAGAGTACCTGGACTCTATTCTCAGAATCCACATGGTGATTCAAAATCAACACCTGTAACTCCATTTCCACATCAATTCCTTCTTCTGGATTCTGTTGCACATAAATTTGCACATGTGTGAGTTTGCATGCACGTATGTGTGTGCGTGCATGCGTTTGTGTGTGTGTGTGTGTGTGTGTGTGCCCGTGTGCGTGTGTGTGTGTGTGTGTGTGTGTGTGTGTGTGTGTGATTGTTTGGGCACACACACACATAATCAATAACACAATCAAGAACCTTTTTAAAAGGTTAACATACCAAAGCAAACTCCATGTTTTTTCAGTGGACTCTTTGTTTCACTTTGGCATTTCTTTGTCTTACATCCTGGTTAGTGGAATTTTTGGGTTTTGCTGTTGTTGTTTTCTGGCTTTTGTTTTGTTTTGTTATTGAAAGAGAGTGATTGAGAGAGACAGAACATAAAGTTCTGGAAGGAAGTTAAGAAGGCTCTGTAAGGAATTGGGGGCAAGTAAGACATGATCCCAAGTTTTAATTCAAATTAAAATGTGATCATAATTTTTGAATTAAAATATCTTTTAAAAGCAAAAGGAAAACATAATGAAATAGTTAAGAAGAAAAAATTAGTGCATAACTAAGGAGAAAAGAGTTGAGAATATAGGAAAAGAAGGTAGATGCAGTCCAAGTTCAGTATATGCACTCATGGCAATGATATAATGTTACCATTTTGAATAATTAGTATGTACTGATAAATAAAGGCATACAGATATTAATCATCAAAAAATACAATGTAGGGATTGCAACCAGGACACAGCTGGAAAGGCCCAGGTAGACACCCCTTCCAGGGCTACCCTCAGGGGGGGGGATCAGCTAGGGTCTCGGAGCCAAGCAGGCCGAGTTCTGCCTAGGCTTTCTGGGAAATCCCCGCGTCCTCTGGCCCTGCACCGAGGCTGCATTCTGCAACCAGCTCGCCTGCCCCTGGACCAGCGATAGCGGCGGGCCTCCATATTGCAACCAGGACACAGCTGGAAAGGCCCAGGTAGACACCCCTTCCAGGGCTACCCTAACAGGGGATCTGCTAGGCTCTTGGAGCCAAGCAGGCCGAGTTCCTTGCAACCAGGACACAGCTGGAGAAGCCCAGGTAGACAGACTCCAACAGGGGCTACAATCGCATGGGTGGCAGCCAGCTTATGATCCCTTAAAGCAGCAGTCACACATATTCACCAGTAGAGAAACAACAGGTGAGCCCAGCCTCACAGGAGATTCAAACACCAGCCACTGACAACAAGGCCAATTAACACCAGAAATAACCAGATGGCAAAAGGAAAACGAAGGAGCGTTACTAACAAAAATCAAGGCAACATGACAGCATCTGAACCCAGTTCTCCAACAACAGGAATCCCTGGATACCCCAAAACACCAGAAAAACAAGACTTGGATATAAAATCACTGGTCAGAATGCTGGTAGCTGAACACATAGAAAAATCTCGTAAAGAAATAGAGGAGAAAATGGATCAAAAGTTAGAAGCCTTTACGAGGCAAATACAAAAATCACTTCAAGAAATTCAGGAGAGGATGGATCAAAAAGAAGAAGACAATAAGGAAGAAAGACAAAAGTCACTTAAAGAACTACAGAAGAACGTGGGCCAACAAGTAGAAGCTATGAAAGAGGAAGCACAAAAATCTATTAAAGAAATACATGAAAACACAATCAAGCAAGCGAAAGATCTGAGCACATCCATCCAGATACTAAAAACAGAAGTAGAAACAACTAAGACATCACAGAGGGAAACAACATTGGAGATAGAAAACCTTGGGAAGAAATCAGGGGCCATAGATGCAAGTATCAACAATAGAATACAAGAGATAGAAGACAGAATCTCAGAAGCCGAAGATACCATAGGAACCATTGATTCAACAGTCAAAGAAAATACTAAATGCAAAAAGGTGGTAACCCAAAACATCCAGGAAATCGAAGACACTATGAGAAGACCAAACCTAAGGATTATAGGTATAGACGAGAGTGAAGATTTACAAGTTAAAGGGCCAGCTAATATCTTCTATAAAATTATGGAAGAAAACTTCCCCAACCTAAGGAGAGAGATGCCCATGAATATACAAGAAGCCTATAGAACCCCAAACAGACTGGACCAGAACAGAAATACATCCCGTCACATAATAATCAAAACTCCAAATGTACTAAACAAAGAAAGAATACTAAAGGCAGCAAAAGAAAAAGGCCAAGTAACATATAAAGGAAGACCTATCAGAATAACACCAGACTTCTCACCTGAGACCATGAAAGCTACAAGATCCTGGGCAGATATCATGCAAACTCTAAGAGAACACAAACTTCAGCCAAAACTACTTTACCCAGCAAAACTCTCAATCGCCATTGATGAGACATCAAGGTATTCCATGACAAAACCAAATTTGCACGATATCTTTCCACAAATCCAGCCCTACAAAGGATAATAGGGGGAAAACACCAAGACAAGGACGGAAACTACACCCGGGAAGAAGCAAGATAGAAACCTCCTCTCATCAAACCCAAAAGAAGATAACCTCTCGAATATAAAAAATAAATAAGATAAATAAATATAATTTCAAAAATGTCTGGAGGTAATAATTACTATTCCTTAATATCTCTTAACATCAATGGACTCAATTCCCCAATAAAAAGACATAGATTAACAGACTGGATAGGGAAACAGGACCCTACATTTTGCTGCATACAGGAAACACATCTCAGTGCTAACGACAAACACTGCCTTAGAGTAAAAGGCTGGAAGACAATTTTACAAGCAAATGGTCTCAGGAAACAAGCTGGAGTAGCCATTCTAATATCAGATAAAATTGACTTCCAACCTAAAGTCATCAAAAGAGACTCAGAAGGTCACTTCTTGCTGGCCAAAGGGAAAATCCACCAAGAAGAGCTCTCAATACTGAACATCTATGCTCCAAATGCAAGGGCACCCTCATTTATAAAAGAAACCTTACTAAAGCTTAAAGCACACATTACACCGAACACAATAATTGTGGGTGACTTCAACACTCCACTCTCCTCAATGGACCGATCAGGAAAGCAGAAACTAAACAGGGACACAGTGAAACTAATTGAAACTCTGGACCAATTGGATTTAACAGATATATATAGAACATTTCATCCTAAAGCTAAAGAATATACCTTTTTCTCAGCACCGCATGGTACCTTCTCCAAAATAGACCATATAATTGGTCACAAGACAGATGTCAACAAATACAAGAAGATAGAGCTAATCCCATGCCTCCTATCAGTTCACCATGGAGTAAGAGTGGTCTTCAATAGCAACAAAACAACAGAAAGCCCACATACACATGGAAACTGAACAATACTCTACTCAATGACACCTTGGTCAAGGAAGAAATAAAAAAAGAAATCAAAGACTTTTTAGAATTCAATGAAAATGAAGGTACAACCTACCCAAATCTATGGGACACAATGAAAGCAGTGCTAAGAGGAAAACTCATAACTCTAAGTGCATCCAAAAAGAAACTGGAGAGAGCATACACTAGCAGCTTAATGGCACACCTTAAAGCCATGGAAGAAAAACAAGTTAATTCACCCAGGAGGAGTAGAAGACAAGAAATCATCAAACTCAGGGCTGAAATCAATCAAATAGAAACAAAGAGAACCATACAAAGAATCAACAAGACCAGGAGCTGGTTCTTTGAGAAAATCAACAAGATAGATAAACCCTTAGCTAGACTAACCAAAGCACACAGAGACAGTATACAAATTAACAAAATTAGAAATGAAAAAGGAGACATAACAACAGAAACTGAGGAAATTCAAAAGATCATCAGATCCTACTACAAAAGTCTATACTCAAAACAACTGGAGAATCTGGAGGAAATGGACAATTTCCTAACAGATATCAAATACCAAAATTAAATCAGCATCAAGTAGATCAGCTAAATAGTCCCATAACCCCTAAAGAAATAGAAGGGGTTATAGAAAGCCTCCCAACCAAAAAAAGTACGGGACCAGATGGTTTTAGTGCAGAATTCTACCAGACTTTCAAAGAAGACTTAACACCAATACTTTTCAAACTTTTCCACAAAATAGACACAGAGGGACACTGCCCAACTCATTCTTCGAAGCCACAATTACGCTAATACCTAAACCACAAAAAGATCCAACAAAGAAAGAGAACTACAGGCCAATTTCTCTTATGAATATCGATGCAAAAATACTAAATAAAATTCTTGCTAACCGAATCCAAGAGCACATCAAAACGATCATCCACCATGATCAAGTAGGCTTCATCCCAGGGATGCAGGGATGGTTCAATATACGGAAATCCATCAATGTAATCGACTACATAAACAAACTGAAAAAAAAAAAACCACATAGTAATCTCATTAGATGCTGAAAAAGCATTCGACAAAATTCAGCATCCTTTCATGCTAAAAGTCTTGGAAAGAGCAGGAATTCAAGGCCCATACCTAAACATAGTAAAAGCAATCTACAGCAAACCAGTAGCCAACATCAAAATAAATGGAGAGAAACTTGAAGCATTCCCACTAAAATCAGGGACTAGACAAGGCTGCCCTCTCTCTCCATATCTTTTCAATATAGTACTTGAAGTTCTAGCAAGAGCAATTAGACAAAATAAGGAAGTCAAAGGGATACAAATTGGAAAGGAAGAAGTGAAACTATCATTATTTGCAGACGATATGATAGTTTACCTAAGCGACCCAAAAAACTCCAGCAGAGAACTTCTACAGCTGATAAACAACTTCAGCAAAGTGGCAGGTTATAAAATTAACTCAAGCAAGTCAGTGGCCTTCTTGTACTCAAAGGACAAGCAGGCTGAGAAAGAAATTAGGGAAATAACACCCTTCACAATAGCCACAAACAACATAAAGTATCTTGGCGCAACTCTAACCAAACAAGCGAAAGATCTGTACAACAGGAACTTCAAGTCCTTGAAGAAAGAAATCGAAGAAGACCTCAGAAGATGGAAAAATATATCTTGCTCCTGGATTGGCAGGATCAATATAGTGAAAATGGCCATCTTGCCAAAAGCAATATACAGATTCAATGCGATCCCCATCAAAATCCCAACTCAATTCTTCACAGATCTAGAAAGAGCAATTCTCAAATTCATCTGGAGCAACAAAAAACCCAGGATAGCTAAAACTATTCTCAACAATAAAAGGACTTCTGGGGGAATCAATATCCCTGACCTCAAACAGTACTACAGAGCAATTGTGTTAAAAACTGCATGGTATTGGTATAGCAACAGGCAAGCAGATCAATGGAACAGGATTGAAGACCCAGAAATTAACCCACAGACTTATGGTCACTTGATCTTTGATAAAGGAGCCACAACCATCCAGTGGAATAAAGATAGCCTTTTCAACAAATGGTGCTGGTTCAACTGGAGGTCAACATGCAGAAGAATGCGAATTGACCCACTCTTATCTCTTTGCACTAAGATCAACTCCAAGTGGATCAAGGACCTCCACATAAAACCAGACACACTGAAACTATTAGAAAAGAAACTTGGGAAGACCCTGGAGGACTTGGGCACAGGGGAAAAGTTCCTGAACAGAACACCAATAGCTTATGCTCTAAGATCAAGAATCGACAAATGGGACCTCATAAAATTACAAAGTTTCTGCAAAGCAAAGGACACTGTCAGAAGGACAAAAAGGCAACCAACAAAGTGGGAAAAGATCTTCACCAACCCCACATCCAACAGAGGGCTAATATCCAATATATACAAAGAACTCAAGAAGTTAGACCCCAAAGAACCAAATAACCCTATCAAAAACTGGGACACAAAGCTAAACAAAGAATTTTCACCAGAAGAAATTCGGATGGCCGAGAAACACCTTAAAAGATGTTCAACATCATTATTCATCAGGGAAATGCAAATCAAAACAACCCTGAGATTCCACCTCACACCAGTCAGAATGGCTAAGATTAAAAACTCAAGAGACAACAAGTGCTGGTGAGGATGTGGAGAAAGAGGAACACTCCTCCACTGTTGGTGGGATTGCAAAATGGTAAAACCGCTCTGGAAATCAGTTTGGAGGTTCCTCAGAAAATTGGGCATGTCACTTCCAGAGGACCCTGGCATACCACTCCTGGGCATATACCCAGAGGATTCCCCTGCATGCAATAAAGACACATGCTCCACTATGTTTATAGCAGCCTTGTTTATAATAGCCAGAAATTGGAAGGAGCCCTAATATCCCTCAAAGGAGGAATGGATACAGAAAATGTGGTATATTTATTCAATGGAATACTACTCAGCAATTAAAAATAATGAATTCATGCAATTTGTAGGTAAATGGTTAGACCTGGAAAATATCATCCTGAGTGAATTAACCCAATCACAAAAGAATGCACATGAAATGCAATCACTGATAAGTGGATATTAATGAGCCCAGAAGCCCTAAATACTCAAGACACAAATAGCAAGTCAAATGATTCCCAAGAAGAAGAAAGGAGAGGACCCTGGGCCTGTAAAGATTGCATCCAGTTTAGTAAAGAAACCGAGGGGGGAGGGGGAACGATTGGGGAATAGTTGGGGGGAGAGGAACTATGGGAACTATGGTGGGTGGGAACTGGGAAAGGGGAAAGCCTTTGGAATGTAAACAGAATATAGAAAATAAAAATTAAAAAAAAATACAATGTAGGACTGAGGCTGATTTCATCAATAATCTTAATACTAATAATCCTGGTTTTCTGTTAACATCTTGGCTCAGTCAGCAAAAGCTGGTAGCTATGTATGGTCTTGTAAATTCTGTTGCATATTTAAATATATTATTTTCTCAAACAGATTTCTACACATGTTAACTACATTAACCTATTACATGTCACGAGATAGAATCGCTTAATAAAATAAAGTTGGATTAATTTTTTGCATTTATTAGTAAAAAGCAGATGTTAAAATTCCATTAAATTTATAAGTTTTTGATGTTTTCATGTGTCTATTAATTTTTGTTTTGCTCATTTCAAAGCTGTTATTGAATTATTAAATTCTCTAAGCTCTTATGAACTTTATCTATCTTGAATTTTTGGTTTTATTTTTGGATAAAGATCACATCTATCTCTTGTTCTAGTTTGCTTTTCTGCTGCTATGATAAAACACTGACCAAAGGCATCTTGTGGGAGAAAAGGCTATTTGTCTTATATGCCCCAAGCACAGTCCATCATTGAAAAAAGCCAAAGCGGGAACTCAAGGAGCCTAGACATGAACCATGAAGAATGGTGCTTAATAAGCTGCTTTCATCCTCCTGAGTTCAGCTGTTTCTTATACCCCTGTTAAACTGTAGGACCACCCACTTTGCACTCCTCCCAACACACACACACACACACACACACACACACACACACACACACAAACACACACACACGTGTGTGCACTTGAGCATGCAAGGGTGAGGGCAGGCAAGAGCTTATACGCAAATCACATGAAGGCGTTTCCTCAACTGATGTTTTCTCCTCCAAGGGGGGGCAGTCTACTTTGTATTAAGCTGACAAACTTTAACTAGAGCATCCCTTACGTTTCAACCATCCATGTGTCTGATGCTAGGAAACTTTTCCTTTCTGTCAGATTATTTTCTATGAATATCTTGCAAATAGAACATGAAGAAGTATGTAAAGATCTCGGAAATATTCTTGTAAGTGATTTAATCTATTGATAACATATACTTGTTATCAGCTTATTTGGATTTATTATCTTATTTATGATGATATGTTCACTCATTTCTTAGATACATTTTGGTCCTTGATGATCTTGTTTTTCTAATTGTTTTCTGGTGTTCCAAAATAATATTAATTTGCTGATTTTTTAAAAATTATGGCATTTTTCCTTTAGTGCATGTGTATATTTTTGTCATGATAGGCCTGAAGAGGATGTCACACCCCCTGGTAATGGAGTTACAGGCAGTTGTTAAGTCTGTAGTACCCAGCATGGGTGCTAACAATTGAATTTCAGTCCTTTAGAAGAGCAGCAAGCTCTCTTAATTGTGAGTTGTCTCTCCAGCACAATTTATATTTATACATGGTCACAATGACAATGTCAAGGAGGAGATGCTGGTGTCTTATCACTGCTATAGTAAATTCCATAATATCGAAGCTGCAAACAATACAAAGTTTTGTGCTTATAGTCTAGAGAGCATAAATCTGAGATGAGATCTGTTCTGGGCTAAAATCTTTGTGTCACACAGAATAGTGTGCCCTCTAAAACTTCTCTCTTCCATTTATGTCCTTTGACTAGACTGGGCCCAAACAGATAATTCAGGATAGATTCTCTGCTCTCAACATCCTTAACATAGACATATCTACAAAGTCTTTTCTACTATGTAAAGTAGTATATTCAGAGTCAGAAGAAGAGAGCCTGGGCATTTAAGGATGGCATTATATTGCCCAGACATGGCTTGAATGCTAAAAGCCTAAAATTTATCTTTAGTTTTTTTCTTAAAAATGAAACAGAAAAGGGGCACAAAACATTTTTAATCCAGTATCTCCTTCTTCCTCTTTTCTCATTTTTTATTGCATTTCTGGTTTTTCATTGGATTTGGTTTTTTGACATAAAGTCTTGCTATGTAGCTCTGGATTATGTAGTAGTGATTGCAGTCTAGCTCAAGCAAACCTTAAACTGGTGACAGACAACCTTCTAACTTCAGACACCAAGTGTAGGCTTCATAAATAAAATACTTCAGTTCCATTTAGGTTTGGATAATATCTATCATCTATCTATTCATTCGTTTTGTTGGAAATATGTTTATGTATGAACTAGTCTATTTGTGTGTACTGGTTCATATGTGTGAATGGATGGATGAACATGCATGTGTATGGGCATGCGTGTAGAGGTCGAAGATCAATCCCAGGTATTGTTACTTATTAGGCACTTTACAATTTCTTTATTTAAATACGAATTTAATTGTCCTGCCTGGGCATTCGCCAAGTGCGCGAGGCTGGCTGACCAGTGAGCACCAGGGGTTATGCTGTGTCTGTGTCTGTCTCCACAGTGACGGCATTACACGTGTGCGCTGTTAGATTGTCATCTTGGATTCTGGGGAATCAGACTCTGGTTTCTATGACTACACAGCAGACATTTTACCAGTTCAGTTGCCTCCCCAGTATCTTCATTTACAGAATCTCAAACTAGGTGCCTTTTCAAACCGCCAAAGCTTACTTCACAATTTGTCTGTCTGCTTAACAATGTTCTTTTTTCAGTTACAGCTTGCCGTTTTGATAACTAGATGACACACCATTTGTTCTAAGTATAACAAAGTAAATCTCCATAATAGGATAGTGACCAGGTTTTTGTTTCCTTCAATGTCAAGATCTTCTATTTACTCCAAATAGAAAGCTGGCTTTTCTTACAGAATTTTTGTGGTCATTGTTTTGAGATATAGTCTTACTTGCTGGCCTCAAACTCACAAGGTTCAGTCTGCCCTCAGAGTACTGAGATTAAAGGTGCATGTGTATGCCTGGCATTGAAAAGAAAATTTTAGGTTGGCATCATTGAGTCACAGAACATAGAAGATATTATTTCATTTATTCTCTCACTCATAAATATTAGCTAACATCCACCCTGGTATACTTTTTGTTCTTATTTCTCATATTTAGTTTCTGGTTAGTTTTGACATTTCTTTTCCTTCGGTAGCTCTTCTGTCGTAAGCAGGTGTGCTAAGGTGCTGGTACTATTGTTTTTTTTTTTTTAATTGTTTGTAATATTTTGGTTATTTTTCAATTTTTTAGGATCCATGAACAGAGGAAAATATCTCTGACAAGGGAAGATTCTCTCTGACAGTCTTTCTGCTTTGTTCCCCTAGAACATCCTGGGGCATATGTCCATCAATTCAATTCTGTCTCACGTCAGCAAACTCTTAACAGCTTTTTATAATTCGAGATCTTAAGCCTTTCTGAATGAAGCCCTCAGATTCACCATCTGTCTCAATGAAGTTTTATTCATCTATATCTAATCACATGCCCAACTAACAACTTGACAGTTTCAAGCATAAGTACCATAGTTTTATAGTGTTATGTTCAGTATCATCAACAAATACTCTGTATTTCAAGTATTTCACTGTCACATATCTGATGTTTTCATTCTTAATCTTGTAAGCATGATCATTTTATCACTGAAATTGATTTTTACTGTATTACTCGTTATTGTTACAGTGGGTTCTCACATTCAAAGATGATCTGATTATGCCCTGTGGAATTAATTATGAACTTGAACACTGGGTTCTTTAATCGAGTTGGCTTTGTATGGTATACATTGAGAGAGGGTCCTTCCTGGGCAGTTTTGAAGATATTTTTACTATGTGATTAAATTTCAAGTGCAAATTCATGGAATGATTGGTCAGGGAGACATTTTCTTCCTATTCCATAATCATGTGATGTGGAGGGATCCTTTTTAGACAGCCTGCAGCTCTTAACAGAGCTTTGACCACACATACACTGTCACGAAAGGTTTAGACATCCATGAGTTATATCCATCTGTAATCCTTTCATTTCTACTTCCTACTTTGCATAGCCTTGAAAGGTTTCCCCAGTATGGACCTAAAAAATAAAACAAAGAATCATGAAATAAGATGTGCAAAAACTTCAAATGAAGCATTTCAAATTCCAAGGTCAAACTCCCTCCAGCAGCTACTGTATTTCTTGTTAAAGTTGCATTGATCCTAGGCAGATCTTTTGTGTATGTCTAATCTGTGCACATAAGAGATGCTTCTTATATTTTAAACTCAGTTTATAAAGGTTCTAAAATGGATCATTATCTGGTCACTAGATAACCACAGAATTAAACGTATTTACTCAATCTATGACCTGCTGGGTAGAAATTAAGTGTCATAAAATGATAGATTTGTTTAACAACAAATGCCAATATGCAGAGAAAAAAGAATACATGCATAATTTTATTATATTTTATAACATGTGAAAACATTGATTGCATCCTTTAAAGGTTAATATTAATGTCTAAATAATGTGTTCTTATGTCAATTAAAATTGAGTACTTCTTTCTTTCTGTGTGTTTTTTATTACTTTTTATTTATTCTAACTTTTTATTCACTTTGCATCCTGATCACAGCTCCTCCTCCCTCCTCTCTTCCTGGTTCCACATTTACAAATTCCTCCCCCCATTTCCCCCACCTCTTTTCCTTAGAGAAGGGGAACTTTGCAACATGGTATCATGCAGCTGATCTTTTACCACACTGGCTCCACTGTCTGTTAGTCAGGCTGATTGTCCTGCCTCTACCTCCTGAAGGCTAGGACTGAAGCCATGACTTTAGCAATAAGCTACTTAACTTTTAACACCTGTTCAATGGCATTTTAATTTGAATGAATATTATATTATAAATGATTGCAAAACATTGGTGATTGAGACAAATTACTTTTCTTTCAAAAGTTTAGAGTAAAACAAAAATTGTAGTGATGGGTAAACTGTGAGTTCGGGATAAAGTATTTTAATAGAAAGTATCATGAAAATGTTCATCTTTTCTCTTGGCAAATTTCTGACAAAAATTATTCTGTAAAGCAGATATAAAATCAACTTTACTTGCAAGAGGAGTTTGACAGGGTCTAACATGACATGAGAAAGTTCAAACTTTAAATATCTTTGTAACTCTAGGCACAAGGGGACATAATATGAAATTAATTCATGCAATTATACTTATTCACGTGCACAACTTCCACATCATGTCTAGGGGAAACAATCTCACAGCAGAAATCCTGTACTGCTGGCTCTTACAATCTTTCCACCACCTCTTCCATGATGTTCCCCGAATCTTAGGTAGAGGAAGAGGAGTATGGATATCTCAAATGGTTAATGAGGAGGAGGCCTTGTTAATTCAGGGGTTTGTAGAAAGTTATGTGGAAGAGAAAGAAAGGAATGGGGCAGTAAGTTGTATGTTGACATGTGAGGGCGCTTTAATTATAAAAAACAAAAGGAAAAAACATTGCTCATAAACTGAGCCCAGCATTTTCAGAGTATATCAAGGTAAGAGTAACAGGTTCCAAATCACTATTAGTTATCTAATGTAAGAGGGTGAAATTCCCATCATGCCTCTCTTTGGTGTCTTTCCTGGAGCCTGGTTCTTCGGTGATTGTGGACCTTGTGAAAACATCTAAACCATCCTAAACCAGCTTCATCTGGTGGTCAACCCAGACAGAGTCAATGTCCGCATTTCAGACTGATTCTAAGTGATAGGCACATATGCATTTCCAAGAGTATATCCAGGGTATGAATATGGCTGTAGATGGGAGATGTTAGGAAAGGGTTGTAACATATACACAGTAGGTCAATGACAAAACACTCAGCGTAACTACAGAAATCTGTTTCTCACAGACATGCCACCAACATGTACAGTCTGAGCATTGCTTAAAATAGAGGTACAGTAATAAAATACATTCTTGTGCCTCAGTGAAGAGAGCACCTGTGTGTTCCAATAAAATGACACACATCTGGATATATGAAATATCAAAATGAAATAGGGCTCTCTAGCCATAAAAAAATATGGTGCCCATTCACATCTGTTACGTTTAGAATCAATGAGCAAGAAGCCTAAGGTGCTCTTATATTAAATAATAGATAGTTCTATTTTTTATCTTGGCAGCAAACAACTACAGAATGAAACAAACCAAATACTATGGTAATGCAGCAAACTAAAGAATCACATAAAACACAATTAACTTAAGGGCCAGAATCACTTGAGTGTAAAGTATACTCAGATGTACAAGGAAAGAGTTGTGTGTCCTTTTTTCTAAACATATAATACATCATATCATGGTGCATGAGGTTGCAATGTAACTATTTGATTTACATAATACAAACAAAGAGGCTTCATTTGTATATAAACTGTATTAAAACTGTGACAAATGTATTGCTTATGGTCAAGGGCACCAAAAACCTTAACACAGACAATTTCTATTCACTTAGAAAAACAAAGAAATTAATAAAATATGCTTTTTATATAGAACCAGCAAGGACCACTTCCCACAGTCACTGGAAGCATCTCCGTTAAACCTGAAGAGTTTGTGACTAGAAGCATTTATCCTCACATTACTCTCAGATTCTTGGTCTTCACTGGTCAGAGATGTTTTTCCAGATGATGAAAGTAATATATTACTGATTTCAAGATAGTTCAAGGTGTGTGTGTGTGTGTGTGTGTGTGTGTGTGTGTGGTGAAGAACATGGATTTGGTTGCAGCTAAAACCTGTGTTCATACAGATTCAAATTCACATTTTTGGCTCATGTTGACTTGATGATATTCATGAAATTGGCCTCAGAGAATTTCATTATGTGAGTTTATGGAAATGATACTTTTAGTCTAAACTGAGAAGGCCAATAAATTGTGTCTAAACTCTGACTTATATTCAAAAAATAGTCTTTAATTTCCAGGAATGAAGATGCATCAGAGAATAAATCTCATTGTAAAGTTTTACAGTGCCCTGGGATATACCTATAAATGATTCATTCAGAAATGATCCAGTGATTTTTTATTAAATCAAGATACTTTTGGCATCTCTGATATATTAAATTTTCTACCTTACTTGCCAATGGCACTCATTTGAAATTGATTTTTTCAAGGGATTACAGATAATCCAAAATCATTTAAATAAATGTGAAAGGCAAAAAAAGTTATGAAAATTAAATTTTAAATAAAACATATTTTCAAGAGTCAGAGACTTAGGCTCTTTCTATAATATCAGAGAGAAACGTGACAACCATGCTGAGAAAATTAAGAATCAACAACAGGGAAAAACAGTTTTGTCTTCTTGTTACCATGAACCCACAGCACTAGGTCAGCTTTAAACTATTTACTTCATTGTACCACACAGAACAATTTAACAAACATATTACCTCAGATAGGTTCAAATTTATAAGAACATTATGCATTTTAGCTAAGACCATGATTAATCCCTAAGCTACAATTTCTTCCCAGTGATGTGTCCACATAGCACTCAACATTTAGCAATCATCTAGGATGAACATTCAAAAGAAATACCAATTACAAATTAAGCTGACACAGACCAGAACACGGGATCACTGGTGATTAACTTTCCTTACAAATTAAAGGTTTGATCATCATTGTATTTAAGGATTTGATATAGTTTATTTTTCTCGAACTGAATGGTCATCATTATTATACACTATTTAGTAAGTGAAACATTTTTCCAGATTATACAAAACACTCATTTAGGTGTTTCTGAACAGATGGTGCAAGGTTATATAGGACTAAGACCTTCTCTTTAGTGCACTGGTCTTCACGGTGTGAGACATTACAGAAGTGTGAGGGAGAAGAATAAATAAGCTCCAGGGAACAGGTTATGTGTGTATACCAAAGATAGACAAATAGCATTAATTACTACTCTAAATGAGCATTGTCACATGTTTAGTGTCATAGATAAAGACACACTTTGAGATAAAGACAGAGCAGAGTCTGAGGGAATGGCCAACCAATGACCGGCCCAAACTGAGACACATCCCATGGACAAGAACCTATGTCAGACACTATTAATGATACTCTTATATGGTGGCAGACAGGAAGCTAGCATAACTGTCCTCTGAGAGGCTCCACCCAACAGCCAATGGAAAGAGATACAGACTC
Source organism: Apodemus agrarius (assembly GCA_964023405.1). Classification (NCBI taxonomy): domain Eukaryota; kingdom Metazoa; phylum Chordata; class Mammalia; order Rodentia; family Muridae; genus Apodemus; species Apodemus agrarius. Next base: position 48,870,007 of record OZ030021.1, on the reverse strand, counting down.
ACACCCAAATAGTAGATAGAGCTCTGGCAATCTTCTGAAAGAGTTGGGAGAAGGGCTGAGGAACCCAAAGAAGATAGGGAGTCCACAGGAAGACCACACACAAGACAACACAAGGAAGTCAAAGGGATACAAATTGGAAAGGAAGAAGTCAAACTATCATTATTTGCAGATGATATGATAGTATACTTAAGCGACCCAAAACTTTACCAGAGAACTTCTACAGCTAATAAACAACTTCAGCAAAGTGGCTGGTTATAAAATCAACTCAAGCAAATCAGTAGCCTTCCTGTACTCAAAGGACAAGCAGGCTGAGAAAGAAGTTAGGGAAATAACACCCTTCACAATAGCCACAAACAACATAAAGTACCTTGGCGTGACTCTTACCAAACAAGTGAAATATCTGTATGACAGGAACTTCAAGTCCTTGAAGAAAGAAATCGAAGAAGACCTCAGAAGATGGAAAAATATATCATGCTCTTGGATTGGCAGGATCAATATAATAAAAGTGGCCATCTTGCCAAAAGCAATCTACAGATTCAATGCAATCCCCATCAAAATCCCAATTCAATTCTTCATAGATCTAGAAAGAACAATTCTCAAATTCACCTGGAGTAACAAAAAACCCAGGATAGCTAAAACTATTCTCAACAATAAAAGGACTTCTGGGGGAAACAATATCCCTGACCTCAAGCAGTACTACAGAGCAATTGTGTTAAAAAACTGCATGGTATTGGTACAGCAATAGGCAAGTAGATCAATGGAATAGGATTGAAGACCCAGAAATGAACCCACAGACTTATGGTCACTTGATCTTTGATAAAGGAGCTACAACCATCCAGTGGGAAAAAAGATAGCCTTTTCAACAAATGGTGCTGGTTCAACTGGAGGTCAACATACAGAAGAATGCAAATTGACCCACTCATATCTCCTTGTATTAAGATCAACTCCAAGTGGATCAAGGACCTCCACATAAAACCAGACACACTGAAACTAACAGAGAAAAAAACTGGGGAAGACCCTGGAGGACATGGGCACAGGGAGGAAGTTTCTGAACTGAACACCAATAGATTATGCTCTAAGATCAAGAATTGAAAAATGGGACCTCATAAAATTACAAAGTTTCTGTAAGGCAAAGGACAATGTCAGAAGGACAAAATGGCAACCAACAATTGGGAAAAGATCTTTACCAACCCCACATCCGACAGAGGGCTAATATCCAATATATACAAAGAACTCAAGAAGTTAGACCCCAAAGAACCAAATAACTCTATCAAAAAATGGGGTACAGAGCTAAACAAAGACTTTTCACCTGAAGAAATTCGGATGGCCGAGAAACACCTTAAGAGATGTTCAACATCATTAGTCATCAGGGAAATGCAAATCAAAACAACCCTGAGATTCCACCTCACACCAGTCAGAATGGCTAAGATTAAAAACTCAGGAGACAACAGGTGCTGGTGAGGATGTGGTGAAAGAGGAACACTCCTCCACTGTTGGTGGGATTGCAGGATGGTACAACTGTTCTGGAAATCAGTCTGGCAGTTCCTAAGAAAATTGGGCATGACACTTCCAGAGTACCCTGTCATACCACTCCTGGGCATATACCCAGAGGATTCCCCTGCAACAATAAAGACACATGCTCCACAATGTTCATAGCAGCCTTATTTATAATAGCCAGAAGTTGGAAGGAGCCCAGATGTCCCTCAAAGGAGGAATGGATACAGAAAATGTGGTATATTTATACAATGGAATACTACTCAGCAATTAAAAATTCATCATAAGCGAGTTAACCCAATCACAAAAGAATACACATGAAATGCAATCACTGATAAGTAGATATTAAGGAGCCCAGAAGCTCTGAATGCTCAAGGCAGAATTAGCAAGTCAAATGATTCCCAAGAAGAAGGAAGGAGAGGACCCTGATCCTGAAAAGATTGGATCCAGTTTTGTAGGAGAGTACCAGAACAGAGAAATGGTAGGGGGGGGATGATTGGGGAATAGGTTGGCGGGGGTGAGGACTCATGGGACATATGGTGAGGGGGGAACTGGGAAAGGGGAAAGCCTTGGAATGTAAACAAAGAATATAGAATTAATAATAATAATAATAATAATAATAATAATAAATTTTATCTTGTATTGGGAAGAGAGAAGCCTATGTGGATGGAGGAACTACTATAGTAATTTGGCCTAGAACAATGGAAAGCAATAAAAAATGATGTGCAGCACTTGGTACTAATACTTCCCAGCATCTAAGGGCAAAAAACTCTTTCAGTCATTTAAGCAAGGAGGTCACATGCTTCAATTCACAATAAAATATGAAAATTATGGAAATGATGATAGTTGTAAAATAGAAGCAACTGAATTCTGAAAAATATGTGGGTCTATTGGAGGTATTCATCTGAAAGTAGTAAGAGTCGATAGCTGATGAAAACAGACATGGAATGAGAAAGATTAATGAAATATGATGATCAAGAAGGTAAGATTAATGATTTTGTAAATGCTGGATTATGATCTTAAATCCATTAATGGGCTTGATGAAGACTTACTCCTTAGTTAAATAGATCCTTCAGTCAAATAATAATAGATTCATTCAGTTGTCAATAGATTGGGGATATTTATCATTGGCACAGATGTTCAAGAATATGTTTTTAGTAATGCTTGTATTTTGTTGCTGTTGTTAAATATAGTATATATATATATATATATATATATATATACATACATATACATATATGGTATTTGATACCTGAATGCTTAATTTTTTAAGACAAACATATAGTTCAAAGTGGTTAATTTTACTTTTTTTGTATAGTCTTTATCTTTTTCAATGTTTACTAGTTCCTGGAGACAGTTGTACATGTGTTTGGATCATACTCACTCTACAGATCTTTCCAGATCCACTTCACTGCCTACCGCAAGCACCCTGTATATTGTCACAGTAACAGAACATCATAAAGATGAATAGCATGGCAGTAAGTTTCTTTGTATTTAAGGAGTCAGTTCTCCGCTTGTTCAGGATGATCTTATTTCTCTGTGCTATTCTCAAGCATCTATGGTTGCACCTTTCATATTTCAGTCTATGGTCCAGTACTAATTAGTATTACATTAAGTTGTTAAGGAACATTGTTATGCATTTTTCATAAGGTAGTTCTAAATAGATTATCTTCTCAGTATTCAACTATGTTGGCGAGTTTATTAAAAATTGTTGTTTGGGATTGTGTAAGGCTATTTTCAGACAGCTTATTTTAAGGAGTACATTTAGGTTTTCAGTTGCTGTCAAGATTTTCTCTACATTTTGTTTAAAGGTATATACATGTTCTATTGCTGCAGGGAGACACCATGACAAACCAATCTTACAAAAGATGAAGCTTGGGGAGTTTTGTTTGCTTTTCTTTTTGTTTTTTCTTCCATGTCCCCCCATGGAGGATCTACCAAAAGCCTGAAAGGATGCCCAAGCTCCCTGTAAACCTGTAAACAGGGAGAACCAAGTCTCCACTAAATATCAAGGAGTGTGCTGAGTCAGAGCAGATCCTTCTGGGTATCCCCTCTGATGAGCAAGGCCTTGGTACTTTTCTTAGGTAAATACTGAGTTACAAGATGGTATGACTAAGTTGCCTCACACTTTCATTCTGACTCCAGCCAGTTATTACCATCTCTTTAAAAATCTGAACTCCATGGCAATAACAGACTGGGAAACTTGGGACAGGATCAATCTACACAGATGAGCAGCACACCATACTTCTTAGCACCTTTTCATGCTCCGTGCTCCATTCTCTTGTACTCTCAGAAACACTCCAGTGATCTACCAAGATCCTGACTGTTCTATCAATTGAGAAATTGTCCTCAAAGAGCTGGGTTAGCTGTGGGGCTTCCCTAGAAGATTTTCCTTCTTTTAGGGATTATACTTCAATGACTTCAAACTGTTGGCACCTAAACTTTCCAGTTTCGTGGCTGTTTAGCACAAAGCCCGGTGCCATTTACATGCACTCTCTCAGTGAAATTCCACACATGTTCTTTCATGCAGTTTTTCTATACAGAAAGCTTATTAATAATTGTTGCATATAATTGATCAGAAACTATTACTAATTACATAGGTCTATTTCAGGCAAATCATAGTGCTGCCACTGATATGATATGAAATTTTGATAAATTTTATGACCTAAAATTAAATCACTGCCAGACAGTGGATTCTTGTTCACTTTTATTAGCTCTTTCTGGGGAGCAAAAGAAATTCACTGACAACTGTTAATACAGAGAACAGACACAGGACACACTGCTGTGCACTGTTCCCCGTTTTCAACACTACAAGCTCTCCTTCCTCCCGCATTACAAATATTTGTGCTAAGGACATTCACAAAGCAACTCACAGTTAATGAGCCAGAGATACAACAGTAAGTCTTTTCTCATACGGGCCCAGTAAAATTGCAAGTTACTGAACTCTACCTACAAGCTTACTTGGTATGGCAACGGCTAAAACATATAGAAAATGCTCATAGTACCTACTTAATTTCTACCAAAATTCTCCTGAGATTTTAGATATTCTCTCATCATTGGCTATATCTTTGATATCAGTGGCTGTGAGTGCTTTATTTTAATTAACAAATGTTTTGTCAACAGAGCATCAATCCAACAGTAAGCTTCAGAAAGATCAATGATAAACGGATGGAGAAGACTATAATCATTATGCCAAGAAGTCCTAGAACAAAGGCATTGTACTGAGGAAGGATGGAATTTGCAACAGAAATGCCGAATTAAGAACGTGACTTCATTGGCCTTGGCAACTTTACCTGGTTATAAGAATAGCAGCATCCACCGAAGCAATCTCTTCTCCCCAGCTCGTTGCCATCTCCAAATGAATATCGTTCTTCCTGCCAAACTCTTCGTGCTGCCACTTACAGAAACTCTCCAGCATTTTCTCCCCGTGGTGCCCAATATACAGATCTGCCTACAACAGAGGTCGCTTTCATTCTTCAGACAGATTATTATCAGATATACCTAATTAATAAATCAATTCATTAACCCCAAGGCAACTTCCCAAATGACTACTGCCAACTGCTGAATATGGCATTAATTAGAACATGTAAGGTAATTAGTCTTAATTTATCCTGAGCTCAAACAAAATACAACAGGAAACAAACTTTAACGTTGGCAAAGTGTAATAATGACGTAGTCTATGTGGAGTTACAATGAAAATCAAAGGGTCATAATGAAATATTTAAACCTCTGATATTTTGGCTTGGAAGATAGATTATTCTGCAACTTATGCATAGAACTGGTATTTAATTGGTGCTTTTTAATTAGCCAGAGTGATTCCATAAACTACTCTTCATTTCAGTTGCAATACAGATAAGAAAATAAATACCTTCAACACATATGTTTAAATAATAGAATAAAACTTTCTTTTAAAATACCTTAAAATTACATTTTGGAAAGTTAGAATTTGTTGTTAGGATCCTTGGAAACTAAGAACATTCCATTTTTCAAATAAAATTGAGGGATTAACCCAAACCAAAGGCCAGTTTTATGTATACTTTGAGTGATTCAGTGGATATTTTTAGATTTTTAAGTCAATAAAAGAATATCCCTAAAATATTCTTCACTTAAAAGTTCCTGAATATAATTTCCCACCCACTTAATTAAAGAAGAACTCAAAACTTTCTTACTGGTGTTTCATGGAGAAGAATGAGCTTTATCACACGAAGGTTGACCTGGATACCCAGACTCTTGTGTTGGAAAAGGTTAAAAACCTAAAAGTAAATAAAAATTAGAACTTCTAAAATTAAATGAAAACACACTCATTTTTTAGTTTAAGGCCAAACAGAAAAATTCTCAACTTAGTATAAAAACCTTCTTTTAAAAGTTGGTAGGCAATACAACTTTTTTTAATTTTTTTAAATTTTTCTATATTCTTTGTTTACATTCCAAATGATTTCCCCTTTCCCAGTTCCCCCCTCCCCAAAGGTCCCATAAGCCCTCTTCCTTCCACCAGTTCCCCAATCAAACCCCTCCCACTTCTCTGTCCTGGTAATTCACTATATTGCTGCATCAAGCCTTTCCAGGACCAGGGCCCTCTCCTTCCTTTTTGGGGATCATTTGATATGTGAGTTGTGCCTTGGGTATTCAGTGCTTCTGAGCTAATATTCACTTATTCCATGGGACTGTATTCCATGGGCAACACAATTTTGTAATGTGGTATCTTACTCTTTATGATTTTTTTAACTTAAATTTTATTTAATATGTACTATAAAACATATGACTAACACAGCAAAATCAAATTTCTACAGATCTTCATACAGGGATGAGGCTGGCTCAGGGATGAGTAGAGTCTCAGAATGCAGATGAAGAAAGGTAGAAGGGACAGACGTCAGACAAACTGTCCACTGGGGGAAAGGTCAAGTGAGAGTAAAATCCACTCTCAGTTACTAGTTCCATTTACTCTTCTGTGAAAGCCACTCTTCGTCAGCATTTTCTGTTCTTAAGGAAAGTTCAGCCAGTAAAATATGTCAAAGGGATTACTATGTTGATAATCACCCCTAGCACTCTAGATACAAAGTATTTTCTCCACCTCAGAAGTCAGTCATCATATCTACCTTCCTGGGAGTCAGCCTGTTTAAATTGTATCTAGTACATAGTAGGTCCTACTCTTCAGGGGGAATCACATTGTTATTTAAAATTGTATTCATGTTTGAGTTAAGTAGGTTTTGACAAGCATTCAGTTTTAGTTCACCCTGTAATCATTCCATACCATTTGTGGTAGAACCATGTACATAAACCAATATGACAGTGTTGCTAACACCATCAACAAGGTCTCACAAAGACTGAAATTAAAGTCAGAAGCAGAGAGATGAAAGGGGGGCAATAGAAATCAACAGTTTTGCATCTCAAATTAACAGAGTTTTGTAAGATAAAGCACTAGCTGAAAAACCCTTTGCTATTTCATAGAAGACTGATCAGTTTGATGTGCCCAGGAGAGCCAATTGCAGTCTCTACTCATATTAATCAAAGAAAGGGATAAGTTAATTTTCAGAGACCCTGATGCCCTACATTCAATGCCCAATGCTACAAAGCAGAAGTCCTTTAGGCTGGATTCTATCTAGAGTTTTGTTGACAAACTTTCATGCATCCTAAGGTTCACCTACCATATTTAGGATTGTCAGAATGAATCTCCTGGCTGCATCTGCCCCGTGGTAGGAGATCATTGCAGGGTCTGCAACTACTACTGTCTCGATGTTGTATTCCTGGGGTAATTTGTAGGAATACCGTTTTTCTCGTCTGGTCTCTGCTATTGTTTTAGACCTTGGCTTTCCTTTATCTGAAATAGAGAAATGGATATTTCAATACATCTATTAAAGTGATCATTCATGATAGACATCAACACCAAGCAAAATCCTACAAGATGAAATCTCAGAGGGCTGTGAAGTAGTACTCAGATGTATCAGTTCCTATGTATGTATTAAGAACTTTTGTCTTCTGATCATCCTCAATATCCCCTCTGTAAAGAGAATTTAAAATACAATTTTCTTCCTAAAGTTATTGATGAATTATGCATATGAAAATTAGACCAGTAAAATTTCTAACAAAGCATCAATATGAAATATAGTAAACAAAAAATGTTCGTGATTTTGAAACCCACTTGACAAAAGAAAGGTCTGCTTGTAAAAAAAAAAAAAAAAAAAAAAAAGTGCCCAAAACTGAGCATCCTGAGGAAATGGCTCTGATTAATAAATCATGGTGAATGAGATGAAAGGCTTTCATTCCACCTCATATCATGTGGATATAAAAGTTAGACCTCAAAGTGATGAGGATCCCTCAAATGTTCCTGGCTTAGAGTGGCAACTGAAAACATGATATATTTATAAGGATAACCACGAAATATTAACCATTGTTTTTTATAAAATCATGCCAAAGACAGAGTGAAAAGGAGCATCCAAATGGAAGAAGATATTTGCCATGTATTTCCAGATGACATAAACAAAGAGAAATTCTAATTCAATAAAAAAAATAAATAACCAACAGAAACACAGACAACAAGCTTGAATAGTTGTTGGTCAAAATATAAAACCTCCAAAGGATTAATATATGTACAAGAAGAGCCTTAACTAAGAGTTTCAACATGAAAACACAAAGCCACATGGAAAAGAATCAAAATCTGTACAATGAGTAAAATTAGAGACATAATGGTGAATGCTCATAGGAGTGCTCAGAGGATTGGAGGAAAACTGTCCATTCACATTATGTGGTGTGTTTTCAAAACAGTTACATATATCAAAGAAAATGGCTGATTGGAATTTCAGTGTCTGTCCTCACACTTAAAAAGGTTTTACTGATATCACAATCAACAGTACAAGAGACACTGGTGTTCAACTGGGTATAAACACTCTGAAAAATTGATTATTATGGTCCACTAACATGAAATTATGCATATGCAATGATCATGCCTCAAACGCCACCATCAGAAAAAGTACAAACTATGTGCAAGTCATTTGGAATAGCAGCATTCTTAATAGTTCACATGAGCACCTACATTTGAGCCTGTTTATTTAATGAAACCAGTGGAACACTAGATAAAATGGAACGAAAACAACTACTATAAAATAAAGCCTATGGAGAAAAGGAGGCATAATATTCTTTGTGTACTGTGTGAAGATTATCCTTGTGTTATTCATATGCTGATTTCTCTGGCCCCATATTTGGTTGCAATCCGGACATGCCATAGTAATGCTTATTCTAAGAATCTCTAGTCACGTACCAGGCGGTGGTGGCGCACGCCTTTAATCCCAGCACTTGGGAGGCAGAGGCAGGCGGATTTCTGAGTTCGAGGCCAGCCTGGTCTACAAAGTGAGTTCCAGGACAGCCAGGACTACACAGAGAAACCCTGTCTCGAAAAAAACAAAACAAAACAAAAAACAACAACAACAACAACAAAAAGAATCTCTAGTCATAACGGTTTGTAGACATTGCTCCTCATTCACTTATTGCCAATAAAAACTGACCAACCAATAATGGAGCAGAAGTTGTTTGAGAATTCTGCCAGCCAAGGGGAGGAGAGAGGAGGAGGGAGGAGGGAGGAAGAAAGGGAAGGAGGGAAGGAGAGAAGGAGGGAAGGAGGGATGGAGGGAAGGAGGGAAGGAGGGAAGGAGGGAGGGAGGGAGGGAGAAAGGGAAGGAGGGTGGGAAGGAGGGCAGGAAGAGGAAAGAGGAGAGGAGACAGAAGGGAAGGGAAGGGGAGGGGAGGGGAAAGCAGGGAAGGGGAGGGGAGAGGAGGGAGGTTGAGAGAGAGGAGGAGGAGGAAGATTCACAATGAGGAAATGGTCCAGGAGCAAAGGCCAACGAGCCAGACCAATACTAAAATGCAAGTATACCTATGGGATTTTGGTTGGGAGGCAGCCAGGTTAGTTCAGAGGATTAGAATAGATTATTAACTGACCAGTTAGTGTGTAGTGATTATCAAATCTTATAGTCTCTGTCTCATTCATTTGGAACCTAGCCAGGGATAAAGAAAAACTGCTACTTTAAAAAATGCTTTTACAGGGGACTCTCAAAAGCCATGCTATATTGTAAAAAGAAGCCGATTATTTAAAAAAAAAAAAAAAAAAAGGTAGGTTGAGGCCATTTGCAGACAGGAAAGTCCTGGAGATAGAAATCAGGATACTGATCACAAGGTAGGAGTGTAGCCAACTCACACGTATGAGAGGTACAATTACTTCCTGTATCCAGCCCATGGCTGCTCACATGCAGCATCATATCATCTCCTGTATTCATGTGCTGCTACAGTGATATTTATGATCCAACAGCTGCACTGGGGTACCACTGACGTGCCAAAAAGTATGCAGATGTTTCCATGCACCACGTGGAATAAATATCAGTAGTCCTATAATCATCTCTGTAAAACATAGTCTAAATCAGTTATCACTTCTGTCACAAGGAAAGCAAAACTATAAACTGATGTTGTCTCCTTCACACAATGTGTGCTCCTTGTTGACCAACATTTTTTTTATATTTCTTTACCACAATCTGTGGACTCTGGAAATGTGAAGAACACCTTTTGGTTGAACTGGTAGTATTCCCTGGATGTCTAACCTTGCTGGGGTTCAGGAATGTGCTCTCATCTCTACCATTCATCATACTGGTTTATAGCCACCTTCTTTACTCACATGAGATGCCTCGATTGCAGCCTGAGTGGCTCCATCTCACTAGCCACCTATTCTACCTCTAACATTTGTCAGTTTCAGGACTCATTTACATCTTGGATCATTTGACTCCATGTCTCTTCTATTCTTACCTTCTAGACACTCCTAGAGTCGCCCCTGAGATCTGAGAGGAAACAGATTTTCTCATTTTCCTTGTACTAAGAGAAATTTAAATATCTGCATAATAAAATTAGTTTTATCCAAATATATAAAATATATAATCAGTTGATTAAATTAATGCGAGTATTATGAAAACAGAAGCAAAGGCTCTTTGTATTCTGGAAGTGAACATGGCAACATCCAAGAAAGCAATGCAAAGTGGCAAGAAAGAAAGTGGGTGTGTAAAACAGAATCTGTTGTGTGGATAAGACTCCATTTTATGCAATCAGAACAGTTCTAGAAATGAATTTCAAAGCTCCTGGGATCAAAGTTCCAAAGGAAGGAAGGACAGGAATAGAAATTGAGTTCAATAGCGGTTTCTGGTCTAGGACATTTAAGAAAATTAACTGTGTAACTTTTCCAACTATACCTATAATTAACTATACCTATAGTTATAGACTTCAATCTACCTTAGAGCAAGTATTAGCTGGTAAACATTACTTCAAGCTTACTTATGAAGTGTCTTATTTTGCCAGAGTCAATCCCCAATAAATGTGTCATGAGAAGCCATATATGTTCTCATACGTTAACACTTTTGGCCTGGACGTGAATGAGAAACTTCATGTTCTGTGCATCATTCATTCACTACAGTCATGAGATGAACATAGAAACATGCAGTAACTAAAAGACACTGAGTCTGTTTGAACAGCCACATTTTCATTGGCTTGAGGTTACCCTTTCATTGGTTTTAGGGACAATGTATAGCAAAGACAATTGTATTTAGGTATCCACTCTCATCCTCACAACACCACCACTCCTATCTCTTGGCTGGTTTGTGACTGTCCAACCAGAAGCATTGTTCAGCCTAGTGTTCAATCATGTGACAATCCAGCTAAATGTTCAAGGGCAGGACATGAGGAAAACTGGTATTTATGATCCTTAGATCATTGTTTAAACTAAATTACTTGTCCATCTTTCTGTTTCATCCCAGTGAACTAGAATCCAGACAAACTGTAGTGAGTTCAGGTACACATTGCAGGGGATAACATTGGAGTAAGAAATGGGAAGCAGTAAGGGGGCAGAGAATATGGAGACACTGGATGATGTCTCAGATCCGACATACTATCTTGTCCTGGGTCTCCAAGAACTTAGGAACTATATACTGTGTGGGAGATATAAACATTATGTCATTCGAACCATTATAATTTACTGTGGCAACTTAGAGCTGCCTTTGAATTACTGTCATGATCTCTTACTGCCCTCAAAAAGGTGCCCCTTGTTAAGTGAAGTATTCATTCTTGTATCTATGACTTGTTCTGCTCTTTCCGCTGTGTATATCCATCACCACACAAAGAGCTCCAAAAGAGAACAGTCTTTCCCTCACATAAAATCCACCAAAAGTATAAGAATTACCAGTGTATACGGAGATCTGTTTTCATGGCCTACAGGTAGCCCCGTGAGAAATTTTAGGGATTTTGATTATTAAAGGTGAGCATGGCCAGATGATTTATCAATTCATCTTTCAACAAGTTCTCTTTGCATTGAACCAAGAATTCTAGCTTATCCTAGGACAACAGATTTTCACGTAGCCGTTTAAAGCTTTATAACTCTGAGTCAACAGAGGAGCTAGACAGGTCCTCTCTTCTACTCATCGCCCAGGGACCACTCTTCCCATCCGCACCGGCACCTTCACTGTTAGGAAGCTGTGTGCTACGGCTCTAGCTTTGACTCTCCTTTCAAAGGAGATGTCCGTATTACTGAGTTATGCAAGCTGCCAAAGACAACCCAGCTAACCCAGCTGTGACATCTATGATTCATAACAATGACCAGCCCAGCAAGGCATTCCCAAGGGTACAATAGTGACATTTATTTCTTGAGGGTAGCCTATAGCTGTCTAATTGGGCACAAGGAACACTCAATAGGGCAGAATCCATTCCTAATACTATAATCCAATCCAACTACCAATGACTGATAAGCCGGAGAATCTTGAGATTGCCACTTTCTAAAACCAGTACACTTCCTAACCGTACTCTAATGATCGTTATGACTACAGATAAGTGAAACTTTCATCTTTTGTTAATGAAGCTTCTTTTTACAGCAGAGGAAAAGCATTACAGAAAGCCACAACTGGTTAAAACACAGAAATCAACTTACTGTGTGATACCCAGCTAGAACTGATGCATCTACAACACAACCCCTATGCCTATGGCTAAGGGTTCACTACAAACCAAGTGAAAAACAAAGATTGCAAGAGCCAGAGAACCAGGATGCAAGCTATAAGGTAGTAAATAAAAATACATATTATATATATATATATATATATATATATATATATTATGCATATGTGTGTATGTATACATGAATATGTGTTTGTATATAAGGGGGGAAGCTATACCTATTAATTAAATCTCAATAATATTAAATATCAAATAAGACCTGAATAATGACAATACCAGTTGACATGACAGCGTGGATGAGAAAAACAACTCACAAAGTCTTACCCTTAAATGGAGAGATACATGCAATTAATGGGCCCCAAAAGAGGGAATCAGTATTATCCATGGATAAGTCCACTGATTCAACCCAGGGGTCAGTCTTAACACATTTCCATATGAGCAACACTAAATATATTTCAGCATATTCTATGCACATATTTATATGTGCACAGTATATGTGTACATATGTGTATATGCATGAGCACATGTGTGTGCACATGTGTATGTAAAAATACTAAAGAAGAACAGATCATGGGGATATGGGAAGAGGGGAAAGGGGAGAGAGACATACAGAAATCATGTGAATAGAGTACACTTGTTTGTTAACTTTGTTTTATTAAGAGGGGCTACCTCAACGAGGAGTGGGTCACTCAGGTGATTTCAGGTGAATCTTCTCCCCATTTTAACTGATCAAATAAAGACTAGAGCCTGTGATTGGGCAGTGGAACGAAAAGGTGGGCCTGGGAGTTTTAGAGAGGGTGAGAAAGGAAGGAGGAGAGGGAGATGAAGCAATGGAGGAGAGGAAGATGGAGGAGCAGGAGGTTGAAGGAAGCTGGAGCAGAACTGATAGGCCTGGAGGAGCCACAAGTAGCAAGAGATCTCATAGCTGGGTAACACAGTAGTGTAGTTGTATATCTGGTAATATATTATAAACACTATAACTGAGTTGTGTGTTCTTTGCATGGGCTTATTGGAGTTGGAGATTTACTGAAACATGCTTGTGTAAAATTCTAAAAAAAAAGAAGTTAAAAATTAACACAGTGTCATCCAACCATAGGAATGTGTTTGTGAAAAAAATAATTAATATAGTCAGCACAAAACAAATAATCCATAATACACATATATGATGGTTTGTATATGCTTGGCAAAGGGAGTGGCACTATTTGGAGGTGTGTCCTTGTTGGAGTAGGTGTGTCACTGTAGTTGTGGGCTTTAAGACCATACTCCTAGTTGCCTGGAAGTCAACCGGCAGCCCTCAGATCAACTGTCAACTGGCAGCCCTCAGATGAAGATGTTGAACTCTCTGCTTCTCCTGCACCATGTCTGCCTGGGTGCTGTCATGTTCCTGCCTTGATGATAATGGACTGAACCTCTGAACCTGTAATCAAGCCCCAATTAAATGTCCAAATAAGAGTTGCCTTGGTCATGGTGTCTGTTAACAGCAGTAAAAACCTAAGACAATGTATGGCATTTACATAAGGGAAAGGAGTAACACAGAGACCAAGCTAAAATAAATCTTAAAATTCTATCTTGTAAGAATATTGTAACATTATCCAAGCCTAAGTCATGCTATTGTGTTAATGTGTAGGCTTGAAGTACAAACTAAATTGCAGCAATGAATGCAGTACATAGAAAGAAAATAAATACATTTCATATGTAGCTAATTTCAAAATACTTTCCAAACACAGAGCTCCCCGATATAGGTAAGCCCAACCAGTCATCTGATTGCTGACAGCTTTCTGTCCTTTCATGCAAGTGTTTTATCCAAATAGGTCAATATATTATGCATATTATATGTACTATGTAATGTATATCAGGAACATTGTGAAGAATGTTTGCCAAATATGAATCATGCGTTTATGCTTTATTAACCTATTAAAATCAAGGATGCTCTAGACTCTGTGTCTCAGTGAACAATGGCACACAAAGCCTGCACTGTGTCCTTCATTAATTTGAGTAATTAAAGGATGGAGCTCATCAGGATGCAGAAGTTAAATGCTGCAGATTCTCAGGATAACTTATACAGAGCAAACTTCTTAGACTATCTCAAAGGTGCTGCTGCTATTGTTTCTAGTTTCAAACACTAAACGTATTCTTCCTTGTTCATGATGTTATCTATAACTTTTGTTCTGCACTCCTTTTGAATTAACAGGTCCTAAAATAAGGAAGAGGCTTAGTCTTATCTGGTCTTACCTGATATACCAAATCAGATATTAACAATCTCCCCAAACCACCAAAGATTGTTTCATATATGATATGAATTTTCACAAAACAAATCTCCTACACAAAGTATTTCATATTTTCTTCTAAAACTGAATGAGTGCCCTAGAGAACTGTGGTCTCTGCAAATATTACTTACTTTCACACTTCATAAAACCTAGCCTCAAATATCACAGTCAATTTTAGAATTTATATTCTGTACATTAATTACATTAACACTTAAATTTGAACCTATAAGTCTAATTTTATACTCATTATACTGAAAAATCCTTTTTAAATATGTATCATTTCTTGACTTAGTGACTGCTTACTGAAATGCCCCCATTAAATGTCTAAGAGACCTGTCTTAGGGAACAATTTTTATTCTGATGTTGGCTGTGATACCATTCAGTCCTCTTTCTTTTCTTGCAAATGTGACAGATTTATGCCTAAAGATCTCAGGAAAGTAAACAAACAAACAAACAAACAAAACTACATTATTATGCCTCTGACCTCAGATTAAACAAGATGGGGTGTCGATGGTTGGAATATTTATGAGTTCTAAAAGGTCCTATATTAAAAAAAGTATACATTGTTCATTTTCCTTCCTAATCTGTTGCTCATCTTCCAAGATGATATTTAAATGAGCTACAAAGAAAACAGGATGCTTCTACTCAGAAGCAAAATCTATGTACTTCTCCTGAAGGTAGATTAAGTAAGGCTTTGAGCTCATAGAATTCACTCAGAAGTCGGAAACTCTGTCAGTCATTTCTACTCTACAATGTAAAACACGAGAAAGACTTCCTGGTTCAAGAACATGGCAAAGGAAGCCCTAAGCTGGCCTTTGAAGAATATTTGAAATTCCATCTTTTGATATTAAAATACAGTGCCTCATAAAACACCAACTAGTAAACCTATCATCTCTAACTGTTATTAAGCAAATCGGATTCCATTTTAATAATAAATAAATCAAGAGACAGAAGGGAGGGTGAGTACACCTTCGGAGAGGTGGCTATGGAAAGGCGGAGACAGTGTTTCAAAAAGTTCACTTTGTAGTGCACATTGAGTTAAATTTTCTCAGGGAGAGTTACCTGAAATGACACCACAGTGATGGCGGTGAACAGATGAGTTCTCTGTGACTTTTTCCTCTGTGGACCTTTTCTGCCTGTATAAACGGTGTGGGTGACCTATGATGGCCATTGTATCATTGAATGGCTCAATGAATATGAAGTCCTCATTGAGTTGTATAAAGCCCATCTGGAATACATAACACACACACACACAAAAAAAAGATACGTAAGAAATACCATCGGGAAATTGCTTTTCAGATTGCACACCCACACTCTGTTTCCTTTCACAAATGTGCACATGAACTCCTTGCAAACTTCTTTTTGCAGCCCCACTAGGAAGCCAGCCACCTTCTCATAGTATGACTTCATCTTGATGTGCACTTACTGCACTAGCATAAACTCTTAGTCGCAGCCTGTGTGGGTGGGAGGCAGGATGCCAGCAACAGATGCACAGTAAAAATTCAGGAATGTTAAAGACTGACTTTGAGAGACCCATGGGGTCACTAACATGAACAACGTGTCCAGCGACAGCAGGCAGTTTTCAATTGCAGGCAGCACAGGGTCCAGCTTCCTGACAACCTCAACTTAGTGAAGTAATTCATGTAAAATACTGAGGCAAACGACAAGGCACAGCATTGGAATGAACATAGAAAATGTCTTAAAACTCTACACAAAACACTTTAGAAACTTTTCAGAATGAATTAAAACATTAGCAGGTTACCTTTAAGCTCAAATTTCTTATCATAGAGTTTTAGGCTTATCTCATTGGGTCTGTCAATGGAAACACTGAAAATGTGGTTGGGATCAATACAAATGATCTGTTCGTATTTTTGTTATACGTCGATGCTAAGCCTCCGCACTTGGTGTGTTCCCTTCTTGAAATGTTAACTGCATTATAACTAGGAAAATACTTCACACAGAGCTGTCAGAAGTTGGTCTTTTCAACATTTATTATTTAAGTCTATAACCCAATCTATAAATAACATATATTTAACAATGTTAACATTTTAGCAGGCAAGGTTTATAGAAATAACTTTCCTGAAATACGAATTATTTAAGCCAATTCTATTTATATAATGTTTTTAACTCAGCTTCATATAACCACATGAAATGGGTGGCTCATTTTGATTTGGTGCACATATATAGGTGGCATAAAAATTTCTTTAGAAAGAATAGTGTTTCCAAACAGCAGATTAATACAAACTATATTTTCTCTGAAAAAAAAAAAAACAACCTACATTTTCCTTAGAAGACCATGGGACTCTTTTTTGTTTAAATACTACGTGTGTGTTGTTTTAAAATATTCATGGCCCTTTTCCTAGTAGATAGCAAAAGATCAACTACATATAAATTAGTTAACAAATAGTACTTAATTCAGTGACTAAGAGGTTGTACCTACTTTCTCCATTTTTTCAGCTAATAACTTTGGATGAAATATTTTACTTCGTTATTAGAAGGCATTAAATGTTCTATTAAGAAACATGAAGTGATGAGTATATACTACTTCATTTTAGTCTTTATCAAATTCTCACTGCAAGATACTCCACAGTAAATAAGTCTTAGTCAATTTCATTTTATGAGTTATTCAAACAACTAATAAAATTTTGAAGAATTATTGTACAATCCCACCACCTCCCTGTGTCCTTTCTCCTCAATCCTTCTTCCAGATTTACCACCCCTAAAACACTAAGAGTAAATCTTAGGGTTTTAATAAGTAATATAATATAAAATCTTACTGTTTTATAAGTAATAAGTCTTTAGAATATGTGTATATAAAAACCATGTCTACACACACACACACACACACACACACACACACACACACACACACACATTTTTTTCATTTAAATTTTAAAGTAATTAAATGGACTCTTAAAATGTTTCCTTGGTCATTTTGATGATAAGACGAGAGTATAAAATAAATATATACAAGTTAATACATATTAAAGATATAAGCCATCTGTACACAATGAGACTCGGTGGTGTTGGAATTAGAAATTAATGTGCCTTGTGAAGGAGGGTAACTCTGTGCTTGGGTCATAGGTTCACGTAGCATCCTGATTCATTCACACTTTCAGCCAGCAATGGCACTGCAACTGATGGATGAGTCAGAATGTTACACATCTCATGCAAATGTGCCAAGTTCACTTAAATTCTGAGTTCAGAATCTAAGACACGCTCCACAGACTCTAAACTGCTAAACTCATAACAGTGAGCCTTAAAATATTAAGCTACATGTAGTATCATGTAAAATCTAAAGTCCCCTAGAATAGATTCTATAATTCGATTTTGAAGAGCCATGAATTATTACTAGCAAATGGGTTATAAGAAAGTTACATTGAATTCACACACATGCCCATACATGCACACACACACACACACACACACACATACATATATGCACAGAGAGTAACAAGTGTATTTGAAAACACAGTGAATGTCCTTATCCTGAGGTCTGCTACTGATTAAATACTCTATACCTGCTCCCTGTTATTTTCACTCCAATAATTATAATGCATGTACTGAATATAAGTACTCAAACATTACATTTCATGTTCCTCTAAAAGCACACTAAGTATAGCTTGAAATGTATATTTTTTTCTGTTACATGTTCTTTGGCTAAAGATTAGAAACTATAATATAGACTTCCTGGAACATTAAAACTTTATCTAAAAGCATTTTCAGAAAACAAAATGGCCACTTTAAAAAAGGAAAAATGTTAGAATAATTATAAGGGTGACTCATTTGTTCACTGCACACCTACAGTCTAAGAAGTACTGTATGCCAGGCCTAGCTCCCTCTGAGGTACATTTAACACCGAATGTCAGACTGGGGATTTTCCATGAGAGACTGGAAACCTATACCAGGACACACAAGTGTTACAGCTTTTGTCTGTATCACTCAAGATACCGGCTTAGAACTTCAGGTTTTCTGTATCCTCAGAGAGAGGTTTTTATTATTATTTTTTTCTACTAGCAAAAGAGATTGCTTTATCTACACTGTGGTTTTACAAGCTGTGAAAAACTACAAACCCCTATTAACCTCTCCGTACAGTGCTCCAGTGTTCAGCAGGCTTTCTTTTAGTGCTAGCATAGAAGAAAATGAAAGAGCACATGAAATAACAGCACAGCCTGCCGCTGTGTGGCCATCACTTCTGTCCTTTCCAAAATTACTTTGAAATACTGTATGATAATATCAGATAATGATCTTAAAACAACGTAGTTCCTATCTTTATTTCTTTTGTAATGTACACTTAGTGTTGATTATTTGATTTCATGTTATATGAAGTTTTCAGGGAAATGAGTCTATTACTCAACAAAATCCCACAAGTGCTGGTGGCTGACTTTGAACCGCAAAACCCACTTAAAAAAACTCTGATGATGTATCCCTGGGGAAACAGAGAAAAGCAGAGAAAAGCAGATTCATAGAGGGCTCATGGCCCCACAGCCCTGTCCAGTTGGACAGTTCTAAACCATTGAGAAACCCTACTTTAAAAAAAAAAATTGTAGGGGCTAGATATGTTGCTCTTGGTCGGCAAGCGCAAGTCACCTAAGACTGGATTCCTCAACATCTATGTCGAAAGCTTCTGTGTTTGTAGCTCTTGCCTACACAACTCTAAAGAGCTTAGCATTGAGACGACTGTGATCCCGAGATCATATCCTGAGAATTGGCTGGCCAGTTTGCCTTGTTGAATCTGTGAGCTCCAGGTTCCAATTCTTACCTCAGAAAACCAAAGAGAGAGCAACAGAGGTAGACACTTGGTGCTGAACTCTGGCCTATAAACACCTATTTTAAAATACATACACACATACATGCATACACAGACACATGCATATACATATATCTACCTACACCCATATATATACAAAGTGAATGGCCTTGAGGTTGTCTTCTGGCCTCTACATACATGTATACGTATATACACACCTCTACACATGTACATATATATATATATATATATATATATATACACACACACACATATATATATTATATACAGCAAACACAAAAATAAAAAACATTTTTCAAAAGAATTTCAGATTTTTTTTAATTTAACATTGCTTATGTGGAAATAGGCTGTTATTTCTTTTTGGCTGGCACCTCTGTGTCTTATGCTCAGGTCATGTTTTGGAAGCTGTCGCCGATATGGGTCTCCATTGAGATATATCCACACAGCTGCAGGCAACCCACGAGCCCATTCTAATTACCTCCAGAACATTAATCTGGCCAACAGTCATTTCTGGCTAAACGTTGCTACTTTAGTGAGTCAAGTGTAACTCTTCCATTTGTTCAAAGGAGTTTGAAGCTCCTTAAAAGATGCACAGATGTTAAGCACGGAGATCTCCTGCACTGCCAGGAGCAGTGCAACACTGTCTGCTCGCCCTGGGTGATTCAGCTCCCTTGCCACTTCTCTCCTAGCTACTCATTATGCTCGCTCTTTCATGCTCCCCCCCCCACCTCATTCTTCCTTGGCTCCTTCTCACACTTCTATTTATTTCTAGGTTAAGTTTCAGTGAATCTGTTGAATTTGTTGAGACTTCATAGCAAACATGGAGTAGTTACATATTAAGTGGTAAGTATATGTGAGAGCGTGCCATTACAATGGGCTCTAGCCACTCCACTCTTGAGAATGAAGGAAATGAAATGAGTCAGAGAGATCTATGTACTCCTATGCTCATTGGAGTATTGTTTATACCTGTCATCCTAACTGTACATCCGTGGAAGAAGAAAGAAAGGAAACTTGGTACATATGTGCTGTGAACACTAATCAGCCTCAAAATTCAGTCTGTAGCAAGTTACTTGAATTAGGGGGAGATTGTATTACCCTAAAGAATAGAACAGAATATACATATTACAAACATTAAGTAATTTGATTCATTTAGCCTTTCTTAACTATTATATAAAATAATTTTTATATATATGTTAATTAAAAGAGTTGAGGATAATGAGATAAAGTCATGATAATTTCAGAATATACAAAGGGTCTTGTAGAGCAGAGGATCTGGATAACAATGAACTGAGGTTGTTGCTCTTGAGGTGAAGCACAGGGTGATAATGGATAGGTTACAGATTGCAGGTGACAATTCAGAAAGATGCCCGATTAAGACAGAGAAATGGGGAAATGCATTCCAAAACTTAAGGCAGCCATGGAAGTGTGTGTGTGCATGTGTGTGTGTGTGTCTGTGTGTATTTTAAGAAATATTACCTACCAATTTTGTGAATGGTGTGTATGACACAACTTACAAATAATAATAAAATACATGATACAATAAATCCCTTAGCAACAATTGATTTTCACAGAGTACTTTTGTTAGTGTTTGCTGAGCTCTTATAATTGACAAACATGGATAAATCCAATAGGAATTTCAATTAATTTTTACATTTATGTTAGTACTTAAGTTGAACATGAAAGGCACCAGATTGTGTAATTCATTTGCAACTGGTGTCAGTGGACTGGATAATAGCTTTAGATTACTAGAAGAATGTATTACCAAAATTTAAAATTATTTTCTCCATGTAAGGTCTATAGTCACCAACAATTTAAGTATATTCCATATAGCTGCCCGCAGCTACATCGAACAGGTTACTGGGTTGCCTGGAAAGAAAGCTGTGGATAGAAAGTGGTGACAAGAAGAAATTGAAGCCAAGACAAGTTTTGTGCTCAAGGCTCAAAGTTTAATGGGGTTCTGCAAATATATAGGCACAAGGGTGGGGGGAACCCTTCCCCCAAAGGCTGGAAACAGGTCTGCAGAACCCGTCCTCGCTCAGCAGGTGGCTCTTGCCTCTCAGGAAACTGCAGGTCTGGAAGAACAGTGGACCTCACCTTGGTCTGAGCACTTCACCCTAGGTGGGAGACTTGTGGCTAGCACTGAGGTCTGGAAATCCCCGGCTCAGAAGGCTGGGGGGGGGGCACAATTCCACATTATTAAAAACCAGCCTAGCATTAATTTCAGGACTCCATTAAATGAACAAAACAATACAACAAACCATGAGTCATCCAGTCACAGACTTCTGTGATGTAAATATTGCTACCCAGGGCAAATTTTAAACTACCAATGGGATATAATTGAGTCTGATATAATTGAATATGAAAGAGACTAATAGAACTTATAAATCTTTTCTACCATCTAAGATATAAGATCCATGCCTCATAAACTCACATATTTAAATTACAAAATATTTAGAAATAAATAACTACAATATTTAGAAATGATACATACATATATGCATATTTAGAAGTATAATTATTTAGTGAGTTTAGAAATTTAATTCTTTCTTATTAAATATATTTATTCACTTTACATCCTGATTGCAACACCCTCCCTCCCCTCCCCCTCCCAGGCCACCCTCACATTCGATCCCCAACACTACTCCCTGTTCAGAGGAGGGGCAGCCTCTCCATAGATACCAACCCACCCTGGCACATCAAGCCAAAGAAGGACTGAGTGTATCCTCTTCCACTGTGGCCAGACAAAGCAGCCCAGTTAGGGAAAGGGATCCAAAGGCAGGCAACAGAGTCAGAGACAGCCCCCTGTTCCAACTATTAAGGGACCCACATGAAGACTAAGCTGCACATCTGCTACATACATATAGAAGGCCAAGGTCAGTGTGATCTCCTATGAGCCCGGGTTAGTTGACTCTATAGGTCTTTTTGTGGTGCCCTTGACCCACTCCAACTCCCTCAATCCTTCCTCTCATTTTCACAAGACTCCCTGAGGTCCGCATGATGTTTGGCTGTGGGTCTGCCTCTGTCAGCTGCTGGATGAAGCCTCTCAGGAGACGGGTAAGCTAGACTCCTGGTTGGCTGTTTCCGAGGCTGGCAGGCCTCCTTGGGAAGGCAGGTAGAGCCAGGGTCCAGACTGTGGCACTCAGGGGAGAGGTGAGTGCTTAGCTCACCTCTGTTGGCTGTCAAAGCATTATACCTTAAAATTTGAGTGTGAAACATGGCTTAACCAGAATTACAGTCTCAAGTTTACTTTTATGTTTCAATCAAATAAAATGGTATTTTGCTATAATTAAAATCTGACATGTTTTTTCCCCTTCAGGGAATTGTGTATTCCTTATCCACATATAAATCTGTACAGAAATACATTTCTGACTCACATATAGTTATACTATTTTCCTATCTTAAGAAAATGATCTTTCTGATTTGATCAATTCAGCATCTCCTTTATATACTCAGTGAATAAACTCAAGTGTTAATGCAAATACACTGGGTAAAGCCATGAGAGGCCACTGCGTCTCCCTCATTTTGGTTTCACTACTCAGACCTCACATGACCATAATGAACAAAGTTTATCTGTGTGAACAAACATTACACCAAAGTGTTTTCGGATAACAATTAATGCACCATTATATGTTGACAATATGCCAGATATCATATTCTTCCCAGGATATCTCTGGCTCTGTGCACAGCTATTAGTTCTTCAAACTCAAGAAGACCCTAACATTTCATCAAGTATCCACTGCCTTCCAGTGCTTTTCAGCACTTCACATTTTCTGTTACTGTACTGTCTAATATAGTTATTGCGCTGCTTTACTCTGAGTTGCTGGAGGATATCTGAGAAGGACTGTGGGACAGTGCATAGCCTCCTGCCTTCAACCAGAAGGCCCACTTCAGCATCAGCACTCAGAGAAATCTGCTCTTAACCCCGTGTGTTTCTCTCCTCTGGACTAAAAGAGAACAGACCGACTCGCTGTTCATGCACCTATTACTTCATCTAGGGAAAATCCAGATTTCATTTCTTCCACTGGGCTTTTCCAGTGCCGCCTTCCTTATATGTCCAAGTAATATCTCGAGGAAACTTTTCAAGCAACCAGGCTATAAAAGTCATTCTGTTTTCTTTCACAGCCAAGAAGTTTCAAAGAGAATCATAAAAGTATAATAATAGAGAGACGCTCAGAGATCAGCCGGGAATTACCGACGCCTTAAAATCAAAGAGCACAGCACCTTGGAAATGTTGCATGGCTTGCTTAAAACTCACATAGCCAGAACCAGCATCTAAGGCTCCAAATTTCCAAAATAAATTTCAGTTTTAAAACATCATTCTAAATTTATTCTCTGGAAAAAAATTTTATTTTACTGACTATTCTATCTTCATTCAAACTTCCAAGGTCAACACCATCTCTGTAAGTTGTGACCCAGCGATTGTTACAAGGATATCCAGAATTTCCCAATATCCCAAACTGTTCACTCTCATACTTACTGTTGTCTCAGTACTTTTAATTTTATTTTTTTGTATGAACTTCATACATGAGCACTCCACCCCCATCCCTTACTCAACCTCAATTCCTCCCATTGCTCACCATTCCCTCCTCCACAAACTCCAGGTCTCTCCTTTATTATCCTTACAAGTCAATCTATATCTATATCTATATCTATATCTATATCTATATCTATATCTATATCTATATCTATATCTATATCTATATCTATATAAGGACATGTGGATACAACCCTGGGATTTTGCTGAGCAATGCACACAAGTGCATATGTCCAGGATAGAGCACTCAGGGACAGACAACTTATACAGGCACTGATCCCTGAAGAAAACTGATTGGTCCTGTCCCAGAATCCATTGACCACCTATAGCTCTTCATCTAGACATGGCAAGATTCTTTTTGCAACAGATGGAGCTATGGACAGAGATAACTAACAGGTTAGCCAAACTTCAAAGGATAAGTGGCATTGATATGTTCAACCCCCAAGCAAGATATCTGAAAAGCAACCCTCACACCTAGGGACAAGATAAAGTCACAGAAGGGGAAAACAGATTTTAAGAAGCAAAAGCTCAGGATGTATGTGGTTAGATTGTGTCTCCTAAACGCTGAAGGGAAGGGTTCTTACATGAAACCTCAACAATATGGCTGCATGAACAACATCGGCATAGTGATAATGCCAGTTGATGTACCAAGTATGTGTTAAGTAGGAATTGGTCCTCATTCCAAAGATAATCTTTGATCAGTACATGTTCTCTGCCTTTATAACTCACTGCTTAGATAAGCCCTCATAGAGCGACCATGCCAACGCTCCACCCCAGTAATCTTGTTTCCTGTTAAATATGCTTTCTTCATCTTTCATTTCCATGATCTCACTTTGTGAATCATCCTTCTCTCTGAACTGAACGAACACTTCTCCAAGTGCATATTTCTTCCCATGGTTCCATCTACTTTCTATTTACCCGTTGTTCCAATTACTTTCTGTTGCTGTAATCAAATAATGGCCAAAACCAAACCAAGAGGTGAAAGGGGTTTATTTGGCTTACAGGTCCAGATTACAATCCTTCACTGAGAGAAGTCACACAAGAATTAAACCAGGACAGGAATCTGGAGGCAAGAACTAAAGCAGTGACCATGCTTTCTTCTACATCCCATGACCAACTGCCACCCACAATGCACTGGGCTCTCCTGCAACAAGCATTAATTAAACAAACAAACACACAAGCAAAAAGTCACACAGACATGCCCAATAGCCAGTATGATGGAGGTAACTCTTCAATTAAAATTCTCTCTTCTCAAATGACCCAGTTTTTGTCAGTGACAAAATATCTCATCAGCACATGCATGCTACATATACAGTTACATGTTTCCTTTTTGAAGAACTTACATGTTTATTTTTTTTAAACATTTGCAAAAAGAGAATATATGGCAAGTGCTTTATATGTATTACTTCACTTAATCTGCTCACTGATCTTGGAACACAGTTGACAATTCACTAGTTTTATAGTTGCAAAAAGTGAGTTTCCAAAAGATTTACTGCGTCCTAGGATTACAAACCAGCACGTGGTGACGACAGGATTCAAACCAAAGACTGCCTGGCCCCGAGTGCATATTGCCTTTGGGAGGCTGTGTGCAGAAAGCAAAGCTCGCCATGTGATTGTTATTTCAAATAATCCTCATCTTTAAAAAATTCTACACTAAGGATTTGGATGTCAGGCACAGCACCTCACAGATGGTAGACATCCAAACTTTGCTATCAACTGCAAGGCCAGAACTTATCCCTCAAAATAACAGAGGTGAAACACACTTTGCTGAGGGCTCTGAACTTTATCTTAAGTGGTTCTGTGTGGCTGGATTCCTTTGTGCCAAAGGCACACTGGCTATCCAAGAGAATTCTGGGTTTCTTCACCAGACTCTGTTAGTCATAGGTACCCAAAAAATGTCCCCATGGTGGATTTGGGACAATGCTTTAAGATTTCAGTTTGTCTTTAAGTCTCTGTTCTAGTCATTTTGTTTTAAATAACTGAACATTTTAGGCAGCTACAGAAACTGTCCCCAAACCAAACATAATAGAATATGTGAGTGTGAGTAAAGACTTGTTTCTACATATATTAACATACAAATACATACCCACCTATATAATTTTAGATGTACTTACAAATGCATCATGGGACTTGATGTAGGTTTAGACAAAGTCATACAGCTTTGGATCTTACTCTACTTCATTTTTACATTAAAGACTTGTTTTGGAATGGCTTTAAACAACCTTTTAAAAACCTGTGTTTTTAAAATGATAAATAGTCGCTTATCTTCCCCAATGCATGTCAGTTTCATTAGCTACTCAGTCACTCAACCCTTTGCTTGGTAAAACCTTCTTAGTACCAGCCTTGCACAAACAGAGCTCAGGTTCAGCCCATTATGAAGAAGGCTTCCAAAGCCCATTATTCCATATCAAGAAGGGAAAAGAAGGGACCATCTATCTGATCCAAAAACCTAAGTTGCAGAAAAATTGTTTAAGTGCATTACAATTCCCTTGATCTTGTCTGTGTTTTATTAAATGATTATCAAACAAAACTAGAATATAGCCTAAGAGTTTCCTAGACAGATATCTAGGGAGCATAGCTGAAAATAGAAGAGACAATTACATAAGACAAAGACCTGTCTAAGGACAAGTGGCAGAGCCTTGGGGACTAAAGACTTTTTCTATGAAGGAGACCTCCCTAAACCCACAAGTGGCCTATGAAAGAGTGTCTAATTTAAATACTTTATAAAGGAGCTTAAAACCTAAAGCAACTTCAAAACATATCAGATATAAGGAAAACTGGAAGGAGGCATGAACCAAACAACAGTGAGAAATTAATGTCTAACGTGAACGCAGGTAGAACTATGAGAGTTGCAAATTGATATGGGGATGGTCCTGTGGATGAGGGAAGAGGAGATAGGTGTGCCAGGGTTTGTGGGAGGAGCTAACGGGGCATTCTAGGCCAAGACCTATGTGGGCACAGATCTGAAGTGGCATCTGTGAGTAAACACGATGTCAGCTGAGCTGGAGGTATGATGCAGAGGGGAAGAATGTAGCCCAGGGCTCCGCCCACTGGGGCTGGATCGAATTTGTGGTTTGCATTTTAAAACAGAGCCCTTTGGCTTCTGTCTTCTCTATCTTTTCTTGGACAGGGTTACAGATTTCACTGCAGGGTGCCTCATGCTGGCTTCTTGTGTTGTGTTCTTTGAACGCAGTCATATTTTATTTACATGATACACAAGAACAGATTCCTCTTCTAACAGTGAAACATATGTTCTCCCTGTCCATTTTCTTATAAACCATTGGGCTTTTTTTTCTGATGTTTCCTCTGATGTATGATAGAGATAAGACTTTTAAAACACTGAAACTGCCTTTCCTTGGAGCTGAGGAGAAGGCTCAGGCTAGGCTGCTAGCTTGGCTGAGTTCAGTCTCTAGACCCAATGTGAAAAAGTGAGCTACGATGGCAGGGACACGCTTGTAATCCCAGTGCTGTGGAGGAGGGAGGGCTGAGCAGGGACAGGCAGATCTGTGGGGATACCTTGCTGAGAAAATTGATCTATCTGGTGAGTTCTGGTGTTCTGGTGCAAGTGAGAAACAATAATTTCTCAAAAATAAACTTGATAGCATCTGAGAAATGACACCCAAGGATGTACTCTGGCCTCCATATATATGAGTACACATATGTACAAGCACCAGTAACACACACACACACACACACACACACACACACACACAGGAACACACACATGCACGTGCACATAATCAAGCATGTTTCTGAAAACAAATAGCTGTGTTCTGGCCTCTGTGTCAAAGAAATAAATTAGGCAAATGGAATTGATAGGGTCTGTGGTTATGGGAGAAAATAAACTGCTTTGCCTAAACTGTTCTCCAAAATGTCAAGGCTTTCATGACTGGGATTAGTGATTCCATTTTCTATTTGTTTATATTATGTAACAAGAGTGATCATTACATACTTGTATCCACTCATGTTATTATAATCTCATTGTTTATAGTTATTTTAATAAATCATGTGCCTTGCCTATGGAATGACTAAGTTTGAGAAAAATGTGTGCTAATGGGGATGAATTCAAGTTTTAAACCCTTGGTTTATAACCAGTCTACCAAAAAGCACTCTGTTCTGTTCTGTTTCTGTTCCCGGTATTGTCCTGATAACTGTCCAGCACTCTTTATGAGTGCTCTTATTAGAGGGTTGGTATACAGCAAACAGTGTACAAGACAAATGTGTTCTACGATGAAAATACATTGATCCATATCTTCAAGAATCTGACATTCTAATGTAATAGCACAAACACCCCTGTTTAAAAAAAATAATGGATTCACACAAATACACTTTAAAAATTACACCTTGTAGAAAGTACCATTATAGAAACAAACAAGGGGATGAAGGGCTGGAGAGGGGACCAAAGAAGGCCTTCCTAAGGAAACAGCATTTCAGGGAAGATCTATGGTAAAAGAATAGCCAATCATATAGGGAAAAAGAGTGTACGTGGGGGGAACGACAGTTTCTAACAGAAGCAAGGCTATGTAGGAAGCTGAAAGACACAAATAGCGTCAGTGTACACACTGCATGCTCTCCAAAGCAAATGCTTTAAAATTATAACATGCTCATACCTACTGACCAGATGCCAGTTAAGAACACATTTAAACATGAGAAACAATAAGCGATATTAGCTATAATTAATAAATAATGGATGCTATAGCTATGCAGAGGTGAATACTGGAAGAAAGGAAATAGCTTCTGAGGTAGAAATCAAGGATACAGCAGGGTTAGGATAATACTTTTTCAGTGCAACTAATTGAATTATTGGCCAAAGGGGTCCCATGGGAATCTCCACACAACCCACGCTGTTGGCAAGACTACAGTTTGCTCTCCACAAACTCACAGCAAGGCCCCGTTACTGAAGACAACACCTATACAACTCAGTGAACATGGAGGTGTCAAACTGGAGCCTGGAGACTCCACCCCTATGGTCTAGCATTTTAGGTACAGTTACTCTGCAAACTTCCAAAGGAGAAATGTTAACACCAACAAAGTCACAAACCCTTGGATCTACAATGGAATCCTCCCTGCAAAACATGCTAGGTGATGGTGGCACCAAGCTACAGGAGGAACCAGCCAATATCTGATTTGACTTAAGGTCCACTTCATGAGGAGTAATCAGTCAAGCCTAGTCAATGTTCTAGTGACTTGAAGAAACATCATGACAATGGCAGCTCTTAGAGAGGAAAACATTTCACTGGGGCTGGCTTACAGCGTTAGAGGTTTAGCCCATTGTTCCCATGGCAGGAAGCGTGTCCTGAAGGACGGTGGAATGCAGGCAGACATGGCACTAGAGAGGTAGCTGAGAGTTCTCCATCCAGTTCCACGGGCAGCAGGAAGGGACAGATGGACGGACAGACAGACAGACACTGTGCCTGGTTTGAGCATCTTAGGTCTCAAAGTCCACTGTCAGAAACATACAACCTCCAACATAGCTACACCTAGTCTATAGGTGAGGCCACAGTTTTGTTTTGTTTTTTGTTTTTTTATTGGATATTTTCTTTATTTACATTTCAAATGTTATCCCCTTTCCCGGTTTCCCCCACTCCCAGAAACCCCCATCCCATCCTGCCTCCCCCTGCTTCTATGAGGGTGTCCCTCCACCCATTCCACTCCCACCTCCCCGCCCTCAATTCCCCTACTGTGGGACATCTATCAAGCCTTCATAGAACCAAGGACGTCTCCTCCCATTGATGCCTGACAATGCATCTGAATTGTATGCAGCTCTACATATGCAGCTGAAGCCATGTGTATTCCTTGGTTGATGGCTTAGTCCCTGAGAAAGGCCACAGTTCTTAATCTGTCTCAAGTAGCACCACTCCCTAACTGATCAAGCATTCAAATCTATGAGCCCATGGGGCCATTCTTTTCCAAACCACAACAGAAGCCATACCCAACACTGCTTGGGTGACAAAACCTGAGACTAGATAGCCCATGATGCTAGAGTAAAACAAAATACTACTCTTCTACTAAAAGAACAAATGTGTCAATAAAATAATTCTTTATGACATTCTGCAGTGCTCATAGATTAGAGCCTTGCTCAGCCATCATCAGAGAAGCTTCCTCCTGCAGTGTGTGGAACAAATACAGAGACCCACAGTTGAACAGTATACAGAGAGTGGCCACTCAGCCCTAATAGAATGTCTCCATCAAATCCCCCCTATCAGGAATCAGAGAATCCTGGAGAAGAGGAGGAAGAAAGAATGAAGAGCTAGAGCGGATGCAGGACACCAAGTAAATAAAACTCTCGAAATCAGCATGATCAATGCACATAAGAACTCAAGAGAGACTGATGAGGAACCATGGACAAGGCCTTCAACGGTCTGCAGCAAGTCCTTTCTCTCTCTCTCTCTCTCTCTCTCTCTCTCTCTCTCTCTCTCTCTCTCTCTCTGTGTGTGTGTGTGTGTGTGTGTGTGTGTGTGTGTGTGTGTAGGTATTATACATAGGATTCAGGTATTATTTTTATGGGATTCCTGAGCAGGTGAACAAGTGGATCTCTGTTCGTTTGTTCGATTCTGATTTGTTAGTTTTGGATTCATATTATATTTTATTTTATCATTAGCCCTTAGATGGCTATTTGTTTTTAATGTGAAAAAGAAACGGAAGTGCATGGAGATGGGAAGGGAGATAGTAAGAAACTTGGGGAGCAGAGGGAAAGTGTAATTAGGACATATGTGAGAGAAAATATATTTTCAGTAAAAAGGGGACAAAAAAGAAGGATGAGTGTGGGGCATATGAAATGCTGCTTTAGAGAACCATTTGTTCATTTCTATAAAATTTTTTATGGGGTGTTGTCTTAAGACCTAGCAATTTTACCCTAGATCTGTACCCAGGACAAGTGAAAACTGCCTCCATAGGAAACCTCGTGATCATTAACATTCATACAAGCACTGCTATCTTAGTAATAGCACAAAGATGAAAGCAACACAAATGTCTGTAGACTGATGAGTGGGTATACAAAGTGTATGCTTACATAAGGAGTGCTTCTCAGCTCTCCTAATGCTATGACCGTTTAAGACGCTTCCTCTTGTTGTGGTGACCCCAACCGTAACATTATTCTCATTGCTACTCCATGACTGTGATTTTGCCTCTGCTCTGAATTGTGATGTAAATAGCTGAAATGACAAATATCTGATATGTGACCCTTGGGAAAGTGTTGTTCAATCCCCGAAGGGTTCATAACCCATAGGTTAAGAACCACTGACGTATTGCAATATCATTAAGCAATGTTGAAGTAGATGTTGTTAGAGTTTCAACATGAATAAATCTTGAAATCACTCTAAGGAAAAGAAATAATCACACACACAAAAAAAATCTAAGATATGGTTCTGTTTCATTCAACTTGTCTAGATAAAGAAATCTATAGAAATCCAGGGTGGCTTGTCTTTATTAGGGCCTACTAAAGAAGTTCCTTTTGGTGGTGGTGGAGGAGTGGGGCTCAGGAAAACATTCTAAAATTAGGTAATGATAATAGATCTGTAATTATGTAAATATGCTAACAAATGCAATAAACTGAATTTTTAATTTTAAAAAGGCTTAGAATGGGCATTGACTTTTTTTTTTTTTTTTTTTTTTTGGAAAATGAACTTAATGGAGATGAAAGCTGAATGAGGCAGATAAACTTGAAATTCATCCCAATAGACCAGGTGCAAGATCATCATGGCTGGACTAAAGATGTGGAGAAAATTCAACACGCTTCAGGTTTATTTTGGAGCCCTCAGCCAAACCCGAGGGCAATCGCCCAAATTTGTCAGTGATTTGATGCTGAACCAGGAGGGAACCAGGTCACAGAATGATTCAGGGTGACTCGGTAGTGTCTGGCTTATATACAAAAGAAGGAAAAATGGGGATCTTTAATTAGGACACCAAAGCCTGGCCTCGGTGCTGTACTACGGGAGCAGAGTAATAGTCTTTCTGGTGAGAATGTAAGTAGGTTTGACACATCTGTAAGACTTCACATGCAGAATTCAAGTAGACACATAAAGCTCAAGAGAGGTTCTTAAGCTGGAACCTCTTTTTTCTTAGGGAAAAAAACGTCATGGGAGATAAACTGTTTAGCCATAGAAATAAATGATGCCTTCTAGAGGGGTCCTATTGGGACAAACCAGAGAGGATTTAGAATCAAACACAGGACCTTATGATTGTGAAGTGAAAAGGGAGCCAGAAACAGACGGAGAGCAAGAAAAGCTAAGATTGATAGAAAAGAGTAGTTTGTATACATTTTTTAAAACATTCTCTTTCTAGTGGTCTTTTTTAAAGAAAATCTAAAAATAAGCCCTACTTCTGTTAGTCAGAGGAAGCTGTTGTCCCTGTCCAACCTATGTGGATAAGGTTAAAAAGTCAAGAGAGCTAGGCAGGATGATCAAACACATGTGCGGGGCTGTTGTTCAAATCAACAGCAGAATCTAAGCTAAGGAACATTCCTAGGCCTTCATCAACGGGTTGCCGAGAGCCACTAGCCACATGAGGGCTTTCATTTAGCTGGTGCTGTTGCAAATGAGAAAATGTACATGTTCCATACTGTATGGTCAGAAAGGAGAGTCTGGATTTATTAACTGACTTTCCTTGGACCTATACTATTTCATAAATAACAAAGAGAAGATGCTTCCAAGTTCCCACCCATCCTAGCATTTAATGAGCTGGTGAGTTCAGTGATGCACCTCGTCGTTAAGCCTTAGTCACTGGACAACTTGGAGAGAGCTGCTCACCATGGTGATGAACCCTTATGAGGCTTATCTCATGGAATCCCAGCCCAGTTCTGGGTTATAAGTGGAGCTCAATGAGAGCACTGAGAAAGCTGCACAGCTGCAGTTGGAGAAGCACACACCACTGCCAGGTCTTGCTGGTGACCTCACAATTGACAGAGATGCTGCCAACCTCCTACATACCCCAAGAGAGATGCAGATTCATTTCACCATGGAAACAAGATTAGCGAAGCAAACTATTTAGGTAGTACCATAGCATCAGTACTCAGAGAACGGAAAAGCGCTGCAATGTCTTCA
Organism: Apodemus agrarius; assembly: GCA_964023405.1. Classification (NCBI taxonomy): domain Eukaryota; kingdom Metazoa; phylum Chordata; class Mammalia; order Rodentia; family Muridae; genus Apodemus; species Apodemus agrarius. Next base: position 48,836,929 of record OZ030021.1, on the reverse strand, counting down.
GGGGAGTCAATTAAAGGTCAGATGAGTAAGTCACTTATTTAACAGCACTTACCAAGGGTACCCTATGCATCGATTAGTATGCTAGAGGTAGGAAATCCAGCAAGACCCACAGAGAAGAAATCCTGCTGAATTTTTTCTGCTTCTAAAGAAAACAATCTGACATATCTTTAATAATAAAAGTTTACTTTTGCAGCTGTTAATTCTCTTTCTCATTTGCAATATACAACAGCAAAATGAGGTGAGTGACAGCTTTTTTGCACTTCAGATTCTTGAATAATTCTCTCCTGTCTCCAGTCTGACTTGCATTAACACATCACAACGGCATGCTTGTTGTGTGGGGGAGATAAACCTTGCTCCAACAGTTCTGTTCTATATGAGTGCTTTCGTAACCAAACACAACTGAATGCCTTTTTGCCTCCTAATGTTTCTTTATTCGCTTATACACATGTCATCGGAGACTGCACAGGCTAAAGGTGTTAATGCAACATGCTGAGTTTTACATGCAGCCTTAGGAAATCATAGACCTCAATAGCAGACATAGTATCGTATGCACTCTGAAACCCAAGACACCCTAAGCTCTGACTCAGCCATGCAGGGCATTTTTCATACATCATGCCTTCAGTAAAACATCTATAAACAAGGAAGGACCAAGACAGGACTTTAGAGGTCAGCTGGGCTCCAAATTCCATGTTGAGAAGGTGTCCTCCATCAGCATCACTGATAAATATTTAAAGCTGTACTTGTCCCTTTTGACCGTCACCATGCTGAAGCAATTTAGACCTCTCCTGGATAGCAGCAACTCTCATTAGTGTTATTCCTGGACCAATATACTTCCAGTCCTTGCTTTTCAGAGTCCATCTGTTTCTGTCTCCTAGATGCTTTCAGGCCTCAGACATATGACAAATGTGCTCACAGTCCAGTGGCTGTGACTATTTCTGCCTGAAACTGGTTTCCTGTTCTGGCCATTGCCATCACTTTGTTGGGTCTTCAGTCTGCATTGAGTCATGCTTGTTTGAGTCCTAAAACCTGGCTATGAATGGAAAAACATCTCTCCTATGTTCAGGAGACCTCAAAATAGGAGCACAGAAAAAAAAAACCTAAAACTCTAAGAACCACTCACAAGAAGACCACCAAGAGGTTGATGCTGGTCTGGGTTCTAGAGTAATATTTTAATGCTAAAAACAAACAATCCATAAAACAAAAACAAGTGCAGGGTAAGAGGAGGATCTCAAAACTACCCCCAGTATTTAGTAAATATCAACCCTGATTTGTTAGATGTTTAAACATTAAAAAAATGTGTTGATTCAACTGGAATGAATCATCCACCCATTACCAAAATAGATTTCTTTCCCTTCTTATACAAAGTAACTTTTAAAATGAGGCACATTTTTTTTGGTACTCCTTTTTAAAAATCTGCCCTCTTTATGTTTTACCATTATAAATGTTGCAAGGAACATGTCTAGATTTATCAAAAAGAAGTTTTCCTCTTATTACCTAGTGTTGTGGTTTGAATATGCTTGGCCCATGGAGTGGCACTATTAGGAGGTGTGGCTTTGTTAGAGTAGTCGTGGCCTTGTGGGAAGAAGCATGTCACTGTCCTGTGGGTTTTAAGACCCTAACCTAGCTGCATGGAAGTCGGTTTTCTCCTGTTTGCCTTTGGCATGAGATGTAGAACTCTCAGCTCCTCCTATACCATGCCTGCCTGGATTCTACCCTGCTCTCAGCTTGATGATAATGGACTGAACCTCTGAACCTGTAAGCCAGCCCGGATTAAATGTTGTCCTTAATAAACGTTGCCTTGGTCATGGTGTCTGTTCACAGGAGTCAAAACCTAACTAAGACACATAGGTAACAAGGTTACAAAGGTAAGACTACAGCCAAAGAGATGTTTCCACGTTTAGATGAGAAGTAACAGTAGGGGCCACTTCAGTGTTGACAATTTTCAGGCCTCTCTGAAGTGAAAAAGACTAACTCAGAATGAATTTTGACAGAAAAAGTATGTTGTATCAGTACTTGGATGCATAGTATATAAAACAAACAAACAACAACAAAAACAGAACACATAAAAATTACAATTTAATTTTTGACCATGTCAGATAGACCTAGGCAGCTGAACAAAATAACACTGAAAAATAGAAAAAAAGTACAAAATATAATTATGATAAGCCCATTATCATCCATGTCAAATGTCAGTTATGTACCCAGATACACAAGCCCTCTTGTTTCTTGAACAAGAGTTTAAGGTGTGGGAGGGAGGGTTCTGTGATAATGTTCATAATTCAGAATCACTGGCATGCAATTGCCTTTTAGGTCATGAGTCTGGATGGAACAGAAAACAAATCCTGAACAATATCTATTCTACAATATGGGCAATTAAAAAAAAAAAAGGTTCCCTACGCCTGTTATTCAATACCTTATTTCCTTAATACCAAAGGGAATTTAAATTTGAATGAAAGAATTTGGAAATATCCAACAAAATAATTCATCACTCACATGTACAGATTTTGCAACTTCAATATTAATGGATATACTTTACGGTTTAAAAGAAAAATGAAATATTGGAAAAATGAAATATTTGACAGAAATTCATCAAAGAGATACAGAAATATACATGTGATACTTGTAAAAATAAATAATATTTGTGACATGGAACCTCTATCTTACTTAGTTACAATGGAGAATAAAAAATAAGGCAATTTGGCCAGGCGTGGTGGCACACGCCTGTAATCCCAGCACTTGGGAGGCAGAGGAAGGCGGATTTCTGAGTTCGAGGCCAGCCTGGTCTATAGAGTGAGTTCCAGGACTGCCAGGGCTACACAGAGAAACCCTGTCTCGAAAAACCAAAAAAAAAAAAAATAAAAAAAAAAAAGAAAGAAATAAGGCAATTTATTTCCATCCAAGATTTTACTTAAAATAATTTCAGACATTTTCATTTTGTAAGTTCTCAATTATTATAAGACTTCTTAGGATACTGATTCTAATACTTATGAATGAAAAACACCTGTAGATTATTTTTCACACTTCTAAACTGGAGAATCATATTAATGATGAGAGTATGGCTCGGTGGTAGAGTGTGGCCTAGCATATGTGAGGTCCTGGGTTCAATCCTCAGTAGCTAAAATAAACAAACAAGCCCAAATGAATCATTAATCTTTTATCTAGCATTAATTAAAATTAATTAACAGACAGTACAAAGGTGCTTCTATAAATCTCTCACCTCTGTTCTGGTTAACCATAAATCTTTATTTAAATAGCTAGATTAGAGGGTGGGGACAAGGCTCTTTTCGTAAAGTGCTGGTTTTGAAAGCATAAGGACTGAGTTCAATCCCCAAAACTTGTGCAAAAAGCAAGGCATGGTGGTGACCATTTGTCATCTCAGCACTGAAGAGGTAGAGTCAGTTGGACCAGTGGGTAAATAGCTTGCTTACCCTGCTTAGGAATTTCCAGTGAAGAACTCTATCCTGTCTCAAAAGAAGATGGCTCACACCTGAACAAAGACACTCCAAGTTGTAATCTTGCCTCTACAAGCAAAAGCAACACACACACACACTCACACTCACACACACACACACACACACAGAGAGAGAGAGAGAGAGAGAGAGAGAGAGAGAGAGAGAGAGAGAGACGGGGGCAGGAAAATACTAGATAAGTAGTTGGAATTTTCTCTTTGTGGGTGGTCAATATCTTAAATATGTAACTATTAAAAAGCTCACTGTTAAAACAAAGGTGATTCTAAGCTCTTAAGCCAAAACAAATTTGAGGTTCAACCAATAACACAAACTAGTTTGAGAAAACATTTGCTGTCCATGTGATTACATCACAGCCAGTTTTGATGGAAAGGGAACCACTAAGGCCTTAGTAGTTAAGTAAATTAATGCACAATTCACAACAGAGAGAACAAACAGTGAAGTAGTTGTGGAATCTATCTTGGATGGTTAATAAAATAAGGGAAATTCTAAAGGTCAGGTACAATTTCATTATTTCAAACAACAATAAAAATAAAACGATAATATGTATTTCTGTAAGTAAAATTAACTAGTGTCTCAGATGTCCCTGGTAGCCCCAGAAAAGATTCTCCTCTGGGAAATCATATCTAATCATGTTATTTTACCTTTTCACTCCATAGTTGTACTTCTACTAATGTATTCTTTTGATAGGTTTAGCAAAATTGTCCTTAATTGTCTTATTGGGTTCATTATCAAAAGAAAATATACAAATGAAATCCAATGACTAAATTAGATTACAAAAGATAACCTAAGTAGTAACCACATAGTAACTTTTCAAAGTTATAAATTATAAATAAATGAAATGCCCTGATTGGAATATTGATTGCCAAACTATTAAATTCATGTGATATGTTGAATTTTTTTTAAAATGATAAAAGTTGCATATAGCCTTTAAACTTTAAAAACAATCCAGTACCATCATAGGAAAACAGATGGTAATAAGAACAATATAGCAACTTTCAAACCATGGCTTTAGGGAGTAAGAATGTGAACAAGCTGGTCCTTTAAATACCTTGAACAATACAATTTCTATTTTTAAACAAATGAACACACAAGCAACTAACTAGCAAAATGGTTTTCATAAGTTTCCCACTATACCAAAGATCTCTATGACAGATTCCCTCATGCCAATGTCTCTTTATCTCTAAAATTATGTCTTCTTATCTATTTGATCTGATTCATTACAGATACTAACATTCTATAAGCATATGCACACCCATCTCTGTTCTAACATAGAAGGCAACAAAATCTGTGTGCCATTCTGTACCTTGGCTTTTACTGAAATTTATTAATTATACAATACTTGATTATAACATGTAAAAACAAAGGTCTTGTTAAAGACACATTACATGCAACTATATTGGTTATATTTTGAAATCCAACCACATAGGAATGTAAACTTAATTAACTTCTTTATAGTAAAGCATCCATAAACCAACTTGCTAGGATGCACAAACATCTGAAACATATATAATGGTTATAGGAGAATTCCCAGTTGCAAAATATGAACTTCACATAGGAGTAACCATAATGGTTCATGATGCAGTAAAAAAAGATCAACGTGACCAAAAGGCAGAGAAACAAGCAGATGCCACTTCATAGTCATTTCCTTGGAAATAAGATGTTAAAGTGGCAAATTAATTCTGGTTATCTGAGTAATATACTCCAGAGTAATGCTATAAATATGTTAAAGGACAACATTGCATTAAATCTTGAACAAGTGTGTGCATATTCAGGGGTCTAGCAGCTCCACTGAAAAGCAACCCACAAATGCACAAGAGAAAGCATGATGTGCAGGAAAAATTATTTCAAAAGACTAAAAACTAATTGAAGCAACCTATATGTGTAGCCGCCTAATGAGGGTTTGGAATATGTGTTTACTTAAGAAATTCTTTGTTTATCTCTACGAGATGAAACATCTGTAGAAAACAGACTTCTTGGAGAGTTGGGAACTACCTGACCTGCCTACACTTCAGTGCGTGTCTTCTGTATTCCATGGACCTGATGCTGGTTAAGCTGACTTTGCATAATGTGTGTATGAAAGGACTCATAGAAACAACACAGAAATTGGCGTTATTTCTAAAGCTCTCTCCATGGAGGCATTTTAACACTGAAAACATGACAGGAATTTTTCAAGTAAGGAGCCAAGAGCATCTGCAACGTGTGTTTGCTCTGACATATTATTTTGAAATATAAGTGACTAAGTCTATTTTCCTTCTCAAACACTGTACCTTAATGTTGTGGGATTTGTTTTTTGTTTTCTTGCTTGCTTGTATTTTTTAGTTCCACAATATATTGTTTCATGAAAGCCAGAAGAGGAAGTCAGAGGCTCTAGTGCTGCTGGAGTTCCAGGCTGAAGAAGTTAAATAAGAAATGCCCCCCACGCTGGTGTCTCAATACTTAGTCCTCACTCTGGGGTGCTGTTTAGATGGCCAGGCTTCCTGGAGGAAGTATGGCAATGGGCAGGGGTTGAGAGCTTAAAGCCATGCTCTGCTTCCACTTGCTCTTTCTGCGCTGGGCTTGCCAGTCCGAGTGTAAGCTTCCTTACTTACAGACTTCCTGCTCCCAGGCCTCTCCTCTATAAGGGCCTCTTTTTATCCCTTGGAAATTGTAAGTTAAAATAACCCCCCCCCAAAAAAAAGTTGTTCTGTTTGAGGTATTTTATCATAGCCACAAAAAAGAAACCAATATACAGGATGTCATAAGTGGCCCAACACGGGTGCTGGGAACGAACTAGGGTCCTATGGAAGAGTGGCTGGTGCTCATAACTGCCAAGCCATCTCTCTGGCCAGTAAATATGGCATCTGTAAATGAAATATTTTTCTTCAAACTGTGGAGGGTTTTTGGTGTTTGTTTTGTTTTGTTGTTTTGTTTTGTTTTTGCTATAAAGTAAAATGACATATTGGTATGATACTATCCTATTCAACAATCCTATTTAACAAGAGTAAATCTTAAAAGTAAAATGACAGATGGTGGTGGGTTTAATAAAACTGGTAAATCGTGCCCAGTTGTTGGGTCCATCACCTGAGACCTCAGAGATGGTCGAGACCTGATAGAACTTCACTGGTCTTTGTTTTTCTCACTGTTGATAGACCTTGTCGGAAAAAATGAGCCGGTTGAAGCCACCTCAAAAAGTGAGCTTCCCTCTTATTTTTGCACATGACACTTGACCCCTCCTCTGCAGAAAAATAGATTTAAGAGAGGAACTACGACAAATTTTATTAATCAAATGTGTAAATTACTCTTTTCTTAACAGTGTTAACAAAAATGTAACAAAAAATTGTTGGCCGATGACAATAATGGTTGCAGAACTCCTTTTTAACTGCCTTGAATTTTTAACAAAGGTTTTGAGATTTCGCTAAACAGCCTCAGCTATACCGTCACAGGCCTGTCCTTTACCATTTACTGAACACAAGCAGCATTTTAAAATCTATTTTATACACTGGTTTAATCTCTATCGCCTCCTAGTTAAATCTCATGAATTTAAAGGCATTCCCAGAACAAGCAGGTCTGTGTTTCAGTTGAGGATATGGGCTGAGGTCTGAGCTGTGAGGCAGTTTAAGTGTCTTACCACAGAGGCAGCACTAATGGTGAAACTAACACAACTCTTTCCGACCTCATACTGAACAGTGACTCCCATTAGACATCACTGCTCATGTAAAAGCACACTACAATTAGAAAACTCTGCATGAAGCAAACCACTGCCTTATTGCATGTTACCCAAGTACTTATCTCTAAATAGTTTAAGATTCTCACTCCAACCTGCAAGTCTCATTGTGCTTCCTTGATGTGATATTCATTAAAAGAAATATAAACCCAGAGGGCTGAAATCATACCAAACACAGCACAGAGTGATATGTGGCCTCACACTTTCTTTCGGTCTGGGAACTTTTCAGTAACATTTGTGTTTTAGTCTAGCCCACATATAGAACTCAACTCCATGTGTGGATGTAATTCCAATCAGGTTTAGCTCAACCATTAGCAGAACAATGTGTATGAAGGGCAGGTCCCACTACTGCATTCTGCTGCAGACTGAATTAATTTAGAATTGGAGTCACATGTTTTACTCAATTATAGTCTAAATTAATAATGCCCCAGACCTCTGCTACAGACAAAATAAGGTTAATTGTTTCAACAGCAATACTATTTGGAGTTCGGCGTGGGAACACCAAGAGAGCACAAAGATGCTTTCATTATTTCACAGATATAAACACAAACCGATAAGTCCAGCTGCATTAATGAGCATCCATAGAAATATACATCAACATGGACATTTTATAAGGTAATTACATATATGAATGCATGCCTGTTTGATATGCACTGTCATTCATGAAGATAAAATTGACCATTAACAAGTGGGCCAATATACTGCATAAAATGGGAGAAATAGAAAAGCCAGATTTGTCACCTTATTATTATTGATAATGTACTTACTATAAAGCATAATTTGCCGCACTTACAAACACAACTCAAAGACCACAAAATCTATTAATGCTTTCACTGAATTGCCGTAGATTTTAACCTTCTTTATTAATTTATGAAAATTTAAAAGGTATCCTTTTTCATCATATTGTTGATAAAATAAATAGCATTATATATTAAAAGTTAGTCTGTTTTGGGTTTTAAGCTCTTATTCAGACATTCAGACATTCTCTACATTACACACACTCTCTCTCTCCCCTCTCTTTCTCTCTCTCTCTTTCTTTCTCTCTCTCTCTCTCCCTCCCTCCCTCCCCCTCTCTCTCTGCTCCTACTAAGGAGAGAGAAAGAATATTTAAATTCCTTAGGACTCAATAAGAAATGGCTATGTGATCTTCCTCTCTGAGAAAGAAATTATTCTGTTTGGGCTATCTCTAAATTTGCTGTTTGGTCTGTGTTATTTTATCTTTTCAAACATATGTAGTCAAATAGCATATGTATTAAGATAAAATGAGGCCCAGTGGTGGTGACATATGACTTTAGTTCTAACATTTCAGAGTCAGAGACAGGTGGCTCTCTATGATTTCAAAGTCAACCTGATCTACAGAGTGAGTTCCAGAATTGCCAGGAATATGCAGAGAAACCGGTCTCAAGAAGAAAGAGGAGGAGGAGGAGGAGGAGGAGGAGGAGGAGGAGGAGGAGGAGGAGGAGGAGGAAACCCAGAGCTCCCAGGGCCTAAACCATCAACCAGAGTCCACAGGGAAGGACCCATGGCTCCAGCTTCATATGTAGCAGAGGATGGCCTTGTTGTACATCAAAGGGAGGAGAGGCCCCTGGTCCTGAGAAGGCTCCATGCCAGGACAGGGAAACTGGAGTGGATAGTTTGGTGCACAGGGGTACTTTTTGGAGGGGAATCCAGGAAAGGGGATAATATTTGTCATGTAAATAAAGAAAACATTTAATAAAAACAAACCAAAAAAGAAAAATAATTAATAAAAAGTAATTATCTTCAACATCAAAAAAAAAAAAAAAAGAAGGAGGAGGAGGAAGAAAAAGAAAAGAGGCAGAAGAAGATGAAAAAGAAAAGGAGGTGGAAGAAGGAGGAGGAAGAGGAGGAATAAGGAGGAGGAAGAAGAGGAGGAGGAAGAAGAGGAGGAGGAAGAAGAGGAGGAAAGATACATGGATTTGGTGGACAAGTTGGTAGAGGAAGACGGGGAGAGGGGGGAGGACTGTGAGGGACATAGCACACAGCATCTGCTGTTGCTCTGGATTTGGGAGGAGTTTTGTCATTTTTAATTGGTGTTGTATGTTATGACTTGAAAAAGGAAAGTTCTAGAAAGACTTCTACAGGATGATTCCAGTTATGCATTCAAAATACAAAACAATATTGGGCTTTTATGGATGCACATGCATAACAAAATTATAAAACTATGAATGGAAATATGTTTACAATGTTGAGAATAGTGGTTACATCTGGAGAGTTGGGGGGAGAAATTGGCTGCCAAGGTACACTGAGAGCTTCAACATGAAAATAAACAAACATTTGAAAATAAAGGCCTTAGGCAAAAAAAAATGGTGAAATTTAACATTCACAAAATCTGTGTTGCTGAATTAACCTATGTATTTTCATGTAGTTGTGAAGTTTTAGAATTACAGAGCACTGTATTTTTATGGAATGACTACTAGACCACTGAGGAAACGTATACAAAGGTCATGACCATGTGATGCGCAGAAGACATGAAAGCTGTAGCAAAGAGGCATCAAGGATGTTGGCCATAAAAAGAGGACTCACATCCACAATGGCCAGGGCATGTATGAAGGAGAACTATAGTGCGGCTGGGGAGAAGGGGCTGGCATCGTTAGGTGATTTGACAGAATATATCATCCCAGTAATGCCGGCCCGCATTCTCTCTTCTCCCTAAGATACCATTTCCTGAGAGGTGAAACTCTAGGTAAAGCTGCATACCACAGAACCACTGTCTTTTGTAACCGGGTAAAGTGATGCTGAACAAGAAGCCTAGAACAGGAGTCTTTCTTCACAGTCACTGCCATGAACAAACGCAGGCAGAGCCATCAGCATCTCATCCCAGACGCGGTGAAGAGCATCTGGAAGAGGTTTACTGCGCATGTGGGCAGCTTCATCTAGCAGGCATGATGCCCCAGTGCGTGCCCTTCTCAACAGCAGTGATTCTCAAGTGTGTGAAACTGGGCACAAACATACAGACACACACACCCACACACACACACCCCCCCCCACACACACATACACGGAGGGAGGGAGGAAGGGAGAGAGGTGGAAGGGCAGAGGAAGGGGGAGGGAGAGAGGGGGAGGAAAAGAGAAAGAGAAGGGAAGGGAGGCGCAGAGAGAAAGTGAGAGAGGGATTGAGAGAGAGAGAGAGAGAGAGAGAGAGAGAGAGAGAGAGAGAGAGAGAGAACAGATTAACTAGAAGAAATGAGAAAAGCTGGCCACATCTGGATATACTCTGCCTGTCCTAAATGGGCATCTAGTATACAGACCAGATACTTTTAAACATCCTCCAGTCACAGGACAATGCTTCCCAGCATCCACCATACCTACATACCCACAATCCTTTGCAATGCTCTTGAACCAATTCATATATTTCTCTAATATCACCTTCAGTTATCTAAATAGAAAACATTTCCCTTACTTTAAATATAAATTTAAAAGTCTCAGAATGTTGAATATCAACTTGAAAGTGATAAACGGTAACAAGAAATGAAGCTCCTGCTCTTAGCCAAACAGGGATCCTGGTGGTCTGAACGAATTACACTTATGCATTACAATGTAGCTGTTTTTAAATGTGGATGTGAACACATGACTTAAAACTATGTCTCGACCAGAGAGCAACATACACAGATAGCCAAAGGTAGGGCCCTGATCCTACCCATCAATAAACAAGTTAGAGAGACACACCATTGTGATGCAATTTAATACATATGCAAAGTTATAATTATGTAAACAGAATAAATGTTATTTACCTATGCCTCTACCTATTAAAACTATGGTAAGAGGAGGGTTCCCTTAAAACTTAGAAACACCTCAGTAAAGAGTAGATGAAAATGAGTGCGCATGGATCAGGGTATGGAAACAGGGCGACCTCCAGAGATGTGAAGGAGAAACATCTGGGAGATGGTAGCAGGGATGCTGAGGGAACTGGAAATGGGGCATGTCATGGAGCCTCACTGACTGGCCCTCAGTCATACAGTTCTTCCTTCTATCATTGTCACAGCAAGTAAGTCGTCAGAGCACTTATCTGAGACTTGGGAAGAACAGTGAGGCGACACAATGAACATCATTAATTCAAAGAACTGAATTGCAACTACTAATTTTAGTCCTTTAATTTTAGATAATTTTGAAATTAAGAAACTTGTTTTGTACTATTAGAAAAGAAACTTGGGAAGACCCTGGAGGACATGGGCACAGGGGGAAAGTTCCTGAACAGAACACCAATAGCTTATGCACTAAGATCAAGAATTGACAAATGGGAACTCATAAAATTACAAAGTTTCTGCAAGGCAAAGGATACTGTCAGAAGGACAAAATGACAACCAACAAAGACGGGAAAGATCTTCACCAACCCTACATCCGACAGAGGGCTAATATCCAATATATACAAAGAACTCAAGAAGTTAGACCCCAAAGAACCAAATAACCCTATCAAAAATGGGGTACTGAGCTAAACAAAGAATTTTCACCAGAAGAAATTCGGATGGCCAAGAAACACCTTAAGAGATGTTCAACATCATTAGTCATCAGGGAAATGCAAATCAAAACAACCCTGAGATTCTACCTCACACCAGTCAGAATGGCTAAGATTAAAAACTCAAGAGACAACAAGTGCTGGTGAGGATGTGGAGAAAGAGGAACACTCCTCCACTGTTGGTGGGATTGCAAAATGGTAAAACCGCTCTGGAAATCAGTGTGGTGGTTCCTCAGAAAATTGGGCATGTCACTTCCAGAGGACCCTGGCATACCACTCCTGTGCAGATACTCAGAGGATTCCCCTGCATACAATAAAGACACATGCTCCACTATGTTTATAGCAGCCTTGTTTATAATAGCCAGAAATTGGAAGGAGCCCAAATATCCCTCAAAGGAGGAATGGATACAGAAAATGTGGTATATTTATACAATGGAATACTACTCAGCAATTAAAAATAATGAATTCATGCAATTTGTAGGTAAATGGTTAGACCTGGAAAATATCATCCTGAGTGAGTTAACCCAATCACAAAAGAATACACATGAAATGCAATCACTGATAAGTGGATATTAATGAGCCCAGAAGCCCTAAATACTCAAGGCACAATTAGCAAGTCAAATGATTCCCAAGAAGAAGAAAGGAGAGGACCTTGGGCCTGTAAAGATTGGATCCAGTTTTGTAGAGAAACCGTGGGGGGGGGAATGATTGGGGAATAGTTGGGGGGGGAAAGGAATTATGGGACGTATGGTGGGGGGGAACTGGGAAAGGGGAAAGCCTTTGGAATGTAAACATAGAATATAGAAAATAAAAATTAAAAAAAATAAAAAAAGAAACTTGTTCTGTGAGAATACCCACTATCCAGAGCAACACATTGCGGGGTAGGAGACCCACTTTTCTTTCCTCCATATCTCAAATTCCAACAGAAAGCTATTCAAATCCTGAAACTCAAGGGCTTTAGGACAAGGGCCACAAGAGTCAGACTGACTCTGCTGCAGCTCGCTCAGGAGTCTTGTGAGTAATTCTTCAGGAAAGTGCTCTGTGACAGCAGGTTGCTGGATGAGGGGACTCAGATTGAAACTCTTTATATTCTTACTTATGATCTATTTTACTATTTTACAATAAATATTTCCCCATATCTCAGAGAAATCTGTAAGAAAACATGCAGTGTGTGCTAAATAGGCAAGGATTTTCTGAGACCACACCACCTCATTGCAGTGTCTAGATCCAGGTTAGGGAAGGGAGACAGTGAGCTTCCTTTTTCTCCAGAGAACCCTCAGGCCACAGGATCAGGACAGCATGCTGTGGAGGACAAGCCTCAGGTTCATTTGGGAGCAAGGGAGCTGGGAAAGTGAGGTTAACAAGTCAGAAACTGCTATGAATTTGTTGGATTTACTGCTATAGCTCTTCTCAAGAGATCGGTGGTTCTCAGCTTTTCTAATGCCGTGACCCCTTAGAACAGAATTCACATATCTCACACATCTTGAGCAAACACATAGTGATAATAAATGAGTTTCCTCGTTAAAAAAAAGTGCTAAAGAGATTTAACAATATCTGGCAAACTTCAAATAGATCTCTCTGCGGTGTGAAAATTTCTTGTCTTAAAATATCAAGTATACTAACAAGAGAAGCATGAAGAAAGAAAAAGATAGATTGTATTTCCAACATATATTTCTACCCCTATATCTACACCTTGTCAATTTCTGCACCAACTTTGGATAAAATAGTATGACCTATTTCCCTTACATAGGAACATTTCATTGTCCTTGAAATACAATTGGGTTGTGAACTGAGCAGATTTAGCACATAAATATATCTTTGAGTGCCATGTTTTATAACATAATCCTGTTTAGAATCATGAATCCTGAAAAATGAAGCACACATGTGTAGTTTTGAATCTCACCCCAGATATTACCATACCCTTTATTTTGAAGAATTATTTGCCTCCCATAGGCCCCAAATTCCTATCAATAAAACTGAATGGCAGACTGTGTTTTACTGAGTGTTTGTGAAGAGTGCTCATACTGTCTGATAGTATGAGTATGATATACTCTTGGATTATGTTATAAATTATGTGCTTAGTTGCCAGCTGATTAATTACAGTACACTCTGCAGGTTGTCTTTGAGGTTTCAAAAGCCCATGCCTGGGGTCCTGGCTCTGCTTCCTGCATATTAAGATGCAAAGTTCTCAGAGTAAAGGGCTGGAAAAAAGTCTTCCAATCATTGGACCTAAGAAGCAAGCTGGAGTATCCATTCTAATATCTAGTAAAATAGACTTTCAACCAAGTTTAATCAAAAGAGATAGGGAAGGTCACTTTAAACCCATCAAAGGCAACATCTAACAAGATGGTATCTCAATTCTCATCATTCAAGCTCCAAATACAAGCACACCCACATTTGTAAAAGAAACATTGCTAAAGCTTAAATAGCATATTGAACCCCACCCATCAATAGTGAGAGACTTCAATACCCCACTCTCACCAATTGCCATGTCAACCAGACAAAAAGAAAACAGAAATAATGATCCTAATGGACATTATGTGTAGGTATGTGTGTGTGTGTGTGTGTTCTCCTTGTTTTTGCTGGTATTTCCTGTGTTTTCTTGGATGTAATTATACTTCTAGGGATAGAGTTTTCCTTCTAGTATAGAAATAGCATAATTTAAAAAGTCATGGTACACAAAAGCAGATACATATTAAAATGATATATAACAAATAGGAACAATAAATGATACCACATGATCAGAGATTAAATAAAAACTGCTGTATTATGTCCTGAAAAAAAAAAAAGATGTAAAGCTCTCAGCTACTGATCCAGCACCATGCCTGCCTGCTTCTTGCTATGATGATAACAGACTAACTCTCAGGAAATGTAAGAAAGTTCCTAGTTAAATGCTTTCTTTTGGTTTGCTTTGGCCAAGGTGTCTTTTCAGGAGTGCATAACAGGTGGAAGAATCTGGAAGAATCAGCTTCTTTCCCTGCTCCACAGGTGTTTCTCATGTAATCCATTAACTGCCACTGTCAGGACTCACAAAGTTCATGTTTTATGTATTTAAATGTTCTACTCCTTTCCAAACATAATTTGAAGGATACCCTGAAAATGTTAAGTAAATCGGCATATCCAAACCTGACTTGAACTAAGAACGTATTTTTGAAGTTAATATTTATGTTTTAAAAAGTTTCCTTGGCATAGCAACATTTCATAGGTTATATGTTTTCTATAAAGCATGTATCATACCACAGACAAAATTTTTGTGTACATTCTAGTGTACTTTCAAAAGCCAAAGCTATTATTATGGTTCTAACCACATTGCATCATGGGGACTCTTTTGTTTCCTCCTTCATGTGTATTTTCCAAATTCCATGGGTGACAAGAACAAGGAAGGTCATACATACCTGGTATGTTTCTGCTGGAGGAAGAGTTAGAGGGTAGACATGAAAGAATGAGGCAGACAGTTGACTATGAACACCCAGGATAGACTGGTATACTCTGTTGTAAGTCTATGGTGAGCTATTAATAGGTTCAGAACACGAACACATAACACAGTGTCACCAAGAACATAAATTTTGACTTGTGGAGATTCTGCAGCCAAAGGCAGGAGCAGCCAAGTTCTTGGACCACTTTCTAAAACAGTACTGGTGAGCTAACAGGCAATCACATGGATGGGCAGAGGTAGGTTGTTCTTCCCAGCATGCTATTCCAAAGCATCCAAGTGGAAACAAGGGAATAAATATTTCCATATTCTCACATTAAAAACATACCCTGAGCATACATCATCAGACTCAAATTCCTCTTTTACCTTTCTTTTTATGTATTCTTTTCATAGCTCTAATTCCCTCATAGGAATAGGGTTTTCAATTAACAAAGATTATGTAGACCCTTGAGACTTAACAAGGACAAGGAACTGTAGAATTGAAGATAAAAATAATCGATCACGGGAATCAAGCTAAAACCCCAAACTCTCTCCCTCTCCTTTGTCTCTTCCTCGCTTATGTGTTTTAATTTCTTTTGCTTTGGTTTAATTTGAGACTCATGTAGCTCAGGCTGCCCTGAGATTCATCTTAATTCATGATTTTCTACCTGCTGAGTATACACTACTGTATGGGATCAAACCTAAGGCCTTGTGCCTACCAGGAAAACACTCCCAGTGCACTAATCTATGTCTTTAATCTACCATTGTACCAGCTGACATGACTTTCAAATGGCACTTGTGTTCTGTCTTGTCACCATCTTCTGAATACCCCAATGCTGCCCTCACAATAAAAGGTTTAATATTATCTTATCCTTTAGAAATGCAGATTGAACATAAAACTTACAGGATTAAAAAGTGGGACTTAATTCCAACCTCAAAATTTAAAAGATAAAATAAATTTTGCCAAAACTTTAAGTGACTCTAAAACACCATTTATCACATAATCCAATCATTCCCTTTCAATATATCTACTCTGAGTATGAAAAATATGTATCTTCACAAAGACTTATTCATAGATGTTTATATTAGCATTACCATAATAGCCTAAACATGGTAGTAATCTAAATGCTCATCAGTTTATGAAATGACATTGAGAAGTAGAATATTCAGGAAGAGTAACCAATAGGGTCTCAGAGGAAGAAAGGCTGAAGGAGGAGTAATGTACTTCTACATCAATCAAACACGTTAAAACAAAATGAAAATCAAAATAAATAAGAGTAAATATTTTACTCATCAAAAATGTTGATATGATTAATCAGATCATAGAAATAAAGACTCAATTTCTTTTAATTAAAGGGAGAAAGAGAATGTACAATGTGGCCACACACATGATGATAACTGGATGAAACCAGGTACGTACTAAGCTTCAGTGATTTCATTTAGAGGAAAACTCAGGCAAATCTATATGGACAGAAACTTGACTGGTTACTACTGCCTGAGGCTGGAGACAAAGAGGGAAGGGGAAAGAGAGGGAAGGGACTGCAAAGAGTGACAGACACTCTGAATTGATAGAAATGTTCTGAACCTCAACTAAGGTGTACAACTAGGGTGGTAGTATTCTGTAAATGTACTAAAAACTACTCAAGTGTACACTTGACATAGTTGAAGTTCATGGTATGTAATTCATAATACCAATAAAGAATGGTAGGTAGAAAGCATTCATAATCTATTTGTTGTTTTACATAATGATTTACTCTAGACTGAGTCAGCCTGACATATATGACTACATCTTACTAATGAGAAATAATAAGCCATATTTGGAAAGTGGTCTATGGAGGACACTTGATTTTAAAATTATCAATTTAATAATTTTAAAACTACTATATAAAACCACTTATTTCAACCTCATGAAATTACAACTGACAATCTATTGGGATTAGGAGTTATCTGTAAGTACATAGATTGGACACTAATTTAATTTTTAAAGGCAGTTATTTCAACAACAAATTACTCAAACATTAGACTGGGCTGACTTTTTGTCTACATGATTCTTTAGGAGAGTACTCAGGCTTGTGACTTTGATATGACACAGTTTTCAAGTTTTGCATCCTTTGTAAGGAGAGAAGGGAAAACAGATATGCTTATCATTATGTGTGTTCCCGTCTCCGCCATCTTGGCTCCCGAACGCCGGATGAATCTGACGGGCAGGGCCAGGTACTCAGAGATATCTCAAGGCTAATATTGCTTGGGTCACAACCCTTCAGGCTTCTGCCTGCATTGAGGGACTGGGCAGCTCTGCAGGCCGTCTTTGTGCCAGCCCTGTCGGTGGATGTTTGCCCTGCAGAGTGATCAGCACTTGGAAAAGGTCCCACCAGCATCCACCATCTTTGCTCCCTAACAGCAGACAGGCAGCACCAGGTTCACAGAGACAACCCAAGTATAGCATTGTTTGGGTTGCAATTGCAACCCAATTGCAAGACGCACCAGGGCTCCAACAGCACATAAGAGTAGGGCAGCACATCAGCAATCTGTGCCAGGGGAATCCCAGTAATCCAGTGGTACGGAAATAGCCTTACAGGCTTACAGGAGGTTCAAACACCAGCCAGTGACAACATGACCAACTAACGTCAGAGATAACCAGATGGCAAAAGGCAAACGTAAAAACATTACTAACAGAAATCAAGGCAATATGGCAGCATCTGAACCCAATTCTCCTACAACAGCAAGTCCTGGATACCCCAACACACCAGAAAAAAAAAGATTTGGGAAAAGATCTTCACCAACCCCACATCCGACACAAGGCTAATATTCAATATACACAAAGAACTCTAGAAGTTAAACTCCAGAGAACCAATAACCCTATTAAAAAATGGGGTAGAGAGCTAAACAAAGAATTTTCACGTGAAGAACTTCAGATGGCTGAGAAGCACCTTAAGAAATGTTCAACATCATTAGTCATTCGGGAAATGCAAATCAAAACAACCCTGAGATTTCACCTCACACCAATCAGAATGGATAAGATTAAAAACTCAGGAGACAACAGGTGTTGGCAAGGATGTGGAGAAAGAGGAACACTCCTCCACTGCTGGTGGGATTGCAGGATGGTACAACCACTCTGGAAATCAATCTGGAGGTTCCGGGCATATATCCAGAGGATTCCCCAGCATTCACTAAGGACACATGCTCCACTATGTTCATAGCAGCCTTATTTATAATAGCCAGAAGCTGGAAAGAACCCAGATGTCCCTTAATGGAGAAATAGATACAGAAAATGTGGTATATTTACACAATGGAATACTACTCAGCAATTAAAAACAATGAATTCATGAAATTCTTAGGCAAATGGTTGGAACTGGAAAATATCATCCTAAGTGAGGAACTCATTCACAAAAGAACACAAATGGAATGCAGTCACTGATAAGTGGATATTAGCCCAGAAGCTCTGAATACCCAAGACACAATTCACATATCAAATCATTCCCAAGAAGAAGGAAGGAGAGGGCCGTGGTCCTAGAAAGGCTTGATGTAGCATTATAGGGGATTGCCAGGACAGAGAAGTGGGAGGGGGGTGACTGGGGAACTGGGGGAGAGGAGAGGGCTTATGGAACTTATGAGGAGGGGGAACTGGGAAAGAGAAAATCATTTGTAATGTAAACAAAGAATATAGAAAATACTAAAAAAAAAAAGAAAAAATTATTCATGCTAAAAAAATATTATGTATGTTCCTTGGTCAGTAGCTAATTGAAACTCTAACTTGGGGGAACTAAAATAACTTCTAGACATGTATTATATTTTACTTGCTATTAATTTATCCCTTCAAACCCAATTTATAATGGTGATAGATCATCAAATGTAGCATTTTATTAGCTGATGAAATTATCTGCCTTTTCACTCTTCTTAATAAATTCCTCGAGTTCACTCTTTCCTAT
Source organism: Apodemus agrarius (assembly GCA_964023405.1). NCBI lineage: Eukaryota > Metazoa > Chordata > Mammalia > Rodentia > Muridae > Apodemus > Apodemus agrarius. The sequence continues at coordinate 48,817,941 of OZ030021.1, read as the reverse complement.
AATTTTCCTTTTGCACAAATTATAATAAGTATAGATACGCTCAACTTTCATCTGAGATCACCATTCATCAAAGAATCTATTTGCAGTTGATAGTGATTAACACATACAGGTAAGAATGCAGAAATTTTAAAGATTTTGGGGAGCTCAGCTCCAAATGGGACATCTGTATCATATCCTGTTCTCCCTGGGCTCAGAGATCATTGCAAAAGAGAGATGGAAAGCACCAGAAGAAGCAGATGGCTATAGGTAAAGAGTGTTCTTCAGTTACTGTCTTAGTCAGATTTTCTATTCCTACAGAAAACATCGTGACCAAGAAGCAAGTTGGGGAGAAAAGGGGTTTATTCATCATTAAAGGAAGTCAGGACTGAAACGCAATCAGGTCTGGAAGCAAGAGCTGATATAAAGGCCATGGAGGAATGTTACTTTACTGGCTTGCCTTTTTTTTTTTTTTTTTTTTGGTTTTCCAATACAGGGTTTCTCTGTGTAGCCCTGGCTGTCCTGGAACTCACTTTGTAGACAAGGCTGGCCTCGAACTCAGAAATCTTGCTGCCTCTGCCTCCCAAGTGCTGGGATTAAAGCTGCCCAGCTCAACTTGCTTTCTTATAGAACCCAAGGCTACCAGCCCAGGGATGGCACCACCCACAATGGGCCTCCCACCCTTGATCACTAATTGAAAAAATGCCTTACAGCTGGATCTCATGGAGGTATTTCCTCAACTGAAGCTACTTTCTATGTAATAACTCCAGCTATGTCAAGTTGGCACACAAAACCAGCCAGTACAGTCACAGCAGGGCAGCTGCAAAATGGTTCTGAAAATGTGCCTGCATCCTAAGCAATCTCAAGCCAAATAAGAATCCCACAGTGAAACAGGAGGTAAGGATGAAGTCCTACTTCTAGCTGAGGCACTCTTAGCAACTGATACCCTTTGAAAGAATGAGGGTCCATTTATTTTAAGATGTTACTCCCAGCAGGTTGACAAAGGTCCAGTGCATGGCCACACATTCATGAATATGTGGACAACACAGTTTAAACTCTGTGGGTTATCAAAGTAGAAAGAAAACAGAGAACCGGATGAGCAATAAACTCAGGGTGGCTCTGGGAGGAGTTGGGAGAGGAGGTAAATATAAAAACACACTGTATGAAATTCTTAAGGAACTAATCAAGAATAGGGAAGAAAAGAAAATTACATTTTCGTTTTCAAATGCAAATCTTTTATGCTTGAAGATAAAGAAAATGTAATAGTAGTACTAGTAACTCTACAGGGGCAGGTGGGCTTACATTCTCTTAGAGGCAAACATCATCATACATGTGTTACAACACATATAACACACACACAAGCACATGCACATGCACACACACATGCACGTGCTCGCCTTTTGTCACGCAAAATTGCTACCTAGCCCAATGACAGCAGGTTATTGTAATCATTCAAGAGTCCATCAAGACAAACTGAGGGAGATGATAAAAAAAAAAGCTTTGAGTTCAAATAAGCCATAATTACTCAAAAAAGAAAAATCTCAAAAACATAAAGTGGAAATATTATAAAAATCTGAAAGTTCTATATGTATGTGTGCATCAATGGCTCCAGACGATGTACTACAATCAAGTAGCATGTTTTATACTTAAAAGGAATAAGGAGTAATACTATGATCAGAAGAATGAGGAACCAGGTATAGAAAGATTTTCATTATATCACTTTTTGGTGGTTCTATGTGGTTAAATTCCAAATATTTATTATTTCAAAGATAATTTCTTTTGGCCTTAGACTTTAATGGGGGATAGGCCTCTTACAAATCAAGATTCAGAAATACTACTTTGAAATCTGGATAATCCATGCTCCAATGTCAAATACAACAGGTTTAATCATCTCTGATCAACCAATGTCCATTCCATTGTAGATTATCTCTCTTTAATAAAAATTTTTAGGTTTTTTTCTCTTTCTCTCTGATTTTCTAGTATTCTGTCACAATGTGTCAAACTTTGAGTATGTCTTTATGAATCAATCCTAGTCAAGGTGGGGAAGAAAAGCTAAGACATAAGATATTGACAGGGAGGAAAAGCAACAGTGGTCTCAACCTTCCTAATGCTGCAACCCTTTAACATAGTTCCTATTGTCATGGTGACCCCCAACCATAAAACTATGTTTGTTGCAACTTCTAATCTGAGATTTAGAAAGGCCTTAGATAACCCCTATGAAAGGGTTATTAGACCTCCACTAAAGGGCTCCTATTCCCACATGTTGAGAACCCCTGTTCTAAGCAACAGTGAAACATTTTATCTTGTAGGGAAGCATAAGTTCAAGAGATAAACAACTCAATGGCTTCAGGATGTTCCTGAAACTGAGTATATGCACTAGGCCTCTCTCTCCACAAGCATGTATAAATAATACCCACTGCTGAGACACACTCAGAGAAGCTAAACTGTCTGGAAGTCAAGACCAGACCAGGCCGGGCTCAGACCAACTGGGCTAGAGAATATTCTCCAACCCAATGAACTGCTTACAGGTTATGCAGTCTTCCAGGATCCCAGCTTTTGTGGGCTGGCATCCATTCTGGTGTGGGCTTCTATACTACAGCTGTCTTGGAGTTATTTCTGATCCTCTAAATAACCTCTCACCCATATTGTAAATAATTTCAATAAAACTCATTAGTTCAGACTTCGGTGGTCCTTGCTTTAATCTGTCTCCTGTTTCCTCTCTGGAGTAAGGAGACATTTGTTCACCTCTCCCCAGGAAGACAGTCACATGACATTTGGATGTGTAGCCCATTTGTTCTACTGGTTATTCATTCTCCTTCCATCATCCCTGGCCTGACATCTATTCTCACGCTGGTCCCTGATAGGAAGACTTGTCCAAAGCAGAGTTCCCAAAATATTAAAATGTTCAAAATTCATCACAACATGGAATTCTCGATTACAGGAAAAGTGCACGTTGAAGGAAAAAAATGTTATATATAGAAAGTTCCATATTCTCTAGATGCCTAGCCTCGAAGAGACTTGAGGTGCCAGGGTGGGGGAATACCCAAGGGGTTGCCACCTGCTCAGAAGAAAAGGGGAGGGGGAACAGGGGAAGGATTGTGGGAAGGGGTGACTGGGAGGGAGGCAGTGAGAAGAATGTAAAGCGAATAAGTAAAAATTTAACTAAACACACACACACACACACACACACACACACACACACACAAAACAAAAAAAAAAAACCTCTTGCTTCATTTTAGAAAAAAAAAAAATTCATTATGTAGCCCAGGCTAGTCTTAAATTCACAATTCTGCTTTAGCCTCTAAGTACTGGGATGACAGTTAAAACTCTCCATTTAAGTAAAGAATTGGCAGGTGATTTAGTCACTTCTGAGTATCATTCTGAGAAGACTATCATATTTAACTATAAGCAAAAAAGCCAGTGCTTTACTTTTCTTTGGCTGTGTGTGCATTTGATTATTTTAAAGGATAATGTTGCTGGACCCATAGGACAGCTGTAAAGTGCTTGACTTGTATGCATGAAGCCATGAGTATCACTGAAAAAAATAGTAATATTATGATGCCCAGTTCAGGCTACCATAATTGTTGTACTGTTTTGTAATTTCTTACTTTTATATATTTTAGATTTTTAAAGACTGTGACGTAAAGTGCTATATTCATCACATCATTATTATTTATTCAGTGTTATGGGTTTTTTGTTTCTTTGGTTGTTGATGCCTACTAGGAACCAGCCCTCTGGTCGTGAGTTGGAAATTAAACAAAGCAGCCAATCTCAGCACTCAGAGCAATGGAACGCAGGACCATCACACTTCCTCATTAGTCTAGTGATTAGCAGGTGAGAGTGAGCGCTCCTGAGAAACACCCATGCTGTCTCTCTTCTGTTTCTCCACCTATAGGGTGCTTTAGGTACAGGAGTCACTGAACAGAGGTCTGACTGATTAGTGCTACATAACTGGGCGGTCCATCCAATCTAATAAATAGCTAAGCAAAGGTTATCCAAAATTAGCCTAATTGCCGGGGGGGGGGGAGGAGGGAGGGAAGGGGAGGGGTTGACATAACAGTTCATCTGCAAATTAGTTTCTAGATACACAACTACAATGTGAACAATTATAAGGGGAAATGGATATTCAGAAAGACTGAGTACTTTGATGAGGCAGCATTTAGCTCTCGATGCAAAAATATCCATTCGGTCGTGAATATTTTCATAATCCAGATTGGTTTAGTATCTGGGCAATAAACACCCAATTTAATAAGTTCTTTAGAACACTGGGCAGCTGACAACACTTTTCCTTTTATTCTAATTTTCAAATCTTTTAAAGTATGTAAGAACAGAGAAGGTATTTCAAGCCAATGGTTAGGTAGTAGCTAACCTACGAAACTCACAGGAAGAAAGCCTTTGCTGATGGAGAACAATGCTTGTTACAAAGTAAAGGCTGGCAGGTGTGAAGATAACCCACCCTCTGCATGAGAGCGTCTCCATAAGTGCTGCAGGACAAGCAGTCGTGTAGTCTAAACTCCTCAAGTTAGCCAGTCAAGGCCCATGCTCTAGCAGAGGACACTTCGGAGGTCTAATCCCAATGGTCAGTCATTTCAAGATATTCTATTTCTAGATACAAAGGTTTGTTTTGTCCATTTCCTTTACAGGCTCTGTCAATGCCTTCCCCTCCTCTCTACCCTCTACCTGAAACACTGCTTGGATACTGCTGAAGAATATCTCCCCATTCTTAGGAACCCAGTTAAATGTCTGGACATTCGAAAGCCAGCCCCAACTTCCCAACTGAGGCTTTCCTTTCCTTGGGCAAGAAATTTTAAGCTCTGTCAGGACATTTGACTCCTCAAGATAGCCTTTGCTTCAAGACTCCTTATGTCATATCCATTGGCATACCACAACTGAAGGCAAGTTATTCTAGCCCTTAACAGGGATCTAGAATACATTTAGTATCCATAAAGCTGACCATTCAGGTTTTAATTCAATCATTTAAGAATCTCATCCCCTACATGAGAGAGGTAACTTCTAATCGGGGAGGAAGCCAATGGTAGAGTCAAGATCACAAATTATCCTCTCTTCCCCAATCCAGGAGCTCATGAGGGAGGGGGCCAGCATGGCGGTTGGAGTAACAACCCTACCCTCTTGGCTATTCGCCTACATTTTTACTCAAAGTCTGACTGCTATACTGTATTGCTGGCAACGTCAGTTCTCTTCAATAACAAAGACTGCCCAGTTCAGAGTCTATACTTGTGGGGCTAGTAGGAAAAGGGAGCAAAACTCCAACATGATAAACAGGGAGGAATGTCAAACTCCTATTCAGCCCATGAAAAACCTACTCATGGCTCTGACTTTGCTCCCTTAAGTACGGTGAGAGGGCATAGCTCATTTGGAAAATCTGACCCACAGCCCAAGTCTCGATACAGTGAAACGCTTTGTCCCACTACTGCTCCTACCACACTGGGAACGTTCTATATGTAATTATTTAATCCCCAGCCGAAGTCTAGCAGACAATGAAACCCCCACAAAATGTTTACCCTGCTGAGGTGTTTGAGTATCAGTTCCACAGAAAACATTCCCAAAGCTTTCCATGTCATTTTTCCAAGCCACCTTCTCAGTCATGCCTAAAGTGCTCATATTTGAATGTTCCCCGGCTGGTAAAATATAGCCCTGTCCAACAGTTCACAACATTCAGTTGTGAGACCTTTGGAGGCGCGGAGGTAAAAGTTTCCAGTCTTGTTTTTTCTCTCTCTCTCCCTTTCTCTTCTCTTCTCTTCTCTTCTCTTCTCTTCTCTTCTCTTCTCTTCTCTTCTCTTCTCTTCTCTTCTCTCTCTCTCTCTCTCTCTCTCTCTCTCTCTCTCTCTCTCTCATTCCATGGCTTTGACTGTCATTTGTTGGGATTTTCATCCATGGCATCTGGTAGCTTTTACATTCGTTCCTACAGCCATCAATAGCTCCCTCTGGAGATCAATTCCAAGGGAACCAAAACTCACAGGATGGTTTTCAAGACCAGTTCTGCCTTATATTAATATTAAAGGGATTGTTGTGGTGGGGCAAAAAAAAAAAAAAAAAAAAAAAAAAACAAACAGGATAAATACAGTTACTGCCACTGAACTGAACATATAAGACACATAAAAATGGTCAATTTTGTCATCGGTATGTTTATATCCGCCCCTACACATAGTGAAGGCCAACTTAGGAAGCCGACCTGGTCAAGCCATGGAGAAAGGTCAAGAGGCAGACAAAGGTAGAGAGAGAGAGTGCCTTTGACTTTCCCAACAGGATGTTAGGAAGATATTCCACCTTGATACTTTCCAACATGGAATCTAGAGAAGGAAAGGAAAGGAGAATATTCTCTAATAGCTTGAGAGGGGGAAAAGGAGGTTAGGAATTTGGGGGCGGTTTAAACCAAAGCCCTCTGCTGGTGGGATTCCAAAATTGTCAGCAGTTTTAGACTCATCACCTTTGCACTGGGCATGTCTAGCATGTGTTCTGAATACATATAGATTCCAAACACCTGTCAGAATACAATTCCCAGAGAACTGTTCTGACCGTTTTGCAGTAGAACACTAAAAACAAACAAACAAACAACGACAAACCTGTAAAAAACGAGAGATGATGAACTGAGAGTGGGGACCAATATGGAAAGGCTTCAGCATGGATCGGATCCATTTCGTTGCAACGAATGCTCAGAGACACCATATGGTGGATGTGTTTTAGATACTCAAGAGATCAGACAAAAGTTGAACCACTGATAAGAAATTGAAAAGCAGAAACACAAAGAAATTCACAGTTCGCTTGAAAAATCCTTCTGTATAATAAGACTTCTGGTTCACTGGAGTGCCCTGGAAGTGTTCCTTTAGAAGTGTTTAGTGTGGACACCTGGATGGTAAGGTGTCAAAGTAAGTTCAGAGAAATAGGAGAAAGAATGGAAGAAGAGGTGCATGCAAATCAGCCCGATGAATTAAATACAGGATGGAATGGAGAACTGCGGAAGCAGGATGCTTACCAGGCCACCCCCACAGGTGCTGAAAGAGGCCAGAGAGCCAGGATGGCGCAGCACTGTCCCGGTGTAAAAGCAGGAAGCGTCTGGCGGCATGGGAGGGCGAGGGTCAGCTGTTGCCCGGGTGGGATCGGGACCTGGTTTGGGCCACTGCTCCACTGCGAAGCGCTGCGCCAGGAAGCGGCCATCCCTCCGGAGCAGCAGGTACAAGTCCCTGGAGAGGGCCGGGATCCGCAACAGCACCTCCTCTGTGCTGGGTTCCTCTTTCTGGGCAGGGGGCGGGGACGAGGGCCGTTTCAGGGGCAGAGGAGGCTGCCACGAGGCCGGGGCTCCCGAGGACAGGGCGGTATCCCCGCTGGATCCCCGTGGCAGCTCCTGAGACTCGAGTTCCTCCTCGTCCTCAGCACCTGGCTGCAGGGGAGACGCGAACCAGGGCTCAGATTGGCCTCCGGCGGTTTCTTCCAGCGGCGCCCGGGCCACAGAGCGCACCTCGCGCGAGCTGCCCGAAGCCTGCCCCCGGCCGCCGCCCCCAGCGCTGCGCCCCAATCCCGGGTCTGCGTTGCCCCCGCTGAGGCCCGTGGCGTTCAGTGACTCCCGTCGCCAGAGTGCAGGAAACACGACTTCCCATTCCTCGAGATCCTGGGTGAGCTGCAGCCCTGCGGATGAAGTAGATAGGTGCGGGGCTTAACGTTCCGTGGTGCCAGTCATGCAAGCAATCAGGCACGAGGTCCATACAGATACCAGACGCTTGCAGGAAAGCGAGACCACCCGTCTAGCTCCTGAAGCTCCTGCAAGCCACGAAGTCTTACAGACTTTGGCATTTTCAAAATAAAAGTGTGTAGTGGTGATAGTTTAGCATATACTAACTGAAACCGGTGACAACTTCAGCATAGTCTCAAAAGTAACACACGGTACGCCTCCCGGCTTTCCTTCCAGGTACTGTAAACACCGCTTTGAACCATTTACTTGGGGTGTGGGGGTGTTGGTAGATCTTTTTACAGATGCTAAAATATGGCCAAGAGAAGTGCGCTTCTCTTGTGATCCTGACCTGCTCATCTGCCCCGCAAGCTGTTTCACAGCTATCTACAGAGCTCTGCTCAACACACGCACCGCGGGGTGCGCCAGTTCTGCCTTCCTGTGTGCCCTGGATCCGCACTGGCCAAATTGGAGAGGAAACTGGAAAGTCATTCTAGAACGTACCTGAGATGGTCCCATGCGACAGGAAGCCTAGCTGGTAGAGGAGGCAGCAACAGCAGCAGATGCGAGTCAGGCGCATCTCGGGGCCCATCTCCACGGCGCGCGCCTTCCGCGCGTTCCACAGCGCACGCAGCAGCCTCCCCGGGGCGCCGGCGGCCAGGCGGCGACTGTGCCCAGGCCCTTTGTCTGCCAGGGGTGGGGGGCGGGGGGGGCAGGCTGTGTGACTCCCAGAGCCCGGGCGGGGCTGGGGTGGGGAGGATCGCCCAGCAGCGCCCCTGGCTCTGAGCTCCAGCTCCCGGGCGAATTAGGTGATGAGTCGATTTTCTGAGCTCTGAACGGTGCAGGAGTTTCCAGGCCCAGCTGGAGGAGCCTCGCGGGACAGTCCCGCAGTTCGCCAAGAGCCAGGAGGCGCGCGGGGCGGCAAGCTGGGCGGCCTCCGGACCGGCGGAGCAGTTCGGTCCCAGCCCAGGCTCGCCGCCCGCACCCGCGCTGAGCGTGGCGGGCGCACGAGTTAGGACTGCTTGCGTTTGTAGAGCTCTGCACTCTCCCGGGTCGCCGCGGCGCGGAGAGGGGTGGCCGGGGAGGGGACGGGTGAGTAGGCGCTCTGCAAAGGGGGTGTGGAGCAGCGGGGAGAATCAGGCGGGTCAGACCAGAATGAGGAACCCGGAGGTGCCCGCCAAGCGTGATGTTGCGGGACAAAGGTCCCAGAACACCACACACGTGCTCACAGGCTGGGCAAGGGAGGTATGGGGACACAAATCCCCTCACCTGACTCCTGATTGGCCATTCGGAAATACCTAATTTGCATTCCCCCACCCACCTTCTGCTATCACTGGGGGTTGTGATTTAGGTAAACTCAGGTAGGGGCCTTCCCCTTCCCTTCCCATCCCCCCTCCCTGGCTCCTCCTCTGTCCAGTTTCGTCCCTGTCTGCCCAACACACAAAGCAGAGCTCAGGGCAGTTTTGAGTATGGAGCTGTGGCCTGTGTACCAGAATTCTTTGATCGGTCTACAATGCCTCAGAACCAACCCTGGAGGAAATAAAGTCTCTCAAGGAGCATACTGACTCAGGTTTCCAAGACAGACACCACAGAGTTTTTAGAGGCTCTATCCCAGCTTTCCTTGACTCCCCATTCATCTGTGTTTCTCTCCTCTTTCTCCTCCACCTCCTCCTCCTCTTCCTCCTTTTCTTGGAGTAGAAGTCTAAAGCTCTTAGACCAGGTGAGAACATTTGCTCTTTTGCTTGTGTGTGCTGTGCGTATTGGATGTTTCTGTCCCTTAGATCTCAAATTCCTCTTCCTCTGTTGCAACCCATAACTCTCTCACAGTCATATAGAAACTTTCAATCCGTTTCAAGGGTGATAAATACAACGCACTATTTCAATCCTCTACACAAGGCATGGCACCAAGAGTTAAAGCCAATATGCTTTTTAAAAAATCGCTGAGAGTGGCTTCCCACATTCTTTGTTGTTTTAGCTTCCGGTTCCTAGTTTCAAAGGTAGTAACTTTGCCCTTAAAGGAGGCAGAAGGTCTTATTTCAAAGGCAGTTTATTTGGATTGTTTGAATAAGCTTGGACCTTGAATGCTTTGGATAGCCCACAGTCTTAAAACAGACATGAAAACATTCTACTGTAGCAGTAGCAGTTTTCTACGATTGTATCAACCTTACCTTGTAAAATTTCTAAAGCTGGAGTAACTAGGGTGTGAGTTCTCAGAGACTCGCCTGGGAACCTGTGGCTTCTTTTCACAAACCCGGGTTATACAGATTAAACTAAGCAGGGAAGGTTGATGCTGAGGGACTGTAGAAATTATAGGGATTGAAGCTACTTCCGCTAGAATGCAGATCTTACGAATTTCTCACATTGACTTTAACAACACAAAAATAAAGTTCCGAGGGAAATGCATATTGAATTATATATGCCTATTGGAATATGAACTGTATTTTTAATGTTAGATGTGCTAAAAGGTCAAGGGCTGTCAGTGTCAAGTTTCCATCCCTACTTTGGTGGTTTCCTTTGATTAGAAATCCCTATCAAGCCTTCATGGAAGAGGTTTATTATTACTTAATAAATGCAAAAATATCTACCTGCATTTCAGCCAGCTTGCTTCCTTCCATTGAATACTCATGTCACTTATTTTATACATGGTCAAACATTTCTACAAATTAATTTGCATTGGAATGACTTCCACATTTATTTCTCCTACCAACTATTAAGTTTTCAAAGGTCACCATGATTTCTTTTGCCTATCCACAATATCCTGATTAACTTAATGACTAACATTGAATAACAATTCTAATCCTCCCGAAATGTCCAAGATGTTATTTTATCCCAATTTCAACTCCTTGAGCCTAGAATTGATGATAGTTCTAGCTGTCAATCTGCCACTATCAACTTGATGTGTTTGGCAAAAGATTTGTACAAAACAAACCTTAGAGGGAAAAGGTGTGTGGGAAATGCCTGGGCACCTTTCTCACCTAGAAGAGAATTTTATGAGTATCAGTGAGAGTGGATTTGATTTGTGTACGAATGTGAATGAAGAACCAATCTGATTTAGGACTCAATAAAATATGTATGGTGAAATGGAGAAGAAAAAGAAGAGGGGGGTCAATGGCGTACAGGTCAGAACAGGGACAGGGGACTGCGGCGGGGGAGGGGGCGGGGGGAAGCGGGGTTGAGGGGGGACAGCTGGGAAATATGTTGATTATGACAGGTTGCTACTTATTTCACCAGGCAATAGCTAGAGTCAGCGCAAAGCAGTGCTTTTGTGTTCTCAGAGCAAGGACACAGAGGGAGGCAAGCTTGATGGTTCAGCTTGGGTGTAAGAAGATAAAACTGCGCATGTGCCCAGGGTGTTCAAATGTTGCATTTTGTAGCCTGAGTGCTCTATATGCAGAGCTGACTTTCCAGCCTCCAAAATCTCTTATTCTCTTTCATCACTAGCACTGTGCTTCTCAAAGCATAAAGCAAACCTTAAATGCTCGCCTCTGGAGGGGGGGGCGGATTTAAAATCTTGAGAAAATACAAAGAACGCTTTTATTGCACTCCAAGAGGGTATTAGCTCTCCAAAAAACTCACGTCTAAACTGAGATCACAGCTTAAACTGCTTCTAGCCATGGTAGAATTGTACAGGCCATATTTTAACTCAGACAGTGATGAATTAGACAAGAGTCAGGATAGCAATGGCTCAGCAGGTAAAGGCACCTGCTGCCCAGCCTGAGTGAAGAGGACCTAAGGTCACCCTTTGGATCTGAATGGTAGAATGATGGAATCAGCTTCTGAAGACGTGTGTTCACAGATATGCAGACAGCACACACACACACACACACACACACACACACACACTTTTATACAAAATAAAGTTTTTAAAATAATAATTAAAAAAGAAAACAGGAAAACCATGTATTGTAAAATATAGTTTCCATACTGTTAAAGTACAAACAGTCCTGGGGAGGGAGGGGGAAGAGCATGTGAAATAAGCCCTATAATTCCCCTTTTCCACCACCCAGAAACAAATATTCAGAACAGAAAGGAGTTGACCAAAGTCCTGAAGGATAGAACATTAAATAACATAGCTAGAAATTACAAAGCAGAGTACGGGCTTCAGAGAGTCCAGCAGTTACAGTGTTGAAGAGCAAGCTTAACAGTTTAAAATAATAAACACTTACAATCTGACAGCTTCTAAAGAGTCTGGGAGTGCCTGAGCTCAGTCTTTCTGGCTAAGGCTCTCTAAGAAGATGGTAGTCAAACTCTTGGCCAAGACTATAGTTTCAGAACACTTTTTAGCAGTAACATACTTGAAGAAGGGGGTATTTTATTGATGATGATGATGATGATGATGATGATGATGATGATGATGATTTTTTCCAGACAGGGTTTGCCTTTATAGTCCCGGCTGTCCTGGAACTCACTCTGTAGAGCAGGCTGACCTTGAACTCAGAAATATGCCTGCCTCTGCCTCTGCCTCCCAAGTGCTGGGATTAAAGGCGTGCACCACCACTGCCCACCTAGTTTCAAAACACTTAAGTAGACTTAGAACTGTGCACACAGATTGCTACATTTGTTTCTCCCATAAGGTTGCCATACACATGTGTTCGCTGTCAGAGAGGAGCTACACAAAGAAGAAGCCATAGTATTTGCTTTGTAACTTCAAGAGAAGTGACCCATAAAGACTCTACCACAGTCTTTGAGTAATGAAGAAATCATGATATTCAGCTCATAGTCAAAGGGAAACATGGTGAAGAATTTTTGAATGCATATTTTAAATCATTGTTATTTTTTCCTCCTGTTTTAAATTATCTATTTTCTTCCCACCAGGAAGCTATATCTGTCCCATTCCAAGATGCTCAAAAGACTGATTCTATAATTTTTTGGCGTGTGTGTGTGTGGGGGGTGTAAAATGTGTGTGCATGCATGTGCACATGCACACGTGTGCTCATATATTGGAATGCCCAAACAATATTACTTACCATTCTTGATTGCTCTCCATTTCGTTTATTGATGCCAGAACTCATCAATTCTGACTAGTCTAGTACCTGCCCGTCTAACTGATTTCCAGGTGTATGCGACTACCCTCCTCAAATCACTGGATTTAGCCTCTCACCTATGTGTACACTGGAGAAACTTTTTATTTATCTATTTTTTTATTCAATATATTCTTTATTTCAAATGATTTCCCCTTTCCAGGATCCCCCCTCCCCGAAAGTCCCATAAGCCCTCTTCCCTCCCCCTGTTCCCCCATCTACCCCTTCCCACTTCCCTGTCCTGGTATTCCCCTGCACTGCTGCACTAAGCCTTTTTAGGACCAGGGGCCTCTCCCTTCTTCTTGGGCATCATTTGATATGTGAATTGTTTCCTGGGGATTCCAAGCTTCTGGGCTAATATCCGCTTATCAGTGAGTGCATACCATGTGTGTTGTTCTGTGATTGGGTCACCTCACTCAGGATGACATACACTGGAGAAACTTAAGGAACAATTTGTTCTACACCCATAAACCAAGCTGATGAAAGCAGCAGTTGTATTTCTGACCAAAAAAGGAGTAGAGGCAAATAAAAGAACCATGTGTCTGTAATACATGACTATATTACATTATATTTTTACATATGACATTTTCAGTACAAAAAATAAAATTAAAAATAAATCAAAAATCAAAAAATGAAACAGAAATAGACACATACACACCTGCAGCCACTCACACATGCACACACAAATCATGGACACATGCACACACATACACACATACACACACACACATTGATGAAAGGGAGGTAGGGTTTGTAATTTATTTAATACTATGTCATGCCAATATCTCATTTTGATATTAAACTATGGCTACAAAGAGTATATCATTGGTGAAATCTGAATGAAGGGAATAGAGATATGGCTCAGTGGATATAAACATCTTTCCATGCAAGCACAAAGGATAGAATTTGTGTTCCAGTCTGAAATCACATGAAGAAGTCAGGCATGGTTGTGGTTGCATGTAACCCAAGCATTGTAAACCCTTGAAGATCAATGTCCAGGTAGCGAGTTTTTTATTGTCACAAAGCAATAAGGCAGACAGAAATAGATGAAGATATCTGGTATCTTCTGGCTCTTTTTTAGGTATGTGTGTGTGAGTACAGGCACAAACACAATAGATCACTCTCACACACACTACATGTAACACATACAAAAACAAACAAACAAAAATCCTGGACAGAGAACATAGAAGATATGTCTATTATACTAGCAAATTGTTAAACATAAACATTTTTCAAATGAACTTAAAGAAAATCTTATTTGTGGCACTTTAGATTCTCACTGATACTCTTCATAATGTTGACTACCAATTACAAAGGCTCTCTCAGAATTTCAGTTTCTTTTACAGATGTGCTTCCTTGTATTACACCAATATTGCTTAAGATCCTCATTGTCTATTGCTACATGATAAATTAAGTTAGAACCTCTGTATTTTAAAAAGCATAGGTTTGTATTTCACATTATCTTCTTAGGAAAGGACGTATTTGGATACTTCCGGCTCAGATTTTCTGATAAGGAGGTAATTGAGCTATAGTCAGAGACACTGCCAGCAGTCATTGAAGAAGACTAAACCATAAGTCCTTTGTTCTCCACAGAGGTGTTATTCAAGAGAAAACAAGTGTATATCCAAGATAGAAGCCCAGCACTTAAAGAATCTAACAATAGAAATGTCCATCATTTTTTCCCAGTCTGTCAGACATGATTCAGTAACTCTACCACATTGGGCATCCTGCATCCAGCAGAACATCAAGCAATCAATTTGCAGATCCTAGAAACATCAGAGCTGGGAATTCCAGACACTATCTATGTTCTGATTTACACAAGTGTTAAAAGTAACTACACATTGGCTAGGGTAGAAGAGCCAGAAAATACAGAAAACATCAGCACATCCAGCATTCTGAGGCAGTGTGTGGACTTCAATTAGAGTTGCCCAATACATAGGGTATTAGGCAGTGTTCTTAGAAAATCCTCTGCCTAGTAGTTAGGCTAAGTTAGCCTGGTCATTAAGGTTGACATGTGACCATCTTAGCAATGCTTAGAGGTAGTTCTCAATGTGATCCATCTGTTTCCAAGTAACTTAACTGCCTACTACAACAACTGTATTTAAAGGAATAATTATTTTTTTAAAAAAATGGCAACAATGCAAATATTTTATTCTCTGGCATCCAATAAAAAGTTCTATGCAAGCAAAAATAATGAAATCTGTGGCCTAATTACAAAAAGAAAAAGTCAATTAGTAAAAAACAGATGCAGACAGAAGTAACATGAGCCAACAAAAGCATTAATGGGCTGTAATTGATATGCTTTAAATGCGTAAGAAGGAAAACATAAGCTCAAGGAAAAGTGAGGGCAAAGTGACCCAGCTTCCAACTGTGGCCATGAAATCTGCAATATTTCAAATACAATATTGATAACTTCTGGTTTATTAATCTATCTCTATCGTTTGTCATTTTGATTTTCAATTTCCAATATTAACTCATTTTTCTCTTACATATTCTTTAGAAAATCATAAGTTCTCTCAGTTCAGACCCCTCTTCCATTCTGGCTTAGTTCTTAAAATAGGGACAAAGTAGTATCATGGTGTTACATATTAATTAAAACTACAGGAAATCAATTTTTCTATACCCATCAGAACTGATACATTTTTAAAATTTTCTACAACACAAAATATTTGCCGGGCTATAAAAAACTTTCACCCTACACACACTGTTATAGTTTGTATATGCTTTTTCCCAGGGAGTGGCACTATTAGGAGGTGTGGCCTTGTTGGAGTAGGTGTGTCACTGTAGGTGTGGGCTTAAGACCTTCACCCTAGTTGCCTGGAAGTCAGTCTTCTACTAGCAGGCTTCAGATGAAGATATAGAACTCTCAGCTTCTCCTGTACCATGCCTGCCTGGATGCTGCCATGTTTCTGCCTTGATGACAATGGACTGAACCTCTGAGCCTGTAAGCCAACCCCAATTAAATGTTGTCTTTTATAAAACTTGCATTGGTCATGGTGTCTGTTCACAGCAGTAAAACCCTAACTAAGGCAGAAGTTGGTACCAGGAGTGAAGAACAGCTGAGGCTTGGTACTGTGAGAGGCCATGGAAGGCCATTGGTGAAGGTGTAGCCTCAGTTGCAATTGATGGCCCAGGACTGAAGGGGTCATGCAAAAGAATTGAGGCTTGGCACCATGAAGAAAGCCTATGAGAGGCTATTGGTGAAACCTAGTTACAGCGGAAGATAGCAGTGTTTTGGAGATGCCAGTACTATGGGATGACCACCAAGGACAGCAACAGCAGTGGAGTACTGGCAGCTGGAGCCTAGAAGACAAGGTATGTACTACAAAGGGCAGAGCTGGAGAAGTGACCAAAGCCCTTGGAGGAGCCCAGAAGATCGTGAGTTGGATCCCAGACTTTGAACCATTGGAGTTTAATGAGTTTTGCTTTTTTTTTTTTTTGGTTTTTCGAGACAGGGTTTCTCTGTGTAGTCCTGGCTATCCTGGAACTTGCTCTATAGACCAGGCTGGCCTCGAACTCAGAAATCCGCCTGCCTCTGCCTCTCAAGTGCTGGGATTACAGGCGTGCGCCACCAGGCCCAGCTTATGAGTTTTGCTTTTGATCGTGACTCTGCCCTGATATTTTTCTCTCTTGAAGGAAGAAAGTATTTTAGTGGAGCCCACAGTTAAGAGACTTTAAATTTTTAAAAGAACTTGAATTTTAAGATATTGGACATTTTAAAGGGATTGAACTTTTAATATGTAAAAACTGTGGGACTATTAATGTTATTTAGATATTGGGGATGAATAAGAAAGTAAGGGTTGAGGCTTAATAGTGATATGTTGGTGTGTCAAGTTGACAAGGGGTCAATTGTACTGGCTGGTTTTGTGTGTCAACTTGACAAAGGCTGGAGTTATCATAGGAAAAGGAGCTTAAGTTGGGGAAGTGCCTCCATGAGATCCAGCTGTGGGGCATTTTTCTCAAGTAGTGATCAAGGGGTGAGGGCCCCTTGTGGGTGGTACCATCTGTGGGCTGGTATTCTTAGGTTCTATAAGAGAGCAGGCTGAGCAAGCTGGGGGAAGCAAGCTAGTAAGTAACATCCCTCCATGGCCTCTGCATCAGCTCCTGCTTTCTGACCTGCTTGAGTTCCAGTCCTGACTTCCTTTGGTAATGAACAGCTGTGTGGAAGTGTAAGCTAAATAAACCCTTTCCTCCCCAACTTGCTTCTTGGTCAGGATGTTTGTGCAGGAATAGATACCCTAACTAAGACACACACCATGTAAAAGGAAGACAAGAGAGCCCCCTTTAGGAGGCAACCAAGGGCACATAAATGTATTGTCTAAGTCTAGCGGGATCATGAACCTTAGAGGAGAACTTACTATGACCTCCTTTTTAAAACCAGCATAAATCTTTATTGCATTCTAAACTTATTCTTATATCTACAGATAAGTGTAGCTCTCTCCCCTTATCAAAGAAGACTGAGACAGAGACCATTACAGAAAACTACAACTGGTCAACTTGAGAGCATACATGACCTTGTGGTGTCCAGCCCCAGTGGGACATCTATAGCACAGCTGTTTCACCTGACTCAGCAAACATCATGCAAGAGGGAAAGAAAAATTATGTGAGCCAGAAGTCTAGGGTATCTGTTGTGAGATTCTGTCTCCTAGAAATGACCAGGAGGTCACACAGGAACATCTACAGACAACTTCAGAATAGTGAAAGGGAGGGAGTTCAACACCCTAACTGAATATCTAATCCCAAGTAGCCAGTCATGAAAGCACAGACACACAGCAACACTAAACAGACTAGACTGGTTGTGTTTATATATGTATGCGTATGTGCTCGTGCGTGTGTGATTGCGTGCGCGCGCGCACACACACACACACACACACACACACAATCTATGACACTAATAAATTTATATATAATTGTATTATATATACCTTTATATATTAACTTACTATTTATCTTATATATTTTTATATAATATATAGCACTAATAAAGAGAGGGGGGGTGAGAGAGAGGTGGGAGGAGAAGATATGGATAGAGGAAAAAAGAGAAGGGGTAAATGATATGATTATATTTTAATTATTTTTAATTAAAAAGAAATAAATATATGATAGCCCCAATATTTAATTCCAGCAATAAAAAAGGTCCATTTCAGAAGCTGAGGGCATCCTTCAAGAGTCTACATTGTGTAATGGTCAACACCATACACCCAAGAACCCAGAACGTGAAGGCCACTATTGTGCCCTTTACATGAAGCCCTGGGACTGCTTTCTTCAGCTCCTAGCTTCAAGCTCCCATTGCTGCCCTCAGTGTCACAACTGTACCACCTCAGTAGCCTTTCTCCTGCTGCCTTGTGCTCTCTCTACAATTTGCTTTTTATTCTGTAGCTAGAGCTATCATTTAAGATGAAAATAATAACCTGCAATTAAAATCCTTCAATGGCTTTCTTGTGCTCTTAGGCCAACTTCAAACTCAACAAAACCCAAAGACCTGTGTGGTCTAAGCCCTTTCATTTCTTCAGACAAATCACATTATATCCCTCCCTTGGTACATTTTTCTTGCTTCAGACCTACATATGCTATTCCCTTTGTCTGGAATATGTCACATGACACCTCTACTAACTTAAATCACAACAACCTTGCTCTCATGCTTGTCTCTTTGCATCACAAAGTGTTCTAAATACCTACAGGTATGTGCCACCAGATCACCTGTGCCTTCCGTAGTACTAGTGTTTAAATTATAACATACTACATCTGATTTGCCCCAAATCATTCTCTGATCTCACAACTCTACTCACCAGGAATAATCACAGCTAGTTTTTGTGCCTTTCATACAATTGTAAATCAAAAACATATTGGCAAACAACGCCATATTATATGATAGAACTATAAGATTTAAATAGTCCTTTCTTTAAGGGTCATTCAAAGTAGCCTTACTCAGCATATGGGACAAGTATCTGTTTAATAGGATGGGAGGTGGCTTTTTAAACTCTTATTATACAGAAAATTATTTGCAAAAGGAAATATTCATAGGGAGGAAGAAGGAAAGAGCAAAAAAAATTGTCTACATAAATGGATTCCTTAGTCCCACTTAATTTTTTGAGAGCATAAGATAATGTTATTTCAGGACCAACTTCTATGTTGTAATGACTGAACTTTGGAAATATTGATTAATGCAAAGTTTCATAATGCGATTTCATCATTTTAAGCAGAAAAAAACTATTTCCATTCTTTTGGAGGAAGAGGAATCACATGAAACTTCTGTTTTATTTCTTAGTGTGGCATAGGACATTAGAACATGAACTATTTCAGTTGTTTGGATTAGATATAAAACTTGATATGGGGTTCAGTTCCATTTATGTATGGATGTTAAGATTCAGGAGTAATAGTTAGCAAAAGGAAACTTTCAAACTGTGGTTGTCCTGCACCTAGGCTCTCTGTGTATGTATTATGCCTAACAGTGGGAGCAGGTCTGTCTCTGAGTCTTCTGCCTAATTGTGGAGCCTTTGTCCTACTATTGGGTTGCCTCATTCAGCCTTAATATGAGGGGATGTGCCTAGTCTTATTGGAACTTGATATGTCATGTTTTGTTGATACCCCTGGGAGACATGTTCTTTTCTGAGTGGAAATGGAAGAGGAGTGGATTGGGGAGGGGGCAAGCATATAAGAGAAGAAGAAACTTTTTAAAAATGTAAACTGTGACTCTCCAACCTTCTGAGTATTAAAGTATGTAACAATCATGTTCTTCACGTTCACATGCCTTTTCATATGCCTCTCATATCTTGTCCATAGGAGTGTCTTTGCTACTAACCATTTACTAATCGTTGACACAAACTGTTCATATTTCAGTTCCAAAATTAAACATATCAACTGAGATCCCAGAGCTCTCTGCACAAACTTTTCTGTTGCATTCCTTTGGAGATCCCACCAAGTACAACTGGTTGTCACTCACTAAAGTTGCCATGACCTGAAGACCAACACATCTGTTCTGACATAATTCTATATATTCTATACATCCTATAATTTAGTGACATGTCCTCATTGTAGGAGAATGCTCAATTTTAACATTATTTGTATTGACAGGTCTTGGATGCCCTAGCTTGTTAAATACTCAAAAGTATTTGTTCTGTAATCGATCAAATGAAACCTCAGATGATCTCAATCGCATTACATGTTCTGCCATATATGGGAGAATGATTTAGATTGATGATCCTTTTATGTTATCACTGCTATAGATATTGTTATTATTTAAAAATATGCTGAGATAGGATAGGGACTGCTCTTATTTCCTATAATATTACAACAGTTGAGGTGTCGGTCTCCATTTGTGCTAGACATAGCAAATAGAATGTTCATACCTGTCAAATGCAGAACAAAATGTTTAAATCAATAATCGCAGGGTAGACCTCCTGCCTGAAGGAGTTTGGGACCAAAGAGGTAAAGGCATCAGCACTTTGTTTAGTTTCTTGAGTCAGTTGCACCATTATAGCTGCTCCAAGCACCAGCTTCCTGTGGCCTCTGCCTGTGTTCAGAACTTGGATTTTTTAACCTTTTCATTGATTTTTAGGCTATATGATGACTTCATTTCACTAACTGTTTTTCTGTTAAGTAAAACCAGAATCCATTTCTACAGATGCAGGCAAGAGCCCTAATTTAAACTAGTCTGACAGGGGACCTCAAAACAATCCAAAGTGCTTTCTATGCATAGTCTGAACTGAAGAGGATGAACATTCCGTCCCTTTCCATGAGTAGGAATCTGCTCGTCTGTGACACATAGCAACCACATGGCTTTAAATTATTGCCTATGGTCTTCTGGAATGACAGATTCACTAAAAATGGATCTTCTCTTTCCATAGGCTTGTTGTATGAGATTTAAGACTTGTGGAATGACATTCTTGTTCCTAATGGTCTTACACAAAAACAAACAAGAGAAGTAAATTTAAAAAACTTCCAGCTCAAGCAAGGTATAGTGGAAACCCAGGAAGTTTCTATGAGTGAACTAAAGAAAGAGTTTAATGCCAGACAATGTAGAGGAAGGCCATGAGAAACTGTCTTCTGGGTTTCACATGGTCATTACACTTACAAACTCATAGCTGTAGGCATAATGTTTTTGTAAACAGTGTAAAAGGCAAGCATGACTAGAATATTATATATATATATATATATACATATATATATATTACATACACATACATAAAGATTGTTCTTCTGCAATTCAAATGCTGATTTCTCTGCCCTCACATCTTATAGCCATATTAGCATAGGAAGTTGATATAGATCAATATTGCCCAGCTATTGAGGTGCAGCTTGAAATAAATCTTGGTTTCTCTGTATGGTGTTTGGGGACTAGCATAAAGTAAAGAAATCCTGCCACCATATTAAACCGCTACTTACATTTTACACCCAGGAACTACAGTTGTCTGCCTAGGAACTGCACAGGATTAGGTCCATCAAAATTTACTCATGGTTGGAAAAGGGACTTACATGACCTGGCTCCTTTTTGGGGAACTTTAGAAGTTAATGGTTGCTGGGCAAAAAAAAAAAAAGACATTTTCTTTAGTGGTGTAACCACTTGCAAGTTGTTTGTGCTCCAGGAGCTAGCTCTGGACCCATGCTCAAAGTACCCTTGTTAAACTCAGTGGACCACAAAACAAATAAAAAGTCATGATACCAGAAGGGAAGTTTGTTGGAATAAGCAGCTCATGGAGGTAGGAAGGCTTTAAGGAGAGGGTAAAAGGCAAGCATGACTAGAATATGTTATACAGATATATGAAATTGTCAAATATTAAATAGATTAAAGATGTGGGTAGCGAAATTTGACTGAAAAAAAAAACAAAGGCCAATACAGAGGGTGATAGAGGTAGAAATGTGTGTGTGTGTGTGTGTGTGTGTGTGTGTGTGTTTGTGATAGAGAGAGAGAGAGAGAGAGAGAGAGAGAGAGAGAGAGAGAGGAGATGGAGAGTTGAGAGAGAGAAAATAGTTGTTGGTCAAGGGAGCCAAAGGTATTTGAAAGAAAAATATGCAAGCTATTGTCTGCACTTGCCTGCCATTATTTCTCATAACTTGAAAGTAAGACCCTGTTGCTGATGACACCACACATTTCAAACATGGAACTTGGAGGAACTGGGCAAGAAATAACCTGGAGGCTTCCTGCCTGAAGCCTAGCTTTCACCAAATCAGAAGATGCTGTCTGTGCAAGCTGCCAACCTATGCAAGAAAGAACCAATAGCCCTACCCAGCTGTGATGCTTGTGAACAACAACAAGGGCCACCACGCAAGATATGACGAAGAGTGTAATTGTGTCATGTATACTTTGGATAAGGTAATCAACAACTACATAATTGGATTTAAGGCCCACTCATGAAGAGATAATTCATGCCTGGTACTGTAAAACTAGCCAATACCCATGACTGGTGAGGTCATGGAACATGGAGGAGAAACTACTACCACCATTTTTCTATGATTCCATCCTTATAGTCTCTGAGAAGTATAGCACTAACCCCTCATTGAGGAAACTCTTTTTGCAGTAGATAGAAACCATGACAGAGATCCACAAGTGGTCTAAATACAGAGAAGAGTTGACTGTGGAGTTCCCAGCCCTAGTTGACACATCTACAGCACATCTCCTACACCTAAAGTGCAGGGGATTATTTCAGCAAAAGGTACGGGTGTGTTATATAAGGCAGAGGAACAGGACTTCGGCTATTAGATAATGTCTTCTATTTCTGACTGGTATCTCAACCTTTAACATCTCAACAATGCAGTTGGCACATCATTATGGATAGAGAAAATATCACAAGGCCCCACCCTAAGAGAAAGAGTTACAAGCAATTAAAGGCTCTTAAGAGAAAGTGAATCCATCTTATGTAAGAATAAGTTTCTTAATAGATTATCCAATCCCAAATGGTCAGCCAGAAACAGATAATGGTAACACTAAATGGCTGTATTTATATGCATGTGTGTGTGTGTGTGTGTGTGTGTGTGTGTGTGTGTGTGTGACAACATTTAAAGAAGAGGTCATGATTTGAGAGGGAGTGAGGTGGTGTGAGAGAAGTTGGAGATGAGAGAGTGTAGCTTGGAAATTATAATAATTCACTGATCATATATGATCTTAAAATAATTCAAGATTTCTAAATTAAAAATAAATTTAAAAAATAATCTTGTAGCTCCTGGAATGGTTTAAGTATTGGAAAAGAAAAGAAATCCAAAGATTAGCCTACTAGATTGCTGAAGGGAAATCCTTTAACCCCTATCAAAGGTCTAAAATCAGCTCTTTTATTCCAGACCCTGAGGAACCAGTCATAGAGAGTAGCATTTTTATAGTTAGGCCTCAAATGCTCACATGGATGCTGCTGAGGACCTCCTTATCTACAAATAAGTAGCCAGCATCCTGAACCCTCAGGTCAAATGGATAGGTAAATTTACTGGATCCTATTACAAAAGAGAACAAATAAAATATCCCTTTGTTTTCGATTGCCTTTTAATAGAGAGTCATTGCTTAGTTGCTAAGTTCCCAGACATAGTTTAATACATAGCCCATAGATCCTTAAATGAAGCTATATCTGAGCAGTCCCATAGAAGGCCTGAGAAAAACAGAATTGGTATATGTGCTGTCTGGTTTTGTGTGCCAACTTGACACAAGATGGAGTTATCACAGAGAAAGGAGCCTCCCTTGAGGAAATGCCTCTATGAGATACAGCTGTAAGACATTTTCTCAATTAGTGATCTAGGGTAGTGGGGGGCATTGTAGGTGGTACTATTCCTGAGCTGGTAGTCTTGAGTTCTACAAGAAAGCAAGCTGAGCAAACCAGGGGAAGCAAGCCAGTAAGAAACATCCCTCCATGGTCTCTGCATCAGCTCCTGTTTCCTGGCCTGCTTGAGTTCCTCTCCTGACTTCCTTTGGTGATGATCACCAGTGTGGAAGTGTAAGCTGAATAAACCCTTTCCTTTCCAACTTGCCTTTTTGGTCATGATGTTTTGTGTAGGAATAGAAACCCCAACTAAGACAGTATATAAGTAAATTTCTTTCTTTACCTCTCAGAAAAGAAACTGCAAGTATTTGCTAGAATGGCAGTGTTCTTGCAAATAGAATATAACATACTCAGATATGTGAGGAGCTATTACTGGACATGAGCTCTGGACCAAGATCAATTCCCAAGAACACCAAATCCATAGCAACTGATGTGTTGGCTTGGTGGCTTATGGAGATCACAAATAAATGTTGACCTGAGTCTTCAACTCCAGTGAAACCCTGGATCTCCTCTGCTGATGGCAGCACAGTAAAAATTATCATCTAGAAGGAAACTGGAGCAGAAGAAACTACTTAACAGAATTACTAGCTATGGCAGCAAACAATACAAAATGGATTAAACACAACAGTATATTTTCACATTTCTATAATGCTGAAGCAAGTATCCCTTATATTTTAAAACCCAGGGTCATTCCTGTTGGTTCCGAGACCTGTGACATCATATAGGCAACAACTAGCACCGCAAGTATAGTCCTGTTACCAAGGCAATGGCCACCATGTAGAAGAAGAAACAATAAGGAGAAAGGAATCCATTTAAGCATGTCCAAAAACTCTCATGTCTAGAAACTCTCATAAGATAAAAATTCTATATACGTAATTGGTGTCTCAGGAAGTCACAACAGCTCTATCTTTTATTAACTGTTCTTTCTCAAACTATGAGCATGATTACCCATGTCTCACTGAACTTTCTCCCTCAAACTCTATCTACTGTTTCATTAGAAATTCTCCAAGACAAGTTGCTCATAGGTCACCATGCAGTTTCCTGGTCTTAACAAACAACCTCCAGTAGGTTATTGTTATTGTTGCTATTACAGTGCCACCCAGCTCTGGAAGCAATTGGTTTAATGGTAAGCACGCATCTTTATCTATCTGGCTAGAAAAGGAAAAGCATGAAGTAAGTTTCTATCCTGCTTAATAACAATGATTAATGGTTTGTCACACTTGTAAGAAGTTGGAAAGGAACCTGATTAAAGGGCTGGTGAGAAGAAAAGAAACGTGTATATGAGTTATGTATACAAACTTCTTGAAGTGGATCCAAAATGGAAGACATTTGTGTGCCCCCAGAAGTTCTTATTTTGCTGTAATGCAAACTATCCCTTTTTGACTATGTCAGCCAGCCTCTTTCTCTATAAACTTGTCCTTGATCAAGGTAGGTCTAACCAAATGAACTACAGCATAGATGGATGAGATTCATAAACATCCTAACATCAGCTTCTCCCCAGAAAGTTCATGCAGCCTCTACCATTGCTGACTTCCTGGACCCAGAGCTGAACCCAGCATTACATTACAAGGGACTATTTGGATGATGTTTATTTGGGAAAGCTTCCAGACACAATATAGAAATGACAGAAGTCAATAATGTGTAACTATTAGTTGGGTGTGGTAACAGACACCTTCAATATTTGCAAGTATTTGCAATATTTGCAAAAAAGGAGGTGAAGTTTGAGGCTCACCTGATCTACATAGTGAGACTCTATATTTTGGCTGGTTTTCATCAACTTGACCTGTGGACATGTCTGTGGGCATTTTCATAAGCTAATTGATGTAGGAAGGCTTAGCCCATTAATATTCATAGGCGGTAGGTCTTTGAGAAAAATAGCTGAGCAAGTCAGAGGAGCAAGTTAGATGGAGCAAGCCAGTGAGCAGCATTCCTCTATGGCCTGTGCTTCAGTCCTCCAAGTTCCTACCTTCAGTTTCTGTCCTGACTTCCCTCATTGACAGACCTCAATGATGATTTATCTCCTGCTGGGTAAAATAAACCCTCTCTTCCTCAAGCTGCTTTTGGTCCCAGCAACAGAAAGTAGACTAGAATACTTGTATCCAAAAAAAAAAAAAAATCCAAAAAACAAACAACAACAAAACCAAATACCTCACCTTACACTTTAGTAGAGCTATATACAATCTTAAGAAGATATGGAAAAACAGTGTCTTCTAGATACAACAGAACAGAACTGATGTGCTCGGGAACTCACAGAGACTGTAGTAGCACACATAGACTGGTACAGGTATAAGCCAGATGGAGCCATCAAGAAGTTATCTGCAACTGATGCTCACTGGCAAAGGGAAAATCAATTTTCTCCGATGGAATGTGACTGGGTGTATCAACCCTGCTCTAGGGCAGGTCCCATGTCCAGGAGTAAATGACCAACAGAAAAGACTGAATGCTATTTTGTGGACATTTTTCCTTCTCATTTTTCTTTGTATTTGTGGCTTTTGTCTTAAAGGCCCTTTGCCTGTTTGCTTCAATTTTCCTTTTGTGTTCTTTGTGGGGCTTCTTTAAAATGTGTTTTTGTGGGGATTTGTTTGTTTGTTTCTGGCTTTGCTTCACTTTTTTTTTTTTTTGCCTTTTTCTAAGAGAAGGAGAAATAAAAGTAATATAAAATTAGGTGGATAGAGAGCTTGGGAGGACTTGGGGGAGGGGTAAACATGACTGAAATATATCGTATGAACAGAAGGTCTTATTTGTTTGCTTTTTAATTATAAAAAAAAGAAGACAAAAAATGCACCTCATAAAAAAACATTTTGAAAGTAAGAAAAAAATCCAGGAAGGACAAAATGTCAGTGTGGCTAATTCAAAAATGAACTTTGTATTAAGTGTCTAAAAGAAAACTCATAAGGATGTTAAAGTAATCTAGGGGACAGGAAGTATAAATGGAAAATAATCACACGTGAGTATGAAAAGTCACCCAGCCTCACTGCTGGGAGTATAAAGTGCATTATTGAAAACAGAGCCTGCTTTCAGTTTTTTCACCCACCACAGTTACCAGAAAGATAGAAGTCAGGGCATCAGTGGTGTAAGGGATGGGGACAGTCACAAGCTACTTTTGAAACTGTTGCTGTGTCCTCTTTGCAAATAATGCTGGGTATTTTTTTTAAACATCATTTAAAATGACCACTATTGATCACTCTGCAATTACATCTAAAGAAGCCATCTTGGGGCTGGATGAGCCTTGGCATATGGAGATGTTGTTGTACAGGGTGTTTATTACTCCATTTTTCAGGTAGCAACAAAGAAAAGGAAAACCTAAGCAGATCAGAAGACTCACTCAGCTCTCCTGACCCCTCTTACTCTGACTTTTAAATTACAGGGATATTTTTCTGCAGAGAGATAGTTTGTGCAGAGAGGTATCTCCTGTGCTATAAATATTTAAAGAAGTCATAATACAGCCTGCCTCCCATCTCCCCCATGCATCTATGTGTGTTTTTATGAGTGTGCAGAAAGGAATGATATAATAATCAGCCAAGTCTTGGTCTACATCAAAGGAATGTCACTGTTTACTAGATATAATGCAAAGACTTCAGAAAAGAGACTTCGAAATTTTTCTTCTCTTGTGACATTTAATCTATTCAAATAGCTAGCTCAATGCTGCTTCACTTTGCTTATTTTTACTTTTATGTAATTGATTCTTTAATGAGTGTAAGTGCAGAAAGGAAATCAGTCGAATTCTAGAACATTTGCCTTCGAAGAGGACACTTGAAATAATACCACAAATTTTCAGGAAAACTTTGTTTTCCTACTGTGATTGGTTGTTAATTGCTTGGGCATATGTTTTAAAGTTATGACTGATAATACCCTTGAGGATTTTATTTTTATTATTACTTTTTTTTTATCTTGGGGAGACATTTGTTTTAAATTTTTATAATTTAACAAAAAAGACTCTTGATCCATAGGAGAAACTGCCCTGGCTGGAACACCTCTCAAGGTCACATGTCATGTGACTATTTAAATTAAAAACAGAAACTTCTGCTTTGCTGTTTCTGAAAAGCTCTGTAAATGTTATCTCAGGATAAATAGACTCAAAAAACTGAAGCTAAGTGATAAACCAGTTTTTGTTGTTGTTGTCTCAGAAGTATGTTAAGATGTGCTAATCCTTGATTTTGTTTAGAATTCTTTTGAGATGGTGTTCCCTTCTATGGAGACAATAATGCATTTCTGTTGACATAGTTATTTATATCCCACTAAACTCATGATTTCCAAATGTCCAATAAGTAAGCATATGCTGTACGCTTAAATACAAGATTCATTTAAAATAGAAACATGAATGTAAGTGTAATTGGGATTACTTTAAAAAATAACTTTAAGATGCTCACCAGAAAATTTGCTTTATAACAATTATCTATTTATAAATTCTTAAATGCAGTGCAGTGATATCAAACTACTACAAATAAATGGTGTGTAATTAACAGACACATTTTCTTTCTTCACTTCTTTTTGTTATACAACTAAAATAGGCCTCCTCATGGAAAATGAAACACAGTAAATTAACAACCAAATACTTTTCTATAGTACAAATATTTATCAATTTTTACATTCTGCCTGTGAAATCCCATTATGGACTTTGGGTGATATCCATAAACTATATTTGCAGCAGGATGTTAAATGTATACTAGCTGTGATAACTCTAAAAAATAATCACATTAATGTTCTTCCATTGTACAGGGCATCCTAAAAGAATACAGGAGAGGAAATTAAAAGGAAAAGAGGAAAAATTTATAGCTGGACACAAGCCACAAAGCCTCACACTAACTGGGATAGTTAACTCAGCTTGCCTTGGTCGTCTAGGTTCTGTCTAAGCCCTGAGCACAGACCTGTCAGCCTGCCACAAACAACCAGGAGCACTATTAACAGCAAAACCAATGGGTAGAATTTGTGTTGCTTTTTAATAGCAGTATCAAACAGAATATTAGCTAGAATGTCATTTAAGTTTTTTTGTTTTTTTGTTTCATTTTTCTGGATCTCATCTTGTGTGTGTTGCGATGATGGGAAACAAACTAATCATTTTCACTTTTGAAAAATTTAACTCAATGAGAAAAACAATAATGGTGAATCACTGGGAATGGTTTTAGGCCACATAGCTTGCTGTGGTGTCATTGAACTGTCGAGTTAATAGCACTGCTTGGGAAGTCAGTTTAAACGGAATTAGAAAACCTCTGTAGTTTGAAAGGTTGAGTACTTGCATGTTAGATAGAGACTTCCAGAGTGACATTGTCAGTTTCAAGCAGGGTGCCTTTTCTCGGTTTGCTGTTTTTTTCGATGTTTTTTGGGTTTTGTTGTTGTTTTGGTTTTTTGTTATTTTTGTTTTTGTTTGTTTGTTTGTTTGTTTGCATCCCAACTCAACTCCTGAAGATTGCAGACATTCAGTTATTTTGATAAAAGGGATGGTTTTGTTAAAACCTCTCCTAGTTACGAGCATTTATGCGCATGGGTAAGTCTCCGTAAGTTTCCATTAGATCTAGTTCTTTTATTCATTTTGCTACTTGAAAAATGGGAAGAAGTAAATTTATAAGACTTGGTAGAGTTACCCAGTCTGAATGTTTATGTGAGGACTGAGGTGCTAGGAAAACCAGTACACCACACTGTTTCTTCAGGCATGGATGCCATGTGGGATTGGCCTCCATGACATGTGGACTGAATTAGGAGATGCTCCGATAGTTGGGAAGGCATTGTTTACTCTCTGTTCCTCAGTAGGCATTGATGCTCCTTTCTTCTGCTATAATCTGTGTGATTTTGCTTTAGGTTAGAATAACTGGGCTGCCTCTGGGGTGTTCATTAAGTGTCTGCAGAAATGACTGGCTGGCAAGTTGGTGAACTCACTTTGAAAGAGTCACCCATCAGAGTAAAGCAGCACAGCTCTGTCAGATAGGAGACCAAGTAGGCCAAACAAGAAGAGGAAGAGAAGTCTGAGCCTGTCTCTCCTGAAACCTGGCTGCCTTTTCCAATCCTTCTGATTCAAAATAGCTCGTGTCTTCACCTTTCTACTCCATAACTCGTACCAGTGCGTGAGCACCTCCTTCTAGAGTTGTCATCCCAGAACTAAGAATTATATCGACAACTTCTTGGGTCCCTAAAGATGTGAGCCAATTCCTGTAACAACTACCACCCTCTGCCCTGTTGTATCCTCTCAGTTCTGTCTCCCTAGAAAGCATAGGCTGCAAAAAACGTAGTGCTCCTTGCTCTTGCTTGAGGGTGATCCCAGATATCTCATTTTCAAGTTATGATGAATAGCTGGGTCTCCTCAAAATATACATTAACTTATCCGACAAGGTGCAGCTCCTGATGAGCAATTTTGGCCACAGGCTTAATCTTCCATAAGCAGGTGCTCCATTTCTACCAGGACCAACTAACATATCTGTGGTTGCTTCTCAAAGGAGGTTAAAATCCCATTGCAGAGGGTATGGCTTTTCTACAGAACCTCCTGAGACGTTTTGGAGTTCTCACAGGAAAGTGTGGCACAGACTCTACATGGATTCTTCCCATCAGAAATGTCTGCAACCCACTGGAATTGACAAACGCAGTGAGTTAGGCTCCCTAGAGAGTCCCTTTCGTTCCGTGAGCCCATTCATGGTCAATGTTTTTCCCTGCTTAGTCTTATTAGATAGAGCATACAGGTGAGAAAGAGAGATTTCCCTGTAGAGTGATATATATATATATGTATATATATATATATATATATATATATATATATATATATATGCTGCAAGATTTGATTTATCTTTCACTTTATTGAAAGAATGTTCTACCATATGCCTATTAAAAATTATTATATTCTTAAACTTCCCCTCTCTGTCTCCCCTCTTCCTCTGTCCATCTCTTTCTCTTTCCATCCTCTACCCACACCGTATGAGACACACAAATGATGATCACAGATGTTTCCTCTGCTGTCTTCATTATGATATCGTCACTGTGATACCTCAGATTGACGTTCAGCAGGATACTGATGACCAAAATCTCCTTGTGCTATATTGTGCCTGATCCAGGCTGGGTCCTCTTTGGAAGGCAGCAGAGGTGTGGTGGAGCTTCAGTTGGGACAAGACTTGGTTTTGTGAATGTAAACGTTGTTTAGTATTAATACTATTCAATTTCCTTGATTCTCCATTTATTCTGGGGCAAAAAGCCTATGGCTTTAGGGGAATTATCACCTGTTGTTTAACAGCAGGAGATGGGGGAAATTAGGTAAAGGATTTATTGCCAGGCCTCCCCTCTCTGTCAAGACAGCCAGAAGCCCAGATAGGCTAGTTAACTCTTTGTGAACCAGAGAAGAAGGAAAGGAAAAAGAATTAAAATCATTTACATAGACAAATATGCACATAGCCAATTTGTGATGATTTGTATAACCTTAGCCCAGGGAGTGGCACTATTAGAAGGTGTGGCCTTGTTGGAGTAGGTGTGTCACTGTGGGTATGGGCTTTAAGACCTTCATCCTAGCTGCCTCGAAGCCAATCTTCCACTAACAGCCTTCAGATGAAGATATAGAACTCAGTTCTGCTTGCACCATACCTGCCTAGATGCTGCCATGCTCCCACCTTGATGATAATGGACTGAACCTTGGAACCTGTAAGCCACCCCCATTTCAATGTTGTCCTTATAAGAGTTGTCTTGATAATGGTGTCTGTTCACAGCAGTAAAACCTACACCCACACTTTGGTGCAGCCCAACCATCTGTCTCAATCAACTTCACAAGAGTTCATGCATGCTTACACACATAAACATATACCTACATACATACATATAAAAGGATATATGTATTTGGATGGATGGATGGATGGATGGATGGATGGATGGATTGGTCAGAGCTCTACAAGCCAAACCAGCATCATAATTTCTTTGCTCTAGACTTTTTATAGACAAAAGTTCTTAGAAAAATTACCTCATATATAAAATGCTATGCAAAATGGGAGTTGCAGAAGGATATTGAGATTAAGTTCAAAGTAGTGCTTCATTCTATATGCTCATTATAAGTTCAAAGCAACAGTTTTCACATAACCTTGTCTTATAGTGCACACCTGTGGCTTTATCCTTGGACCTGAATGCTTCTCCTTGAACACAAATTTGTCCCAAGCCTACATCTCCTTTTAGTGTAATATGAAAGCTCATTGTATTTCTTACTTTGCAAACTTTATCTACTATTACGAGGAGTGGGAACATTCTCTTCTTGATTTTAACTTTTATTACATTTCTTAAAATTTTTCTTCCTAAAATTATTTGAATCAATTCAAGAACTCTATACAATCATTAATTCATCTAAACAGCATTAATTCATGAAAGTTCATCTTTATGTTGATCTGCAGGAAATCTGACCAATAGAATGGGCCGATGCCCAGAAATCCTTAGTCTATGTCATAGTGATAGGAAAGGCATCCTGAGGTGATGTTGCAAGAAGCAATCCTGAGGTAATGTCTCTTAGGACTTTGATTCTCAGAGCTCACCCATCTTAGTCCGTGCTAAAACGTGAGCCACCTACAGGAATTCCACCTGATAGCCTTAATCCTTCCTAGATGGCTCTGACATTGTGCCAGAGAGAGGTAAGAGTCAATACAGTTATAGGATTTATTCTAAATATACATTATTCAGTGTAAATACGAGGCATTTCCATCTTTTTAATTTAAATAAGAGTATAAATCAATAGCCATATACTGTGTGTCTAAACAAACAATGTTAATCTGATTTAGCAGAGATACTTTATCTGCTATGACAGTGACTACTACTTCTTAGAAATTCCTATATTCACATTACATGGTCTAGCTTCCATTTTCAGGAACCAGATTTGCAGATTAAATGGAGATCTGATAGTAATTATTCAATCTGTACCTTGGAGTTTCTTAAGAGCAGAAGTAATCTATGCACAAACCAAAATATGTGATATTTCCTTTATACTATGGGGTGTTAATATAGTTGTGATCCTTCCATTTGTATTCTCTACAACAATGCCTCTTGCTTGCACAAAAATCCATTCTGGCATTGTATAAACTGTCAAGCATGCTAATGATAATTATGCATTAGATCACATAAACAGCAACCAGCGTTGCATTTGGTGAGCTGTAATTCACACTCAAGCTACTCTTTTCCCGGGCGCTATGCTACCTTTTAAACAATGAAGCCACAATGCCTTAAATCTTCTTGATGGTATCAGTGTCAACTCAGATTCTGACTATAATAGTTGCCAAATATTTGATTATCCCATCAGTCCCTGCCTTCACACACAGCTGTATGAATAAATAGAAGTTCCCTTGAGAAAAGGCTGAGGATTAATTACTGCAAATAGTTGCTGTAGTCTAAACATGATCCTCCCTCCTGGAGACTAAATCACCTCTTAATGACAATGGAATGTGCAAACTCTCTCTAGATCATGTCTGCAAACTAAAGAAGAAATTGTGACTTGTATTGAAACTGCTCTAAGTTTTCCATCTCTGATTCCTTTTGCTGTAATACACCCTCATCCCCTTTATTGCCTGTTTGTCTATTTTGCAGCAGAAAATCCGTGTCCTTTTATCTATCTCTATAACTCTGTACTGGATCCCATTGGGATCCACTTCCACCTAGTGGATCACTGCTATATCCCTCGCTCTTAGGGTGGCACTTCACTAACTGGCCTTTGTTTAGCGGTGTGGTTTCCAGTGCTATCAGGGACTCAAGTTACTAAAATGTACTTCAAGCTGGCCCTTGTCTACAGAGAGGAGCCAATAGTGAAATTGCCAATGGTATTGATACCATGTATTTTCATGGTTTTCCCACAGGTCTTAATCCCTTTTATGCTACTATCATAGACTGCTTGAGATATGCTCATCTACTTTTTTTCCCTCTTATATTTTGGAAGAATTGGTTTTCCAAGCCAAAATACCAGTTTTGGTGTCTAATGTCTGGTTTCCAGTACCCAGATGATACCATGGACATCAACAGCTCTGGACAACCAAAAGGAACCACTAATGGGTGGACTCTGAGGTCTCCAAAGAGCAAGCCACTTCGCTTTCTGCTGCCTGCTTAGTGGTGCCACACACCTCTAATCCCAGCACTGGGGAGTCAGGTACATACGTCTCTCAGTTCGGAGCCAACACAATCTACAGAGCTAGTTTTAGAGCAGCCAAGGCCATGCAAAGAAACCCTATCTTGAAAAACCAAACCAAAACAACAACAAAAAAATCTTACTTTGGTATTAGGCTGTCAAACTATTCTCAAAATTACTCTGGCAATTTGTTTTAAACTTAAGATGAATAAGGTTTTTTTGTATCCCCTTATTCTTAACATACATTTCTAATGAAGGTAACATTTTCACAAAACATAGGGTGGTAAATTGTTTGTATTTTCTTACTGGTCATCATTTCTTTGTGGGTCTGTGCAATTTGTATTTCAGTCTAGGCAGACATAGGCATGATGTTACAGATGCTAACATTCCTTTGCTAGTATATTCCACAAATCTCTTTCTCCATATATATTTTTAAGTAGAGTGGCCTATTTCATTGTGACCTTCTGGTCTTCTGTGGCTTGCAGGTCATGATCATGTTTGCCATGGCCAGTGTGATGCTGAAAGAATTTTTTTCATTTTCTGTGATGTTTGTAATAAACTAAGCATTACTTGGCTTTTTTTAAAAAAAAGTTTGGTTAGATTGCTATGGCAATTATTTGAAATAGAACTTAAATAAATTCAGTGTTAGTACGTCTACATATATTCAGGATTTCTAATTTTCAGGTAATATTGGTGAGCTATTTTTCTTTTAAAACTTTCATCTACTCTGGGTATGGTGAAGCATACATTTAGGACCAGCATTGGAAATGTAGAGGAAGGTTGATTTTCATGAGTTGGGGGTCAGGCTGGTCTAGATACTGAGTTCTAGGCTATCAAGAGCTACATAGTGAGACCCTATCTCAAACAAAACACAACAAAACAAAGCAAAACAAAACAAAAAGGAATTTATTGAAGTTCTATATTTTTGTTTGAAAGTGCATTATTATGACAGTGGTATATTTCACTCCTTGGGTTTATGTTCAGTTATAACCTATACAATTCGGTTATCTGGGATTTCTTTGTTACAAGTGTCCATTTGAGTCATCATTTGTCTTCATTCGCCATCATTCTGCTTTCTGCTTTCTTAAAGCCTCTTTTCAAAGAATAACTCAAAACACACCAAATTCTTTTCTTTCCTTGGGGACATGGTTAAACTGTGTTGTATTTGTGACTGTAACATTCTTTAAAAAAAAAAAAAGTCAAGTGCAAGCACACAGATGTTCTCCTGTGATTGCGATCACTCTCACAGCTGCTTGTTCACTGGTTAATAAAATTATAAGATCATTGGTATACTGCTGTTCTCTCCTTTCAAAGAGTGTGTCACTTCTAAGCCATGCGTATGGCACCAAAGACGGGGGAAAAGTATTTTTTTTAACAAATTACTTTCTTAATTGTAGAGAACTTCCAAGGAATTATGCTGACCTCATTCTAAACCATGCCTCTGAGTCTGGAAAGACTACAAAACCATGGCTTTCTGTTTGAAGACTAAGTCCCCTGAAATGTTCTAGTCTTTATCAGGTACTCAAGAGCAAGATCTGGCAGTGATTTTACACCACACCAGGCATCTAATTTGTCAATTCTTTGGATGCCCCAGGCCCACTGGCACACAGTGACATGCAGCAGCTGGGAAAGGAATGCATACACCCTATCATGAGGGTTCCACAAGAGGATTCTTCAATTTGGGGCTTGACATTTTCAACACATATCCAAGACCTGGAGCCTGGAGGTGGCACATGTCCCAGTACCACATGATCACTATGTCCTAACAGAAAAACATTATATCTACCCATGACTTGGAACCTGTACTCCCAGAATTCAACAACAGAATGCAAGGCCCCAGGCCAGGGTGGTGTTGGAAGCTGAGGTAGGTAGCCAAGATGACTGTATGGGAACATTAAAACACCAATTCTTAAGTATTTAAGTTCTACTTTTTATTATAAGTTTATGTTTGATTAACAAATTATTCTGTGTATTTATGGGTTACCAAATGAGTCTTATAAAATTTTCTTTAAATATTTGTTTATTTTATGTATACGAGTACACTGTAGCTGTCTTCTGGCACACCAGAAGAGGGCACCGGTTTCTAGTATAGATGGTTGTGTGTCACCATGTGGTTGCTGGGAATTGAACTCAGGACATCTGGAAGAGCAGTCAGTGCTCTTAACTGCTGAGCCATTACAGATTTTGTTTTTTGTTTTTTGGAGGTTTTTTTTTTTGTTTGTTTGTTTGTTTTGTTTTTTCGAGACAGGGTTTCTCTGTGTAGCCCTGGATGTCCTGGAACTCCCTTTGTAGACCAGGCTGACCTCGAACTCAGAAATCTGCCTGTGTCTGCCTCCCAAGTGCTGGGATTAAAGGCGTGTGCCACCACTGCCTGGTCATCTTACAGATTTTATATGACAGAAGATGAAATCAAGCTAGCTATCAAAGCCTTAGGTGTTTCATAGGCACGTTTTTGTTGTGAGAGCAATTAAAATCAAATGGTCTTTTAGCAACTTGAAGCATGTGTGTAGTGTTTTTAGCTACCTCGTGTTCAGGGTGCCTCTTGAGAGCATTCCTTTTATCAAACTGGGGGATGGTGTTATTTGGTTAACATGGCCCATTTCCCTCTCCCTTAGAGTTGGTGACCACCATTCTGCTGCTTGAGATATTTTTATCCCTTGTGTGAGATCACCAGATATTAACCTTTTGTTGTTCCTGATTTATTTCACACACTGTGATGTTTACTCTTATAGCAAAGAATAGACTCTTCCTCCTCTTCAAGACAAAATAGCCTTGAATATCTATCTAGATGAATCTCCTTAACCCATTTATTTGAGCGCCTACCTTGCTTATATCTTAGTTGTTGTGATACACAGCAGATATCACTGAGGTTTGTTAGCTATCCATCATACTGGTTATATTACTTCTGGTATACAGTGAGGTAGGATTGTTGGATCCATTTGGAATTCTGTTTTCAGTATTTTAAGGATCAACCCAACTATCTTCCATGTGCTCTAAGGTTTACTCTCATTTGCACTGCACACCATTCTGTTTCCCCCTCCTTGACTGGAACTGTATCTTATCTTGTTTTGGAGTTTTGTTATTGTTGTTGTTGCTCTTTTGTTGTTGTTGTTGTTGTTATTGTCATTGTTGTGTAATTGTCATGCGAGACCGTCCCACTATGTAAGCCTTGTTGGTCTGTTACATGTACTCTAGGATGACCTTGAATTCCTAGCAATTCTTCTGCCTCAGTCTCCAGACTGAGTGTTGCAAGTACAGAAATATGCCATTCGGTCAAATTTTCTTTGTCTTTGTTAAGAGCCATTATAACAAGTTCTGTGGTGATCTTTTGTCAGGATGTTAATATGTAATTGCCTGCTTAGTAGTGATGAGCATTTGTCTTACCCACAGATCATGTGTCTGCCTTCATCTGAAATCTATTTTCTGAAATATTTGTCCCCTTTTTATTGGGCTACTTGCTTTTTTACTAGTAAGTTGGAGTTCTTTATGCATTTTAGATATTGACTGCTTCAATCTACATGGAATAAGTTGACTCTTTTCATTGGGTTTTTACTGTTGTGTATCTTTGCTAAAAATGAATTGATGATAAGTGTGTAGGTTTGCTTTGAGCTTTGCTGCACTGGTCAGTGTGTGCATTTTAGTTATGTATCATTCTGTTTTATAAGTATTGTAACTTTGTAATAGTTTAATTATAGATTGTTATAACTTTAAGGTTAATGTGGATATTGGGATCAACTGAGCTACCTCTATACTGTCTCAATAAACTTATCATGCAGTGGTCATCTTAGGCAACTATCTGCCAGCACAGATAGAAATTATTTGGATAGTTCTTTGGTTTGTTAAATTATGAGACCCCAAAATGAAAGAGATTGAATGATAGAAAAATAATCTCATAGCAATCATTTTTTGTTGTGAGAATCCCCTCTGCCAATTTTGTTTAAGCTATTTCTTCCTCTGAATAAACTATACACTTTGTGATGGCTACTTCTCCAACCTTATCTTCCATTAAAGATTAGCCTTTCTAATCTTTCTAATCTTCTATTCTCCCAAACTCTAGCATGCCTCTGCAAACAGTAATCACCTCATCTTCCCAGATTTTTTTGCATGGGCCCTCCAAATGCCTCCATTATTAACTTTTGATGATTTCAACCTGTTAACTATTACATGTATTTTCTGCTGGCATGGATATCTAACCAAAGATGTTCTAATTCTCACATTTACCAAAGTGCTACTGTTGTTTTCATAGATTATATGTTCACAGTGCAGGCTTCCTGGAATAGTAGATGGGAAATGCTTGGTTTGCTTAAAGTTCCATTGTTTTAAAAGGCTGTTGGTAGAAAGTATGAAGTTTCTCAAGCAGGAGGAAACAAAAGAACAAACAAGTCAAACACATGCCTCACCTGCTGACACATTCTGGCTTTGTTTTATTCTCCTCCCTCTACAAGTCTAGATTTCTAGTTCAGATTTTAAAACTCCACCAACTACTCCTGATGACTCTTAGGGACATAGGATAGGTAATTTCTTCCTGGAACATGAGAAAATGTTAAGGATGCAATTGATCAAATGTATAAATACTTTAAGGAGCCAAGTTTGAAACAGATCCTTGTATTTGCTTAAACTGGGAACAACCATTATGGAAATGTATAACTACTCTCTTATGTCTATAACTGTGGTCAGATGTCAAAGTCTGTATTTTGCTCCCATCCCTTTTATTTCCCCGTAAGAAAGATGCTGTTTAAAAATCCTTCAGTTTACATTTGTAAATGACCTCAGTATTTTAAAGCCTAGTTACATAAATGGCTTTCAGGCTGAGAAGCACCACACCCTAGTTCAGGTAGTACTGTTTATTTAGTCTGTCATAGAAAGATAGTTTTATATCAAGATCTAACTGTCTTTCAACCTTTCCAATACATCTAAGTGGACTGTCATTATTTTCCTTTGGTATTTTATTTTCCCCCTTACTTCTTCACATCCCCCACCCCATTTTTTGTCTCCCAAATCCACAATTACAGTATACATAATTTAGTGACTATATTTTTGAATAAGTAAACTTTACCTGGGAATTGAAAACATGAGACAAACAAAACAACAGAAACTACTTCATTTGACTATTGAATTGGTGTTTGTGTGTGTGTGTGTGTGTGTGTGTGTATGCATATATGTGTGTGCATTTGTGTCTGTGTGTGTGTGTCTGTGTGTGTGTGTGTGAATTGTGTTTTTCACTTGTAGTGTATCTGGGAAATGCTGCATCACAACTGAACAATCCAACTTTTAAATATCATCTCCCTTAGAAATTACTGTATGGAACAGACTTGATGCTACAAAGATGGCTCAGTAGTTAACAGTATTTGCTACTTGTGCAAAGGGTCCAGGTACACACCCAATGTCAGGTGGCTCACAACTATTGTAACTCCAGCTACAAGGTTTCTGACACTTTCTTCTGATTTCTGCAGGTACTTGCACCCACATGTATACATATATACCCTTGAATGCACAAACACACACACACACACACACACAAAATAATAAAATATTTTTTAAAAAAGGACAGCTTAAAGAAAACTTTTTAAATTGGCAAATTAATTTCCTGCATCACAATGCTCATGACTTTGTGGTAGCCTTTGGAAAATCAAATTAAAAACAAAATGTTGTCATTTCCAGAAGTTCAAATCATGTAGCTTTACAAAGTGTTCCTTTAAAAAAAGCAAAACCATAAAGAATATTATTTAAATTAATCAACAGTTGCTGACAATCACGAGGTTGTCTGCCAAAGTTAGCACGTATTCAAGTATTCCAGTTTTACCATGTTGCTGACAGTGTCAGTGCCTAAAAGCAAAGGAATCTTTCCTTACATTGGGCAGTGGTGGTGCACACCTTTAATCCCAGCACTTGGGAGGCAGAGGCAGGTGGGTTTCTGAGTTCGAAGCCAGCCTCATCTACACAGTGAGTTCCAGGACAACCAGGGCTACAGAGAGAAACCCTGTCTCAAAAAAACAAAAAACAAAAAAAACAAAAAACAAAAAACAAAAACAAAAACAAGAAAAACCAGAAATCTCAAGGTTTGTTCATCAAGCTGCAACTAAGGAAGAAAATGGCAGCCTGAAATCATTTGATTGCAATCCTGCTAATTCCTCTTTAAGCATCATAAGCACTGTCTTTTCCAAAAGTGTACAACAGTCATGTTATTCATATATTTAGATATGTGTGTATGTTCTGTCTTTTCCAACTAACATATAGATTCATTCCGTAGAATCCTGTCTGTCTTATTCAATGTACACTAATACCTGATCTGAGGTTAGTATTTGATGAATGAACAAGACAATATCATATCATAAAAAACAATGAAAGGAAATGAGGGACTGTACTGTTTTCAGCTATTCGTTGAATGTGTGAAATGCTCACATGAACACTGATGACAAATATTTCCGTGCACACTGAGATAGCCTGCAACCCCACAATGACCCTCTATCCCTAAAGTTTATATTGTTGACTTATGACTGACTTTGTTTATATGGGCATGTACAAGTTAATGGCCAAATCATGAAACATGTCTTTAATGCTATAGGATTAAAAATATAAACCTTAGGATTGTGGATGCTATTTGAATCTATTATCCCAACCTCAGTTACTGACAAATATGAAAAACCATACTAACAGGTCTCTAAAGTATAAGATACGATATACAATATTGAATCTGTTGGAAATTTTCTTCATTGGCCAGAAGCCATTGAATTCACTGCGACTACAAAATAAGAAATAATCACCATTGACCAGAGAAGGAGTTGAATGAGTATATGCATTTTACTGCTGAGCCCTTCACTCAGCAATTCACTCTACAGAAAGAAAAATGATCCTGCTAAGCTGGTTGCCTAAGATGCTTTCATTGTTGGCAGATGCCAATCTGCCTTAATCTTTCTGAAGTTATATTTGACCTACTTATTGGGGCATTATAGACATGCGGGGCCTTGTTGGCCATTGTGGTCCTTTAACAACCTATGTCATATTTAGCAAAATATGTTGAGGATGAGTTCTAATGCTTTGTCTCAATTCCGCCCCCCAAAAGCTGCACTTCCAGATGTTGAGGGTCCCTGCCCCCAGCTGGCTTTGTTACAAAGAATTGCTCTATAGCCAATGGCTGGGCAGGGAGACAGAGGTAGGACTTTTAGATTGCATGGGCAAGGGACTGAGGAAGACGAACAAGAGAATCACAGTGACTGGGAGGTAGAGGGATCATATTTAAAAGCTGCAGGAGAGAAATCCTTCAAGGGCTCTGTGGGGAATGGGAAGAGGGCGCTTCCCAGAAAGTGACAGGGCAGCAAAGATAAACTATGATTTAGAAGGTGATAAGCCAGGAATGCCTGAGGGGAATGTGTGCTAGCCAAGTGGAAGTGCCCACCCATTGAACTAGTCAAGGCATATCAATATTAGCTGGCATGTATGTGCCCTTCATTCATGAATCCAAAGCTCTTGGGTGGGTGCAGTGCGCAGGAGACCCAAATCCACTGGGAGCTAAAGTGGATTAATTAAGTCACTGCTATAAGATATGTTTGAGTGCCCTGAAGCTGTGAGGATTTGAGGCTGGCTTGTTTTAGATCTCCATTAGCAGCCTCACTGGCTTTTGTGTTTTGTCACTGACAGCCTCTGTGATGGGTGCAATAAGATGGACAATGCATAGGACAAGCTCAAGGATAAGCCCTGTGGTTCACTGAGAGAAGAAAATGGAGAGAACTATTTTCTTTTGGGGAGAGGGGTTTTAAGATAGGGTTTATCTATATAGACCTGGAGGTTGCCCTGGAACTCACTTTGTAAACCAGGCTGGGCTCCAACTCAGAGATCTGCCTGCCTTTGCCTCCTGAGTGTTGAAATTAAAGGCGTGCACTACCCCTCCCATGGACAACTTAGTTCTTTATTGGCAGGATTTTCAAATCAAATGTTTAAAAGTTCACAAATACTCTACATTTGTTTTTTTCTTTGCTTCTCCTTGTTTTTACACAAATAGGGTGGTATTACTAGCCGATCCATAAGAACTGAATGTGTTAAGGAAATGCTAAGCAGAAGCCTAAGATTCCTTCTTGCCTTATGATACTCAGATCACCAAGGTTTGTAGGGATTTTGCGATTGCTGGTTTCTCCTCCGGTGCTAAAATTTCTAGAGCATTTGTAATGAAATATCTTGCCAGTGACTCTGAAAGGGAGAACCTTTGAAGTACTTTTGATCTTACAGAAACTTGCCAACCAACCCTTAACTAAAGAGAGTGCTAACAGATCCCCTCTGCAGTTCTCCAATGATATCTCCTTAACCACCATGAAAGGGACCCTGTTGGAATTTTTCCCTGTTAGATGACATCAATGAAAGTCAGTTTTTCCAGGATGGTAAAGAGCCGTGGATAGAATGGTGGCAGTTTTCCATTTCCATTCATGACACTTATCAGTCATTTTTTCATATATTTATTCCTACATTCAAAATATGGGTCGCTGTCACAAGTTAGTATTTGCTACAAACTCTTGAAAGTCAAAGTGTAAGCATGCAAGGATAGTGATGGTTCCAATAATGAGGAGGAGAGAAGGAGTAAGGCTCTCTGTCCATCTCAGAATGGGCATGCAGGATGAAGACAGTCATCTGTCTAGGTAGAGGACAGTTTTGTGGAGGTTTGATTCATAAGGTGAAAGATAAGCAAAACTATTCCATATGAAGACAATGGCCCACAGCTCAGTGATCTCAGGACCCTAGGTTCCTCCAGCCCCTGAAGGTGCTAGGCATAATAGCTTGGGTGCCACAGCCATCTGACAGAATGAAGACAGTTGATTGATTAAATTTCATATATTGTGCAGGCAGGTTGATAAAATGAAGCCCAATTAAATATGGCATAATAGAAACGTATAACTAAAGAAGTTATGGAATAGGCACTGGTAATACTCCAAAATCACAAACACCCAATGGCTTCGGCATATTCAACTCTTACATTCAGGTAATGTGCTGGGTAGTTTTTGTTGACTTGAGACAGATGAGAGTCACCTTGGAAGAAGAAACTTGAGTTGAAGAACTGCCTCTGTCAGATTGCTCTGTGGGCTTCTCTGCGTGGCATATTCTTGATTGATGATTGATTTGGTAGCACTTAGCTACCCTTAGGAAGTTGTTCCTGAGTTGTATCTAAGAAACTTAATGGACCATCAACCAAAGAACATACAGACAGACAGACCTATGTATGCCATATTACATCCCTGAGACATGTCACATGTTTTTGAGTAGATGACTCTGGTAACCATGAATACATTTCACACACACACACACACACACACACGCACACGCACACGCACACGCACACGCACACGCACACGCACACACACACACATGAACATATACATATATACATACATACATACATATACATATGTGTGTATGTGTTTGTTAAGATTTCATTCCTTTATCCCCACAGCTAAAACCCTTCTTATTCCCAACAAGACCCTCCTATCTTGTGAATTTATTCATTTACTTATTTGCTAATTTTTGGCTTACTGAGTTTAGTTGTAGTTACTTACATGAGGAGGGAGTTATCTGTGGGAATGTGGTAACTTATGATGGCTGAACCACTGTAGAAAAATGACTCCCCATTCCCAGTACCCAGTAAGAGAACATGGTCTCTTGGTGAAGAGTAAAGCGTCTTAAGTGTTTCACCTATTCATTTTGGAACAGTGATGTTTCAATCTTGTGTAGATCTTTTGCAAAATGCCTAGCTTCAGTGGAGTACAGTAGTGTGTCGGATGCAGAAGATACTGGTTTGTAGTATTCCTACACGCTGGTTCTTCCAATATTTCTGCTCTGACTTCTGCTATATTCTCTGAGTCATGGAGGGAGTAATATGGAAGTCTCTTGGGGGCTCAAGTAATCCATAGCTACAAATTTTCTGAGTTTAAGTCAATTATGAGTCTCTGTATTAACTACCACCTACAGCAAAAACAGTTTCTCTGGTTGAGGCTGAGAATAGCACTAATCTGTTGGTGCAAACAGA
Organism: Apodemus agrarius; assembly: GCA_964023405.1. Lineage (NCBI taxonomy): Eukaryota > Metazoa > Chordata > Mammalia > Rodentia > Muridae > Apodemus > Apodemus agrarius. Next base: position 48,774,449 of record OZ030021.1, on the reverse strand, counting down.
AGAATTTAGAAGGGAGTCTGACATCAACATCACATCCATTTAGCAAAATAATAGTAGATTCCCTCTTCAGGCCTGTGATTTACTCAGCCACAGGCTCTGACCAGATTTATAGTACTGGATGCAAGTATCTTCTCTGGAGCAGGCCTCCAACCCACTAATAAGGAGAGTGGTTACCTCCCAGTAGCCATTCCACGATTGCATTAGTGAGCAGAGCTTGCCGGTCAAGCCACTGCTGTAGCTCACGAGGTCCAGAGCTGGGTAGGATTATTGATGACCTTTCTCCCAAAGTAGCGTACACAGCACCTCCCAACACTGGTAAAGCTATTCAGCAGGGAGGAAACTTTCAGATTAGATTCAGCCTGATTTTCCAGTGACAAATTTACAGATCTTTGAACTGTTCTTCATGGGTGAGTGATTCCAGACACTGATTAATTTACCTTTTTGTTTTGCTTAAAAACGTATGCATGTGATCCAATTTTAGTATTCAAAATTATTTGTTAGAGTTAACTAAATTTTATTACAACATAAAAAATGAAGTCTACCGTGTCAAAGATCCCTCTGCACAAACTCCAACAAATGAAGATTCATGGACTACCTGTGACCCAGAATCTTAGTGAATTATCTGTAGTAGAAGAATTACAAAGGTATTAATTATAGAGCATTGATATGGTATTGTTGACTATGGAAATCTTGAGCTTATAATTTTAAACTATTTTTCTGGAACAACTATAATCATATTAACAATCATTGTTTGTAGTTTCCACAAATAAGTTGCTATTCTTGTTTAAATATATAATCTCAAGAGTTAGAGAAGACGGAGTGCTATACTACCTGCTGGATGAAGCTAGAGCAGCTCGGTAGTGACTTAACTACCATGTGATGGACATTTCCCACTTTAAATTGTTAGGGGAAGAACACTCATATTTTGGCAGTCTACATCCAACTGAAATTGTACTGGACAATGAGTTGTAAGATTCTAATAAAAGCCACGACAGTACCTCAGAACAGCTAACACTCCTCTCAAGCTACTCTCTTAGCTTGAAGAGTAAAATTCTTTTACCAAGGCTCCGGAAAGGCAAAGTGACAACATTAAAAAGGTTAATATTTAATCTCCAAATATATCTTTTTCCATCCGATGAATAACCTGCTTTTACTCCAAAGCATCTCACTTTTCCTGTGAGTGTGTTAGGTGGCATTTAATTAAAGATGAGATAGTTAAGCACTTCCAGTGAACATGTTTGCCTGCTATAAAGTTCATACTTGTGTAAATTTAACATTAGGAAACTACTTTCTCAGTTTACTTTGTGTTTCATTTGTTAGAAGATGTTGATTCTGCCTGCCCGGTGTGATGGATGACAATAAATTTCTTAAGCATGAAACAGAGACAGAGAGAGAGGGGGGGAGGGAGGAAGGGAGGGAGGGAGGGAGGGAGGGAGGGAGGGAGGGAGAGAGAGAGAGAGAGAGAGAGAGAGAGAGAGAGAGAGAGAGAGAGATATTTGTCAACAGACAGATTTAAGAGATCAGGGGTATGAGATGGAGAGACCTTTTGTAATTTAGACTATAAATCTTTTACTTAAAAATATTTAATTTGGCTAAGGGTTTATCTGTCTTGTTGATTTTCTCAAAGAACCAGCTCCTGGTTTTGTTGATTCTTTGTATAGTTCTTTTTGTTTCTACTTGGTTGGTTTCAGCCCTGAGTTTGATTATTTCCTGCCATCTACTCTTCTTGGGTGTATTTACTTCTTTTTGTTTTAGATCTTTCAGGTGTGCTGTCAAGCTCCTAGTGTATGCTTTCTCCAGTTTCTTTTGGTACACCTTCAAGAAGCAGAAGGAGGGGGAATGCGATAGGGGGTTTCTGGGGGGGGGATCAGAAAAAGGGGATAATATTTGAAATGTAAATTAAAAAAGAAAAATTTTAAGTTACATATATTAATTATACAGGGCACAGAGACTAGTAGTGTTGAGGGACTTTGGAGTTATACAGACCTGGGCTTGATTCCCTGGTAAAAGCTTTTTTTTTTTTTTTTTTTTTTTGAGCTATGGACCCTGGAAGAATTTATAACTGACACTGGAGTTATTCCTGGACAGGTGTTGGCAGCATCATCAGTGGCTGTGTTTCATTTAAGCAGCCAACTCCTGAGCTGGACACATAGCTCATGCCCAATTGATTTATTATTGCTGTCCATCATCTTCACAATTATCAAAGCTAAAATGTATGGGATCTTTTATTAAGATCCAATGCAAATGAAATACCATGCTAATAATATGCTTTTATTTACAATAACAAAAGCAATTTTACTAAATTAATATTAGGGTGGTGTTAACTTAATATTTACAGTGATATTTGTGTGGTAATGTTAATATGCTCATGTCATGCTAAAATAATAATACCACTAATTGGGTATTTTGTTTATTTCTTACAAAACACACTGTTACATGTTTGTATGTGGAGGAGATATAAAGCAAATACAGCCTTAACTTCCTAGGAATTTATCTGATAAACTATTATCTATCTTGAGGGAATACAGTACTCTAATGTTTAGGATCCAGTTTATAGGGAAGCAAGACAGGGATTCTGAGTGAAGCGGCTCTCAGCAGCAGGTGTCTGAATGGCGACAGCAGCTGCTTCCTCTTCCTTCAGTGAAGAAAACACCTTTGGAGGAGTTGGACAACTACTTTATACAAACGTTTAAATTTTATAGTTGTAAGTGTGGTTCATAAGTATTGAATTATTTTCGTATAGAGAAACATACAGAAATGGTACAGAAAATTCACTATGTAAACATGACTGCTGTTGTCTTAAATGGAATTGAGGGAACAAAGAGTTGATCCTGTTTAAAAGTTGATACTTTATAACAGAACTCTACCAGTGTTCCTTTGAATTATTAAAAGAAGATGCAATGGGTGCCTGGATCCAGTCCTAGATAACTTCAGCTGATAGCCTCCTTTCCTGTTTCTGAAGATGGTCCCAGATGTCACCTATCTGTTAAGAAGCGTATGGGATGCTGGCTTTCCCACTGATCTCATGCATGTGCTCATTATGTTTCTGAGAGCAGGATCATGGGTGCCAGGACACTTACCATTAAGATAAAGTAAGACATTCCTGTTTCAGCCTTCTGCTTAGGGAGTATTTCATGGTATCTATGGATACAGACAAGAAACAAAACAAAACAAACAAACAAGAACCAAGGACAAAACACAGAAAAAAGTGTAGGCTCCTCTGTTTCTGACTTACAGATTTTTCAGTTGCAGACCAATGAAAAGCTAGATGTGGATGAACGCTTCATCAGCTGTGGTGGAGAAACTTGTCAAAGTTAAAGCACGGTGTAGACAGCTCTGTGCCAAGTGTGTCTACGCTGAGAGTCAGAACAACATAGTAAATTCCCTATCAGGACTGGGGAAATGGAGGCTACTGACAACCCTGGATTCTGTTTCTACAAGATATGTTGAGGGCAGAAGTCAATTTGGAGTGAATAGAAGTGTGTGTGAATGTGGAGAAATAGATGCTGGACATGAGAAGTTGGATCCCACAAAGTTTGTCTCTGAAGCAGAGCCAAAAAAATGGAATTGGGAAGTTAGTGGAAAAGGGGCAAGGTCCCCTCAAAGAAGACCTTTGTTTTTCTAAAATGTGCATTGTTAGCTGATTGCTCTATGGTGGTAAACAACAATTTGTGGGAAAAGGATATGAATTGAGGGGAAGTCCAAGAGACACAAGCCAGCAGGGCTGTAGTCAAGGTGTTCTTTAACATATCTAGACAAACATTACTGTAGAGAAATTCCAGGACAGAGGTTTCAACTGAAGTTGTTTGTGGGCACTCCTAGCTTGTCCTAAAAACTTTGGTGTATGCTTACTTCCGCGTATATTGGTGAAGTAGTGCACACAGACTCTAGCTGTGTGATTCAGAGGCACGTAAGATCCAGCAGAAGTGCAGAGATAAAGATCAAAGTGGAGACAGAACTGTTAACAATGCACCTTTTCAGTACCCTAAAGAAACCACAGAAGCATCTAGGGTGTCATGCATCAATTTTAAACAGACTCCAGGGCTGTAGGCTGCGGGTAAGTAAAACAAATTCCCACTATATCAAGATAATGTTAAGTACAGTGAACACATGACAGATGTGAAACATACTCACTTTGTTTCCAGAAGCATGGCAACTATACCTACTCGGATAGTGGGGCCAAAATCTAGTTGCTGTACATATATTGATTCATCTTCCATACAACCTAAATCAGTATTTCGTGGCTTCAAAGATTAGCAGATTCCTTTTTTAAAAAAATGATCCCAAGAAAAATTTTGTACTTTTCTTAGCATTTAAAAATTAATTGATATAACATGTGAAAGTGTGTAGTTCAATGCCTGGTACATAATATATCCTTAGTGATATAAGAATTAAATCTACATATTTTCCCTGAGAGGAATAAGCCAAAGGAAAAAGTGGATGATATTGGAGTCTGGCTTCCATGATGTGAACTCTAGTGATTTTTAGTTTTATTATAAGGAGCGTATGTGCAAATATCTTGTAGCAAGATGAAACCACAGTTAGGTGGCAACAGGAATTCAATATTGATCCCATTGTTTTTAGTATAGTAAACAATACTCACCGTACCTAATTCATAGACTTAGCAGTATAAGAATGCTTGGGTTATTGGGTTGTTTCAGTCTGTATATTTTGACCTGTCCTGTAGTGATATCTGTTTAAAAGAGAAACACTAATCCTAGTTAACTACTATCATTTGAAAATATTTAACAAATTAGACTTATTGCAAGTAACTGAGTGGGATTTTTACACATCTGGAAACAGAATGCTGTTGAGTATGTTTAAGAGCAGCCTGGACATTCACAAGCTTTTATGGTTGAGCTTGAAGCATATTAAAGTTATATATGTTATGTGTCTCAGCAGCAAGAATGTATCAAAGAACTTTAGAGAATAGCAAAATAGATCCCTTTTCTGTTGCAGATTCCCTCTGCCTTTGTTTCAGTAGGATGTTTGCCTTGATTCATAAATAGCTTTTGTAAATAGATTACTTTATTCTATGCATTGTGTTTTTGTGTCTATGCAATAGACAGTATCACTGGCCTTAGATTAGATTCATTAGCGATTCCTAAATTAGTGAACCATACCTACAATGTTTTTGATAGATGTTCTAGAAGAATAACAGTAAAGTATGTGTGTCATGGACAGTAGATTGATCTGCTAATTTGGATGCATACTGAACAGTCTGGAATTCATATTCATCAGGAGGAATGGCACAGAGGAGTAAGCAGGGCAAAGAGGAGAGTCCTTAGGAGAACAATTTTCCTATTCATTCCAGTTCAGGGGCTTTTAGTGAGTCTTGCTAAAACTGACGACCGGATATCTTTCTCTAAGACTTTGCAATGATAACAGATATGTGTAACTTGATTAAAGACTTTGCAAAGATGACTGATATGTGTAACTTAATTTAAAAAAAATGAAAAGAAAAAGAAACCTCAAAGACAACATGACAAGTCTTGAAATTTCAAGTTTCAAAATGTCAACAAAGTCCTATGAACAAAGCACATAGTGAAATATGATGCCAGTGTTTCTCAGGCATCTTTGTGATCTCCCTGCTGTCAACGGTACCTAGAGATAGATGGCAGAATTGAGAGACTGCTGTGTTAGTCTGTCCCAAAATCATAAATAAAAGGAAATACTGAGGACGTAACTCTGGTGTTCCTTGTCCTTCAGCTGACCACCTGCTTCAGGGCCCCAGTGACATCTTTGAAGTTCCTTTAGCTGAGGCACTCCTGGTGTAGCCTGTCTCTACTCAAACTCACGCTGAGATGTGAGCCATCTGATCATAAATGAAGGCGTCCCTTTGGATGTGACAGTATGTCAACATCCATGAAAGTGGAGATTTCAGAGGTTCCCCAAGGACAAACTTTAGCAGATGTCCATGCACTGATGGTAGACACCAGATTTATTTTTAAACAAAATTAGGCGATCATAGATTTGGGTTGCCTAAAATAATTTAAAAGGTTTTCTAGCAATAGGGGAAGGTTATTTTATAGTTGTAGGGAAGTATAAAATCATATATTCTAACTTTAATTTCTTCTGTTGTCAAAGTAAGATCTTGTAGTAGTTATAAAATTTAGAAATTATATTCCTAGAAAGTTTGATTTAGCATTAACCTAACTAAACATCCCCAAAAGTCTAAATATTTATGACTTTTTAAAAAAATATTATAAATCTAATACTCCTTGAAGAAACAAAATATGCCTGTTTGGCTATCAGAGTCATACTCTTTAAATCGTATTATATACTATTATCAGACATTCTCTTTGCCACATTTAATGATTCTTCTGCTTTACACCATTCAGAAAGCAGAAGAGGCTACCCCGTGCCATCCCGCTGTGCATCTTTGGATGGCATAAAAAGCCACTGAGTCTCTGCCATTCACTTTGGTGGCTCATCTTTGATCGTGTCCTTTGACAGCTAAGCGTCCAGCGTATTTCAACACGCCGACCCCTGCTGTTCCCCAGCCATGCTGCCTGACTTTCATCATCCAACACATCTATGGCTTCTGTCCAGAACAGAAGCCAGTTTGTTGGATAGCTCAGTTCCTCTTCCATTGCCCTTTGGTAACCTTTATTCTCACCAGTTTTTACATAGTTCTCTAGGCAGAGACAGCATTGCTTTCCATTTAATTCTCTTAAAACCCCAGGCTTTCATTCCAGAATTTATTGCATCTCACTCCGTGATAGTAAGGTCAACCATCACCTTATTTTCTTTTCCCCTCAGGCCTGTCATTATTTCTAGTTGCACATGGGTTCTGTGGTACAGAGAATGGGCTGGTGATTTGGGATTGGAATTCACAAGATGCTCACTGCTGCAGAGTTTATTCTTTGGGCTCTTTGTTGGTTTTGAATGGCATATCTAAGTATCCTCTATATGAGTATGCAGTTGAGGGGTGGGAAGTGTGTGGCAAAGCCAAGAACAGGAGCTATAATAGTGTCCAACACACCCCACTGCAGCTAGGATCTCCCCCACTCTACATGTTTCAAATGCTGTTCTGTTGTAGTTTTTTGGGTTTTGTTGTTGTTGTTGTTGTTGTTTGTATGTGTGTGTCTGTGTGAATAGTCTCACAAAATCGGTGTTTGTTTGCCTCCTCAGTAAGTCAAAAATGATAAGCATGTGACCCTTGGTTTGAAATACCAATAGATGCTTGTGAGCTACAGTGTACTCATATACATTAAATTAATTCTTTAAAGATGGAATATACATAGAGTTGCTCAGTTTATTTTTCCCATTTGATTAAGCATTACTGAAATGAGGCAGATAATTATTGAGAAGGGGAAGTTAGTTTTGTTTTGTTTTGTTTTTCAGGGAAAAAGTTTCGGGGTGTGGAATAAGTCTCTTAGTTACATGAAGTAGAATTTGAAGATAGATAAACATTACTTTGTTCTCAAAGTCTGAAGAAAACAGGAGCTAGTGTGCCTGGCCAGGGTCTTACAAGGGGTTGCATGTCAGAGGGAGAAGTTGGAGAGTCATTGGAAGGACCCTATGTCCTGAAGGGCCAGGTCAATGTAGACTCATAGTTGAAAGTCGCTCAGAGCTATAACTAATCAGTTTAATGGAATTGTACACAGCTGTCCTTTAGGGGGTAAGTTTAGAAAGGACAGCATTTTTAGGTTGAGGCTTCAATCTGGACGCAGAGTGGAAACAGATTTTTAGGTTATAACTCAGCCTACACATATCTCTTGGGCTGTGTGTTGTGCAACTTTGCGATTTTTTAAAAAATGTTTTCATCTTGAGAAAATAATAAATTTACTTTTTAAACATTTTTCATAATTTAGGACATTCCAGATCTAGAAACATGGCCAAAGCTTATGTTAGGCCACTTTAAATACTCATTAAATATGTTCTTTGGCCAGATAGTTCACTAGGTTTACAGTACCAGGCATGAATCCTTTCCTATTGAGCAGGGCTTACAGCCAATTAATCAAGCATTGGTTACCCTCAAGATAATAATACCACACTGTGCCACTGATGCCTTCTGGCCAGGGCCATCACTGTTGCAATTCTTAGGCTTTGTAACTATGCGTGACTATTGATGGTTTGTCTCCCTGGAAGCTCTCATAGGACTTTTTGATACTGAGAGCTAAACCTCAGGGAGGAGACTTTCAAATCTGGTCCAGCTTGATTCTTCCAAATCCTGTGTCCAGAGTGTGGTGCCTTCAGCAAAAGATCTTAACCCATCTGGAAGGCCATCATTTTGGGTGGGAGGGTCTTTGGGCAATTCTGGCCATCAACTCACACGGGGGAGGGGGGGCATGGTGGGTGGGGATCTCATCCTGGAACTGGGGTTTCTGTTAGTCTGTGACTCTTGGGAAAACATTATCAATCCATGGGGCATGACTCCACTTATACTATAAATACCTACACACATATAGACATGATGTATGAATTGCTAAGTAAACTTTTAAAGTAATAGGAGTTCCTATTGCCTTTTCAAATGCTCTTAGTGTTATTTATCTCCTTCCATCTCTCTCCTGAAACCTCCCGTTAGAGACGCACCTATTTTCTACTGTATCCTTTCATAGATCTTGTGTCCTACTCTCTCCCTGCCTATAGCTGCCCCACGGTCTCTCAGTATACACCTCAAAGTATCCAGAGATGGGAGCTCAGATACGCAAATAAGGAAGAATGTGTGATATTTGTCTTTTCTGGTCTGAGTTACCTCACTTAGTATATTTTCAAGTTCTGTCCACTTTGCCAAAATTTTCATGATTTTATTTTTTTGTATTGTTAAATGGTATTGTATTGAGGATATGTACTATATTTTTGTCATCCATCTATCAGCTGAAGTACATGTAGTTTATTTCCTAGCTGTTGTAAATAGAGCAGCAATGAATATGACTGAGCTAGTATCTGTGTAGAGGATAAGAGTCTTTGGGAGGATATACAAGCCATTTTCTGGTGACAATACCACCTGGGTATACCTGGTACTGTAGGCTTGAGAGAAAAAAAGAAAGAAAGAAAAGGGAAAAAAGGCATAGACTGTCACACACTGAGAGACAGACAAAAGGCAGACAGATTCCCTGTTAGACAGATAGGGAGAGAGGCCATGGATAGGCAAACAATTATCACCAGAAAAGCCTGCTGTTAGGAAGAAAAACACATCTTCAGAAGAAACAAATAGTATTCCAGGTGGAATATCAGAGGTTTGAGATGATAAAAAGAAATAAAAAAAGTAAACATGAGGGTAAGCCTAAAGTTAAATGGTAGAAATGACGATATTATGATGGTTAGTGTTTTATATATTATTTATACACACTTGGTATGTTATATGTAGGAGAGATTTTAAATTTATAGTAACAAACATGACTGATCCACAGTCTGGGTCATGTTTGAACTGTTTGTGTGCCTAATTCCAAGAGTTTCTTGTAGAGATGATTTGCAACCAGACATGCTCTCTCGTTCTGAGGATTTTGCCTTGTTTCCAGCTGCTTGTGTTACAGGAATGGAGGGATTACATCCTTTGGTTTGGGGGTTGGAGATTGTCACCAGCATCTACAATCTTTGGAAGGACCTTTGTAAATTTGCTCTGACCTTGGCATGGGTTCCTTGGTATCTGAATGGAAGCAAGAGAAGTCTCCTCCACTTCTGTTTTCTGAGCTGGATGGACTAATATCACCTGTCCAGGCACCTGTGAGAGGACCTGTGTCACTGCTAAGCTTCTGAGGGCTCCTCTCTTAAAAAAAAGAGAGAACTTTTTAAGGAGAAATAAACACAAGTCTAAGATGTTCATCAGTAGGGCTAAATCTTTTCCCATGGTCTGGACTAGAGGATCTTAACTGTCTTGGTCTGCAGAGATGGCTCAGCAGGGAAGGGCACATGCTGCTCTTGCAGGGGACCTGAGTTCAGTTCTCAGTACCCATGTCAACAGAGTTCACAGCTGCCTGCAGCTGCAGCTCTGGGGGATGCAGAACCCTCTTCTGGTCTCTGGAGCATCATACTAGCTTTCCTCTTCCACACACATATTGCATGGAACTAGAAATCTTAAACCTAGTAAATTCTTTCCTTGTCTCTTTCCCAGATACATTATTTTTGTTTTTATTTTTTCTCTTTTTTTGGGTTTTGCAATTACTGTACAAATCGGAGATTTATTCCAAAACATGAAAATGTCAGGGAGAGAAATGATGTCTGACATTTTAAATTATTCTTACCTTGCTCAAATATTATCTTTTTCACTTTGCATGTCTAAATTTCAAGGCATCTTAATCTGTTGTGTTATAAGACAAAGCTTTAGAAGACAGGAATGAGGACAGAGAACATGGAAGGAAGAGCACTGGGATGGGACAGGCACAGCTACAGGGCAGGGAGATGTGGAGGAGTGGGGGGGGCAGAGATCAACTTGTATTAGAAAAGCTATCAAAAGCCAGCTATGCCTTTAATCCCAGCACTTGGGAGACAGAGGAAGGTTCAAGGCCAGCCTGGTCTACAGAGTGAGTTCCAGGCTATACAGAGAAACCTTGTCTCGTAAAACCCAAAATACAAAAATTAAAAAAAAAAAGAACGAAAGAAAAGAAAAGCTACCAAGAAACCTGTTACATTATGTGCTAACTTAAAATTTAAAAGTAAATAACACACCCAAGATATTATTACACAGATAATATTTTTCCTTTGCTCTGCCTAAGCAAAGCGCAGGCAGATGTTTTGTGAAAATTTATTTTGTTCCGAGCACCTAGAAAAATCTGACAAGTAGAAATGTCCATGAGAAGAAGTTGATGATGTCCATTGACTTCAAACCTTTCAACTCATTAGAAGTGCAACTTTAGCCACACATTTGCATAGGCCCTTCGATTTCTTAGGTAATTTGATAGTATTATCCCTCTTAATGACTTATTGTCAGGATTTAAATATTTAAATATTTAAACGAATAGTCACTAAATTAAAATTGCTTTTGATCTTTTTCTGAGAATAAAAATTTATTTCTTTTGCAACTTGGTAATTTTCCATGCTATAAAATGTGAAATGATACAGATTTCTACTTGAGGAGTCACCTGAAATACATGCTCAATTTGCCAATATAAACCTCTAGAGAGAGAAAAAATGTCAATGAGTATTTTTATATAATTCTCTCTCACAAATCTTAGATCTTAGAAAATGAAAATCAGTGATATGCAATATGCTGGCTGGTTTTGTTTTGTTTTCTGTTTTTGTGTTTGTGTTTGCTTTCTGTCAACTTGATACAAGCTGGAATCATATAGGAAGAAGAGCTTTAGCTGAGAAATTCCCTCTATCAGATGGGCCTGTGGGTAAGCTGTAGGGCATTTTCTTATTGATGATTGATGTGCAGTATTGGCCCTTATTCAACCAGATACTGAGGCCTAGTGAGGGAGCATGAGCCTTTGCTTGAGTTTAGAGACCTGTCTCCATCACTTCCCTACTGGGGTGACTCAGCACGACCTGCTTAAGCCTGCCCTTGCCTAGTTACTGCTGATGTAGAATAACTTTATTAACCTTATCAGTCACCCCCATACCCTCTGCTACCCTTCCCTGCCTACTATGTCATCTCACCCCACCAAAAATCCCCACCTTCAACCCTGTATAAACAAGAGACTGATACAATAAAACCAGTTCCTGCTTTGACAGACTGCCTGCTGGGGTGGTTGTGCTCCAGAAGACAGGAGATCAGAGCCGCTAGGAGACCCAACTGGACTGGGTTCTCTCCTGGACCTGCCTGCAGAGAGCTGACAGTGCAGCATTACCACCCCTGGGCATGGTATTTTATATAATATAGGGAGGTCCTATATTATATAAAATAGCATCTGAATAAATCTACAAAGAGCAAGCCAGTAAGCACCATTCCTCCCTGGCCTGATTCAGTTCCTGTCTCTAGGTCCCTGTCTTGACTTCCTGTCTTAATTTTCCCCAAGGATGGACTGCAGCCTTTCCTGATTTCCCTTGAGGATGAACAATAAGCCATTTCCTCTCCAAGTTGCTTGTGGTCAGAGTCTTTATTACAGCAGTAGCAAGCAAAACAAGACCAGCTGTGTTTTGTCCAGGTCAGGTTGTCCACAGTCACTAATTCCCCAAAGTGCTGACACGGACTCCCATTTTTTCTGTTTTTTCATTACCACATACAAACTATTTGTATGGATACCACCCTTGTAATGTTTGTATGGTATCTTTGAGGCTATAGTCTTCATAGTAGCTCAATACTGTTGGCAACAATTTTTCAAACAAGTATCCGAGTAAATTTTACAAATAATTAGAAGACATTCAACAAAATACATTTATTGCTGTAGTCTTATATTTTAATATTTTAAGTAATCTTGTAAAATCACTTGAAAATATATTACAGATCAGGAAATTTTGGCCTTCCTCATTATTGGGAATCAATTGATTAAAAATAGAAATAAACTGATACTCTTTCTATGAGCCCTGATCACAGAACAGTATTTTTAATGACTTAACTTTGGTGGCTTATTTATTTTTATCACTATTTTTATGAGATTATATAATAATAATAATAATAATAATAATAATAAAAAACATCATTTCCCACCTCCCTTTCCTCCCACCTAACCCTACCATGTATCCCCTGCTCTCCTTTCATATTCATGGCCTCTTTTTCTCTAGTTGTGTCTTTTGGTGTGTGTGTGTGTGTGTGTACTCCCAAATATATAAATACAATCTGTTCAATTTAGATAGTGTTACTTGTGTGCTTGTTTTTTCGGGGCTGGCCCCACATTTACTCCTCACTAAGTGCATCAGGCACGCACAGCATTTATCTGCAAACTGTTGTGTGGTATCTAGTATAACTATCAGCTAGCTGAGCTGCAGGCTACCCAGGAAGACAGGCCAGTGAATGAATGCAGAGGGCTGGAGACACCACTGTTTGCTACTTGAACTGTCAAGTCTGGAGTAACTAGTAGTTCGACTTTTGCTCAAGTCAGTCACATGCCCCTAGTGGAGGTATAGAGAACTACAATTTGTTATTTGTGATACATTTCCTAACTTGCTTTCTAATAGTTTGCTTGCCCCCCATCCCCACACACCCTTTGCCTTTGGAATTCAATTATTTACATGGTGGGAATAAAGGAGTCACCGTTTATACTTACTTACTCCAGACAACCATAACTTCAGAAATTAGTCCTACTAAGTGACAGATAAAAATCTTAACTTTGATAGTCATGAAGGTAATGGTAGTGTGAAATACGAGTAAGAGAAAAATATAATTTAATTGCATTGAACTTATATTAGAGGGAGAGAAACAGTGTTTTCAGTTTGGTGTATTTTAATGGTTTATTTTAATAGTCTATACCCCTGAGAAGTTCTAATTATTAAATTTTAAACTGTCTAAAATTTTCACAAAGAAATAGAAAAATCTTCCATTTTCCTAGTGTCATTTGTCTCAACTGTTTCAGAAATTAGCTGTCTTATCTTCCAATTTCTTATTGAAAAAGAACATTTATATGGCAAGTTGTCAAGCAAATTGTGAACCACAATGTGTGTGATACAGCAATGAACTTAATGTTACAAATGCTATATATATATTCTATATCCTTTATAGTCTTAAAATAATTGAAAGTGCATTGGTGAAGATAGCTCAGATAAAGTGAAAAAGGAAAAGCCGTGTGCTCAAAAGTTGCAAAAAGACTGTGATATTGCTCAGGTTGCATCAGGTTGCAGGAATAACCATAAGGCACTTCCTGCTCTATGCAGGTGGCGGCAGAACACTGTGCTACTCACAATGTGTTATTTGGAGAAGTGACCTTTCCACTCAAAATTCCCTCCAGCTGCTAAATGAAAATTTAGACTTCTTTTACTTACCAGTTAACTTTTTTTTGTACCACTGAAGTAAATAGAGCCTAGCATTTAAAAGGCTCCAGACAGTAGAAATAGGTGATGAATGAGATTATACCCAGATGTATTTCTTGGATCTTCTGAAGTTTTACTTTTGTTTAAGAAAGTCAAATGCCACCTAGTGGAATTAGAAAGAACTGCACACACACACACACACACACACACACACACCAAAAAACACAACTAGAGAAAAAGAGGCTCAATAGCTAATGTTTCCTATGCTGCTGGGTCCTTACAGAGGGTGCATTCATATTTTATTCTAATTTATTCATTATCAAGCATCAAACCTTTAGAAGATAAACCAAAGAGCTGGCACACAATACCGGGAGTTGCCGGGTCTGTCGTTTTTCATCTTCAGTCTCAGATGAAAGAACTGTTTGGGAGCGCTGTGACCTCTACTCATACTGTCATGGTGTCATGAAGTGAGGGACCAGTAAAAATGGAGAAAGAACCAAGAAAACATCGTCTTTGCTTGACATTTGTTCTCCACGCCCCTCCCCCGAACCACAGTCTCTAAGAGGCTTTGAACATCAGCCTGAAGCAAGCTTTCTCTCTTATTTTCACCTATGTCTGGATGGAGGGAGGGCTGTGAATGAAAGCCAGCTTCCATTTAAAGCAGAGTGTCCTGTGAGGAGGTGGGAGTTGCTAGCTTAATGTGGCAGCTCCCTTGGGAAGTCAGGTGCAGAGGGGGAGGGTCAGAAATGCAAAGGATGGTGTTGTCAGCCAAGAAAAGCTGTTAGGCTCAGATCCTGACTGTAAATGAAACTGTCCGCAAAGTATTGGTAAGAGCAACTTTTCAAGGACATCACATCCATTGGGAAGATGGGAAGAGAAACCCAGGAAAGTGCTAACCCCAAGTCTGGAACAGGGCAGGCAATTCACCACAGCCTCTTGCTGTAGAATCTGCATTTTTGTGAATGGCTCAAGTTTAAGTTTATGCTGTGATGTAGGTGTTTTACAGAATTTATGAGCTTTCAAATATGTTCAGTCCCCAAATGACAAAACACCATGCATGCATGGTATTAATAAAGCGTGTATGCCAATTTGATCAAGAATAAGGAAAAGATGAATTTGTGAGTGTTTTTAGAACAATTTAGATGATGAAGGCATTATTTAACATGAGTTATATAAGCCGCAGTGCTTTGGAAAAACTAAAACTTTCTCCCTCCATTTACTGCATTGCACGAGCACACGCGCACACACACACACACACACACACACACACACACACACAGTACGCTTATCCATTTCCTCTTTTATCTTCAATTCTCTTCTAAATAAGCAGACTTCCCAGGCTTAGACTTAGTGCCAGAAGGAACCTCTTTCATTTGCTGATTGAGCTCTGGCTCAATAGCTAATGTTTCCTGCTGGGTCCTTACAGAGGGTGCATTCATATTTTATTCTAATTTATTCATTATCAAACATCAAACCTTTAGAAGATAAACCAAAGAGCTGGCACACAATACCGGGACAGTTGCCGGGCCTGTCCTTTTTCATCTTCAGTCTCAGATGAAAGAACTGTTTGGGAGCGCTGTGACCTCTACTCATACTGCATCCAGGTAATTGGGTGCAGGTTGGGAGCTCAAGGGGTGAGCTAAGCCAAGTGGACCCTCTGCACTCACTGATGCACACAATATACCCAACATCAAAAGTATCTAATGAGAATTTGAAAATCCGTGGCATTAGAGTAGTTGTCCTAATCTTGTAATTAAGTATCAAAACTTCCCAAGCTTTTCCTTTTTTCCTGGACATTTGCAAGCTATGTAGAACTGTCCATGCAAGCCAAAAGGCTCTAGTCATGCCTTCTGGAAGGAAAGCTTTAATGAAGCTCTGAACAAGGAGCAGAATATCCAAAAGCCCAGCTTCAGTGCTAACTTCACATGAATTAATACGCCACAGATTTGTTTGTACATAGTACATTTCCTCCTTCTGAGGTACTTAAGAAAGTCATCAGACTTCACATGAAAAGTTGCTCTGTAAAATGCTTAGTGCCTGTATTAGTCAGTATACTCTTAATAAATATGAACTTAATTCATTAAGTCAGCATTAATATAGTAACAACAGCTAGATCATGCTTGAGAACCAGAGACTCTGGCAATTACTTGGTCCTTGAGGCTGGCTGGCTGCTTCAAAAGTTGGGGTGATCCCCCAACAGGTGTCTCTCACTGGGAGGAGGGGAATGACAACTACTAGTTACTCAGTTCCCAAGGCAGGGCGCTTCCATAGTCTCAATCGGAACACCAAATGCTTAGGGGTTTCCTGGAGAACAGCTAGTCAGTAGGTTCGAAATAACAGCTTGGAAATGCTGGTTCCACTATCAGCGAAGGAATTCAGTTCACAGGAGCAGCAGGAGCAGCAGGAGCAGCAGCAGCAACAGCAACAACAGGGTAAATCAAACCAACTAAGTCAGTAGGAAGAGGGAAGGCCAAGCAAGCAAAAGACAAGATAATCTTCCATCTACTGTAGATTTTTATCTGTGCTACTACCAGAAGGCCCCTCCCATAATCAGCATGGGTCTTCTCTCCTCAATGAAGACAACCAAGCCATCTTTACAGGTTACTTTCCCTACTCAGGTAATCCCAATTAGAGGCAAGGCAACATTAAAACCAACCATGATGGTACATTTCAGGTGTTTAGCATGCTATTATTACTTGGCAAATTCCAATAATGCATTTGCATTCAGCAGACAGGAGACTAAATAGCAATGTCCTCTATGATGTCTGGTGTCCTATAAACCTAGTTACAGACTTGGAATGAAGTGAGAAAAATACAGTAGCCTGAATATGCTGTTTCCTCCATGATCCTTAAAATACCAACACTGGAAGTATATTTTGGGTTTAGTCAAATTATGGCAAAGCTATCATGACACACGAAAAAAAGATGAATAAATGAAACATATGCCTTTCTAGTTGTCCCCGGTGAGGATTCCAGTAGTATAATTGACTGTGGTAAATATCAGCAGGCAGCTGTTACAGAGATCCACTAGGAAGGAAAGGTCAGAGCAGAGAGATCCTCAGACTCACTGGATGTGTTTACCCATGATGGCTTACTACTTACTGCTGTTACCAGTGATGCTGTGGCAATTCCTAACAACCAGCCAAATCTAGACACACTAGCAAGCTCCTTTAATCTCTTCTCATGCTTTGGCTTTCTTGGCCACTCTTAATGTACAAAGAAATGGTGCCCCAACCCCGGCAATGGGAAAAGAGACACCTTGTTGTTGGTGGTGTTCTTCTATCAGTCAGGAGGAGAGCAGATGGCGGTCCTTTGTTCATCCTAGCTTGATGCCTGACTTGATGGCCAAAGTTGTTTTATACCTAGCATTCACAAAACTCAAATCCAATCAAATGCAGGGAGCACAGAAGGAGGAAGACAGAAAGAGACCAGTGGATCACCATGCCCCCCTCACAGACCCGCCCTCCAGTGGACTGTATGACAGGCCACATAGCACAGATGGAGGATGTCACTGCCTGGCCTGCAACTGAAGCCACCACAGTGTGTGAGTATGTGGTGGACAGGTAGGAGAGAAAGAGAAGTAAGGTAGATTGATCATTATGAAGAGAGGTGGAAACTGGAGACTTGAGTGGGAAGGAGTAGCCTGCTGTGAGCAGCCAGCCCTGCCATGTGGAGCAGTGGTGAGGTCCCAGCCCAAGCTGCCACTGAGGGCCATTCCTGTGTCTGCCTACTCAGTGGTAGGGGTTGGTATTGATGATCGTGGCTCACATTACCACTAGAGAACTTGGGGATGTCCCTGGTAGGGGGCAGTCACCAGGAACCACCTGGATGTCCAGGAGCTATATAGAACTGACCCAGCTCCTCACTGGATGTATTGCTCTGGAGAGCTTGCCCCATCTCTTAGTCCTGCCAGCAGTTAGAAGAGAAGGCCCTGTGCCTCACCCAAGCAACACAGTAGAGCTGTCTGTGATGACAAAGTCATTGGTGGGCCACTCCCAAGGGTGTGAGAGCAGGAGAGCTGGCCCAGCCCCTCACATGAGGCAGCATTTGGGAGAGTGGGTCCTGGCAGCAGCACAGTTGACGTAGCTCTGGAGACATGGATGCAGGTGAGTCAGCACTGAGGGCAGGATAGCTGACACTGTGCCTCCTGCCAAAGGTGGTGATGGGTGGCCTAGCCAGAGCTTGCCTTGGTGGGATATGGGAGAGCCCATGGGCTGACCAGCTTTGCTACCACCAACATCTAGATACAAGGCTCTGAGATAGCCTACCTCAAAATCTATATCAATTAAGAATGGTTGGGACTAAGAACTTAGTCCAACTAAGACTGGAAAGGACCAGTCATGTTGTTCCAAAGCTGTAGGATCTCCATGACACAGGACAACAGGATAACCGAGAGAAGTCATGGTAAGGATTCAGCATTGATCCACAGGCCAATGACTCATTGCAAGTGAAGATGTGTGGACAGAGAGATATACTGTGGGACACGCTGTGACACACCACAGCTTCCACGATGAGATGGTTTTTATACTTTGTTGTTGTTGTTTTATTTTGTGGGAGAGAGGTTGCAAGGGCAAAGGGCAGATATGAGGGGACAGGGAGAGAAGCAGGACTATGACTTATGATGTGAAACTTACAAAGAATCAATAAGAAGTATAAAATAATAATAATAACAAAACAGTGTTTTATTGCAAAGGCAAATTAACAGTGGCTGGATTCATGCTGCTTCCCCATTACCCACCAGTGTCTGAGATTTATCATTGTAAGAAATAATCCCCTATCTGCTTTTATACATTCAAAAGTGGTTTATAACTTGATGCAGGTGTCCCCATAAAGGGGCCATCCCTCTGTGTCTACTTTCTTGGTAAAGAATGGAGGGGGTGAAGGATTCCAGACACTTCCTTGGAAAATTCAGTACTCTGACCTGAGCATTTACAACCATGCTATTTTATTACCTATTAAGGTGACACAAAGCCATCTTAGTTGGTGCAGCCTCTAGATGACAGTTCCTCCAATTATTTCCATGCACAAGTAAATTCAGGTTTGATCATTTAAACCCTCCAGGTAGGCTGAGAAAATAACCACTTTTACAAATAAGAACTTAATGAATTCTAACCCAGTGATTGTGGGTGGCTAACACCTGGAAAAGGGAACACTATGGTTGTCAGAGTACTTCAGACACGCCTCCCCCCCTGCACTTGGTCCTTCTGGAAAAAGGTCTATGTGTTGATAAATAGATGAAATGATAGATATTAATCTGGATACCCTGGTTTTGTGAGAGCAGAAGAAAAGCCATCTCAGGCCCAAGGGAGAAACTATCTCTACCCCAGGCATGGCTGGACCAGAAAAGATTGTTATAATTATGATGCAAAAGTGGTTATGAGAATTACTCCAGTCAGGCTATTAACTGGGAAATCTCCAAAACCTTTTTTTTTTTTTTTTGTTGACTCAAAGAACACTGCACAGTGCCTTGAATATGAAAATATATATTGTACCCACATTATAAAATGGGGCATTCAAAACTGATCAGAGGTCATAGCAGTCAGCTGGGGATACTACAGAGGACTACAATGGCTTTCCATATGGAACATAGTACTTTATAAGTCAATTTAGACATAGAGAAAAATCTGTTGAGAGACGTTGCCTATAACACATAAAAATGTTCGTTCTATTAGATTTTTGTCAGCCCTCTAGGATTCATTTACATTGAAGAAAAACAATTTTAATAGAAAATGAATTTAATGTTTAGAAATACATTTGACTTGACTTTTTTCACTTACTTTCAATGAGGACAAAGGAATGATAAAAATGCTGGCTTTTGAAAAGAGTGTGTTCTTGGTAGGAAAGAAAAGTTTACTAAATTAAAATCATAAAACTCCATTCCTCTCTTTTCATAAGTATTATTAATAAGTGTGGAGCAGTGTAGACTCATGTCCACACACTTCTGAATTAATGGACATCCGCATATGCATACATACTTTAAATGAGCTGATTTAAAGACTGGTGTAGATATAAAACATTTGGAAGAAAAATATATCAATAACTAAAACTTCTTACATTTCTTCCATGTATAAGATTGTTGCAAAATATTTCCTATCTATTCACATTGAGGCAGTGAGAGGCCAGTGATTGGAGGGGAGAGAGGAGGAGGAGCTAAGGAGGGACTTGGTGAATGAGATGAGACAGAGGAGAGAGAGAGAGAGAGAGAGAGAGAGAGAGAGAGAGAGAGAGAGAGAGAGAGAGAGAGAGACGGATATCCAGATGGCTTCAGACATATTTCTGGTGTTTTGGAGAGGTTAGAAATATTGGGATAAGACTTTATCATTGTAAATTGGCATTATGTAATTGGGAGTTTCATATACATAAAGATATTTAGTTAACTATTTAAGTTTAAGAGTCATGCTTTACCAGGTATTTGGGTGCAGAGTGGGAGCATGGGACACCCGCCATTTAAAGAGTCTGTGGTGGAGAGGAAACACAGCTGGGATACTATGAGAGCTAGCTGGGAAAGATTGGCTCAGCAGCAGCAGTGAGAGACATCCTGAGCAAGACCCACCAGGACTTGGTGCAGAGGCCTGGTGGGGTGGTACTCTTTCTTAATTATTACCCACTACATATGATTAATTGGGATTTAATGTCATATATTTAAAGTGTGATACTGAAAAACAGGGTCATATATTTATTGGGAAAATGCTTAAAATGTGCTCAAAATGTATTCTGTGCTAAAAAGTAGTTTGAAAACAGGTGTCTCAGAAAGTAGAACATAGGGAGAGTAGACACTATCCTTTTTGCTCTTTGTTGTATTTTATAGAATATCAAGAGTATAATTTTAGGCTCAAAATCTCATCTATACTTAAACAATTATGGTCATGCTCCTGTCTCCGTCCAGTGGTGCTGAAAAACATGTTCTTTGAATGAAATCACATTTTTCTTTGACTAACTCCAGAATTACTGAATATCAATGTAATTGCTAAAAAGGCCAGCATGCTAGATAATATTCATGTATTTGTAGAGGGAATAATTTGAGAAATAAATAGGATTTTTACTTAGGACGATAGATTGAATCTCAACATTTACTTGTGAATTAAAATTAAATTTTAAGCTGCCCATTTCATTTTAGTTTGCGTAACTTTGATAATTATAAGCTGAAAGCTGTAAGTAAAACCCAGGTACATAACATATATGTAGGTAACATAGATGTGAAAAATTAAGAAATTTGACAAACATAATTTACTAACACCGAGGACAAATAACACACAGATGGAAGTGAGTTTCAAACTTCTCTCTCCCAGAACCTGATTACTTTAAAGGAATTCAGCGAATAAATTTTATTCTTTGACAACTTATGTTTAAGAAGAATATATTTTCAGATGGAGTGGTTTCCCCTATGGGGGCTAGAAATGTTGGGAAAGGTCCAAAGGAAATTTTGTGTTTTTGTGAGTACACTAGGTCTTTCTTAACTGCCACATAAAAACTGATGTCACAAATCTTCTACCTATCAAGGTTAAGGTTTTAACATGCGACTCCATGTTAGAATATATCTCCATGGATATGCTGAGAAGACAAGCTTTCATTTTGGTAAAAATATCCACAGCATTTACATCTTTGCAATATGAAGGCCACACATGCCCAGTATCTGATGAACAGCTTCTCCATAGTTTTAAGTTACTACTCAGTTCTCAGCTACTCATTCGGGTCACGTTTCCATTACTTTCTGTTACTGTGGAAATTGATGAACAATTCTATGCAGAGGAAGCCTTTCTGAGGAGCCCGGGAGGTTTTCAGTTCTTCCTGCTCCCTCTCCTTATTGGGCTGCTTTCTCTTGAAAGCTAATGAAACTTTAAGGGAAAAGATTGAATTCCTTAAGTTTAAAACATACATTTGTTGACCGAGTATAGTGCTTAAAGATATTACTGATAAAGAAACTGAGTTTTACAAAAGACTTTTGCTAAACAAAATAATGATAATGAGCAGAAAGACTGGATGGGATAGAAATGCAGGTCTCATGCTCACCACAAGTTTGGAATAATGAGGAGAAGGAGGGATCAAGAAAGGGAGGAAGTGGGAAGAGGAATCATTTAAAAATAAGGTTCTTTGAAACCCATATGGATATGTACTATTTTATATATTATATATATTAAAGAGTTTAATTGAAGCTATCAAACATGGGATAGTACTGTTCCCAGAAGCTGTCAAAACAAAACAAACAAAAAAGTAGAAAAAAAGAAAATGAAAAAAAAAAAACGCTCAGTTTTAGATAGAAAATACTTTCCTTTGAATTGTTGGTCAGGGGTATCTTGAAATCTTCAAAACAATGCAAGCTATTGGCATTGCTCTTGATTGAATACTGTCTATCAACACTCGATAGTTAAGACTCTTGTTGAAGATGCTCATGGGACATAGAAACATCAAGCTGGCTCTAAAAGTCTTCTTCCCTGCTGGCTAGCTTTTATGACTGGAAAGCTATTTGAAGGTTGTTGGAGGAGAAAAATAATCATCAATAATGCTATTCATCTATGAAACTTTTGGGCTAGTGGTATGGGTGTTATGAGGATAACCAACCACTTTCTGACTTGATTTAAGACCCATTCCACAGGAGAAAACTCATACTTAATACCATAAATCTGGTCAAGAACTCAAGACTTGTGACCTTATAAGCACCAGAGGTAAACTTTCTAGCATTTTACTAATTGGACAATTATTAAAATACTCCTTAAATTCAAATACCAAGATGAATGTAATTATTGGACCTCCTCAGAGAAGTTTCTTCGTGCAGTAAATAGTGGTTAATACAGAATCTCACAACTGCTCAAATGTAGAAAGTAACTATTTTATGGTGTGTTCATGGCCATAAATGGAGATCAGTATCATACCTCCTCTCCCTAAGGCTCAAGGGAGAGGAAGAGGTAGCAGACAGATTATAAGAGCTAGAGATGGGAAGTGGGTGATGAAACTGTTTTCTAGACCTGGTAGTACCACTGCATTTATGATCTTACAACAATTGTTGTTGTCTACCCAAAATGCACAGCATCAAGCCAGCAATCGTTAGAGTATGGAGAAATGAGTGTTTCATAAGTCCCAACACCTAGCCTGGGAACTATTGGTAGTTTATGGATTCTCAGGGATGGAAAATCAATTTTCTTTTCTGGGTAGGATATCCATGTTCCAGTGGATGACCCCAAACCCATAAATATACAGGAAGCATATATTCAGCTCAATCAGTTATTTAAAAACATCAAAAAGAAGACATGAAGTTGAGAGATTCTGGGAGGATCTGAAAGGAGTTAGGGGAGAGTGAAGGCAAATATGATTAAAATACAAAATTCTCATTCATAAAATTCTCAAAAATAAATTTTTAAAAGAATGAAATTTTAATGACAAAATCAAAATTCCATGACCCAGGAATTAAAAGCCCGTATTCTAGAGTTAGGAGCCACTAGGAGAGTTTTATTAATTTTTGATGAGAGGATATTAGTTTATGTATACTCAGCTCATCTTCCTTCTGGACATTTCATGCAACTAAATAGTTTGCATAAGGCAAAAAAAAAAGCAAAGTGTGGCAAATCTTTTGTCAGAATTGAAACATCCTTTCTAGAGTGATAAGGGAAGTTTATAAACCCTCAGATGTTTTCAAACTTTACAAGTCACAGATGGTTCCTGAAATCTACAAGACTCATAAGGCTTCTACAGTGAAAGCAATAAGCATTTGCCAGGGAGAGGAGACTGTTATTGTTGAGCCTCCTGCAGGTTATACATGGAGCTCCAGAGATGCAGCTTTCCTAACTGCTCACCCAGGATGGGGCGGGCTTTCTACGATGTAGCTGTCTGTGAGTTGACCATGCTCTGATACTTCTGATACTGCTGCTGCTGCTGCTGCTGCTGCTGCTGCTGCTGCTGCTGCTGCTGCTGCTGCTGCTGCTGTTACTACTACTACTACTACTACTACTACTACTACTACTACCCATACTCCTTCAGGAAACCCCATTAAGCCTACTGAGTCACTATGGCAAACATCAGTGGACTCATTTCTTAAGTGTGTTGTTAGCTCTCTATATGGGGGTGAATAGAAATACATTCACATCTCCCTAGGAAAAGTCAGAAGGCACATATTAAAACAATTATGTTAGACAATATTTTCTGATATGTAGAAACATATTTTTATAATCCAGATCAAAATTAAATAAAAGCAATATAAGGTTGTCTTACTATTTACTTCATTTGGGGACATCTTATGGCTTGAATGTGACGTTCCTAAGACACAGCATCAACAGTTCTAGCTGTTAGAATGGAGGTGGCAGGAGCCGTGGCCCAAGGCCCCTGCAGCAGGAGCGGCCAGTTCACCTGGGAGCTGATGAAAAGGTCACCTCCCCAGTCTGTCCTGAACTACTGAATCCAAATGTCCAGTCTAACAAGGTCCTTAAGGATTTCGTCAGGGAAGTAAATTTGAGAATCTCTGGTCCAAGGTCTGGAAGAGGGCAAAGATATTGTTAACTATGGACTTCAAAGAAAAGCATGCTTGTAGGGATTTATTAATAAAACATAGGTAAAATATCAAATAGAGGTCTAGTTAGCCCTCTCACAAAGAGAAGAGTCAGGAAACAGAAGGGTAAAGGAGAAGAGAAAGCAAAAATGTAGACTGAAGCAAACAGAGAAGAGACTTAACACGTGGCAGACATGTGCATTTAAATAAAGATCTAAGCAAAGAGCTCCGAGCTTCCCACCCAGCCTGCTGCAGGGTAGCGTCGGCGGTAGAGCTCCGCGCCTTTTGATTTTTGAGAATATAATTACATTTCCCCTCCACTTTCTCCCTCTAAAACCTCCCAAATACTCTTCCTTGACCTCTTTCAATTTCATGTCCTCTTATTTTATGAATTATCATCGCACACTTAGGTGTAAATATCTTCTCTGTCCCTACCAGTTCAGAAAACCAGGAGTCTGTCACTGACTGACTCTAGACTGGCACCTCTATTCATTCTCCGCCTGTATTTGATTGCTGGTATTGCAGGGCTGGTTTTCTGGCATTTTTAAATCTTTATTTTCCCTTGTGTGTGTGGTGGTGGGAAGTTGAGGGTGGTAGAGAGCGAAAAACATTTAGATTTCTTTCTCATCGCCTGAGGCGTGAAGCTGCTTTTGGCCAGTCACCATTGAACCGGAGCTAGTTCTCTATTGCACCATGACAGAAGCACCCCAAGCGTAGAAGCTGAGACACAGTAGTTTCCGATAAGCCAGGTTTGGGGTATAGCTAAGCCAAGTGGCTCCTGCTCGCAATCTTTATTTGGCCACAATATCACAATTTTTGTTGGATGGTAAGAGCATCGCGTCTGAGCTCACTGACCTGGTTTTTGCCAGGCCTCGGTTCCTCACACTCGAACTGAAGCTTCATTTCCTTTTTTGTTAAGTCTCCTCGTAGGATAGTTAACAATACAGCAGATTGTCCTGCAGTAAGTGAGGAAGTGGAGGGAACAGTGGAAAACACCCCTTTCTTTAATCAAATCCTTCAACTCAGTATCCTCTATTTGTGAAAAGGCAGGTCCTCAAGTTGTAGCCCATGCTGAAGTACAGGGAATTAGGCAGTGTCATTTGAAAGGAATGTGGAATAGATTGTGGATGTAGTTTTAAATGTCCCATAGTGCATATGAAATACTGGATTATAAAATTGTTTTTACTGTGAGAAGAAAAATAACAGGATATAGTCATTGCAGTCATAATTATGAACCTCAATGCACCAGATATACCACTTTAAATCAACACCTTGTCTTCAATAATTCGATTTTCTCATTTAAAAAGAAATAGATTTTCATTATACTACAAAATATAAATACGTGTATGCCCGAGCCATAAGAGCCTATGGCTGGAAGCCACAGGGCGACGTGTACGAATCCGTTCTCTCTGTCTACTAAGTGCATCCCTGGAATTGAATCTGGTCTTTAGGCTTGGCACCAAGGACCTTTATCCACTGAACATTACCACGTTGCTCTTTCTTGTGTGTCCAATAAGCATGTTGTGGAAGTAAGAGTATGGTGGAACAAAGTGACACAGGACCCTGAGTTTGCTGATTGTGGCTATCATCAGAGTTCCTATTGAATGAAGGAGAAAAAAATATTGAAATCAAACTGATGCAAGTTTTTGCAACACCCCTAGTACACAGGCAGCTCAGTACAAGTGTTGGGGCTCACTTAAACCTCTTTCTTCCCCCCCAATCAGAATCCATCCCATCTGCAGATGCCAAACTCCCACACTATTGCTGAGGCCAAAAAGTGCTTGCTGACAGGAGCATGCTATGGCTGTACCCTGAGAGATTGTACCAGCACCTGACCATACAGATGCAGATAATCACAGCCAACCATCAGATTGACACTAGGGACCCCAATGGAAGAGCTAGGGGAAGGACTGAAGGAGCCGAAAGGAATTACAGCCCCAGAAGAAGAACAATATCAACTAACTGGACCACCCAGAGTGCCCAGGGACTCAATCACCACCCAAAGAGTACACGTGGAGGAATCCATGGCTCCAGATACATATATAGCAGAGGATGGCCTTATCTAACATCAGTGGGAGGGGAGGCCCTTGATCCTGTGAAGGCTTGATGACCCAGCATAGGGGGATGCTAGAGGGGTAAGGCTAGAGTGGTTGAATGGGTGAAGTACCCTCATAGAAGCAAAGGGGATGGGGGAGATGGGATGGGATGGGGAGTTTGTGGAGGGGTAACTGGGAAGGGGGATATCATTTGAATTGTAAACAAATAAAATGATTAATAATAAAAAAGAAAAAAGAAAAAACAGAATGCAAAACAGCAACAAATCCAATGCCAAATTATGAGCCCTAAAAACACATACTAGTAACATTATATAGCCTATTTGTAAACAAATACACATATAATAATTATTAACAAAAAAAGAGGGCATGAATTTGAAAGAGATTGAGAAGAGGTATATGAGAGAATGTGGAGGGAGGGTAGGGAGGGGAGAAATGTTATTATATATTTATACATAATTGTATATAGACTATATAGAATATAATTATATTCTTTTAAAAGAGCACAGCATTATATGCACACAACTGCCTTTATCCATGGGTCTACCTCTGAGTTGTACCGTATTATGGGTATATTTGTGAGGGTTGATTACAACAGTGTTTGAAAAGAATTCACCTTGAACACAAAGAAAAGGCTTCTGCGAAGACTGATGCTGAATGTGTCAAAACAATAAGTGAAGAGGCGCTGAGAAGGCCCCAGCTGCTGTGGTCCGAATCTTCCAGAAGATTGGATCTGTGGAGGCTTGATAACTCTGCATAGCGGGAAGCTAGAGGGGTGAGCCGGGAGTGGGTGAATGGGTAGAGTAGCACCCTCATAGAAGCAAAGGGGAAGGGGGAGAGGGGATAGGATGGGGTGTTTGTGGAGGGGTAACTGGGAAGGGGGATATCATTTGAATTGTAAACAAAAAATATGATTAATAATAAAGTCATTTTAAAATAAATAATAAAATAATAACAATAAACCCATAACGCTCACCCTAACCCTAACCCTAACCCTAACCCTAACCCTAACCCTAACCCTAACCCTAACCCTAACCCTAACCCTAACCCTAACCCTAACCCTAACCCTAACCCTAACCCTAACCTTAACCCTAACCCTAACTCTAACCCTAACCCTATCCCTATCCCTAACCCTAACCCTAACCCTAACTGTCAAGAGCTGGGTCATGATGGGTGCTGATAAGGATTATCTTTGGCTGTTTCCTCTGACTTTCTTTTTCTAACAGGCATGTCTTAATTAAACCCAAATTAGAAGGAAAGAAGGAAAAATGTTCCTTTTACTCAGTTTTTAAAGGTGAATTTAGGGGAAAATTATTATTTAGCTCATACTAATGAGCCAGGCAGTGGTGGGGCACACCTTTAATCCCAGCACTTGGGAGGCAGAGGCAGGTGGATTTCTGAGTTCAAGGCCAGCCTGGTCTACAGAGTGAGTTCCAGGACAGTCAGGGCTATACAGAGAAACCTTGTCTTGAAAACCCAAACCCAAAACCCAAACCAAAACCAAAAACACCCTCGAGCAATGGTTCTGAGCAGTAATGGCATGGCTTCAATAGCCCATGGGGCCTTTTGGGTCATATGAAGCAGAACCCTGTCATTTTCTCCCAAGGATTTATGATATATTGATGTGAAAAAAATGCAAATTTTTAAACTTTATGAAAACAGATTGAGAATAGAGATATGGAGTGGCAAGGGAGGCTTGCCAATACACCTATATATGCATGAAATATGTCTATAGAAAAAATTCTTGGCAGAAAAGATGGCAAAATGGTCCAAATGTAGTTATTTCTTCTTCTCAGAAGAGGTGCTGATATCATTTTCACATATCTGCAAATGAATAAAGCAAAAAAAAAAAAAGAAAGAAAAAAAGCAAAAACAAAGTAGAGCCCACTGCTCAGTGCACAGGGGAAATGCCCAGCACATGTGAAGCTCTGATATGATTCCCAGGAGCCTCTTGTGAAAACATCAGATGCCAACTCTAAGAGCTCTTAAAGTAGTATCACTGGTACCCTAGTGAAGCAAACCAGCAAGAAAAATGTAATGTTGGAGGATAAGCACGTTGGCAATCCTAAAATACTGTCTAAAGCAATAGAGACCAAGGGAATATAGGATCATGCATGGGTAACATGGAAGGGCAGGCCTTAGCAGAGCCCTGAGGTGTGGTAGGGTCACTGCTCAGCAGCTGTAATTGGGCAGGGACTGATGCTCATCCTCTGTTATGGAACTGATGACCTCAGTTGTCTTCTGGTCTGGGTGGTTGTGTGGGAAAGCTAGCTTGGGACTCAGTCCTCATAGATGCATGAACTGTGCGAGATATATAGAAGGCTCCTGTGCTGAAGGATTCTAACATGATGCCTCCACTGACTAGGATGAAACCCATAAGTATCATCTGAGATCAATCATTGGGAGCTCCATTTCTATTCTTGTTTTTTAATTGAATCTCAGACTGACCATCCCTGACCAGCTGCTGCTTCTGATATTTTTCGTGTGAAGTTATGAGCCCATGACCCCCGTCAATCATTCCGGAATGGTGGGAAACATGGATGTCTACTTCACTTTTCTCATTGTAGCTGTGATTTCAGGGTAATACCCTGTGTATGGTGATGGTGTGCCAGTTTGAGAGAGATATGGTGTGGACTGAGAGAATGATTGTGCTCGTCCTTAAAGCCTAGACCTACTTGGGTGTTTCAGTTTTACACCCCAGGATTCAAAAACTCATGAAGATCTGAAATAATCCAGAGGTGGATTTTTATTGCTAGGAGTGGTTATTATTTTCTCATTTAATTTCAATTTTTGCATTTGCTAGATACATTTTCAGGTTTATGGGTTTGGTGTTTTCTTTGCTCTTTTTCTTGGAAATACAACTGTTACTGTTGTAGAAATTAATTTTTTTTTAGTTTTAAGAATCTATTTGGAACATTAAACATGATAGAAGTAGAAAGAAATCTCCTCTATAAAAGGAAATTGTGACAGGTTCCTGATTAGACAGAAACCATTCCATCTCCAAAGGAGAATAGTGGCTTCATAGAATGAGTTGAGTAGTGTTCCTTCTGTTTCTATTTTGTGAAAAAGTTTAAATAGAATTGGTATTAGGTCTTCTTTGAAGGTCCGATAGAATTCAGCACTAAACCTATCTGGTCCTAGGCTTTTTTTTTTTTTTTTTTGGTTGGGAGACTTTTAGTGACTGCTTCTATTACTTTAGGGGTTATGGGACTGTTTAGGTGGTTTATCTGATCCTGATTTAATTTAGGTATATGGTATCTGTCTAGAAAATTGTTCATTTCAACCAGATTATACAGATTTGTTGAATAGAGGCTTTTGTAGTAAGATCTGATTATTTTTGGGCTTCCTCGTTTTCTGTTGTTATGTCTCCCTTTTCATTTCTGATTTTATTAATTTGGGTAGTGCCTCTGTGCCCTCTGGTTAATCTGGCTAAAGGTTTATCTCTCTTGTTGATTTTCTCAAAGAAACAGCTCCTGGTTTTGTTGATTATTTGCATAGTTCTTTTTGTTTCTACTTGGTTGGTTACAGCCCTGAGTTTGATTATTTCCTGCCGACTACTCCTCTTGGGTGTATTTGCTTCTTTTTGTTCTAGAACTTTCAGGTGTGCTGCTAAGCTGGAAGTGTATGTTCTCTCAGTTTCTTTTTGGAGGCATTCGGAGCTATGAGTTTTCCTCTTAGCACTGCTTTCATTGTATTCCATAAGTTTGGGTATGTTGTGCCTTCATTTTCATTAAATTCTAAAAAGTCTTTAATTTCTTCCCTGACTAGTTATCATTGAGTAGGGCATTGTTCAGCTTCCATGTGTATATGGGTTTTCTTTTGTTTTTGTTGCTATTGAAGACCAGCCTTAGTCTGTGGTGATCTGATAGGATGCATGGGATTATTTCAATGCATCCTATACATTTCTTCTTCTATCTATTGAGGCCTGTTTTGTGACATTTTGGAGAAGGTACCATGAGGTGCATTTGGAACATAGATGTTCAGGATTAAGAGTTCTTTTTGGTATATTTTTTCCTTTAATGAGTATGAAGTGTCCTTCTTTATCAAAATTGATAACTTTTGGTTGAAAGTTGCTTTTATTCAATATTAGAATGGCTACTCCAGCTTGTTTCTTGGGAACATTTGCTTGGAAAATTGTTTTCCAGAACTTTACTCTGAGGTAGTGTCTGTCTTTGACACTGATGTGCATTTCCTGTATGCAGCAAAATCCTGGGTCCTGTTTACATATCCAGTCTGTTAGTCTATGTTTTTTTATTGGGGAGTTGATTCCATTGATGTTAAAAGATGTTAAGGGATAGTGATTGCTGCTTCCTGTTATTTTTGGTGTTATGTTTGTGTGGCTGTCTTCTTTTGGGTATGTTGAAAGAATTTTACTTTCTTGCTTTTCCTAGGGTGTAGTTTCTCTCTTTGTGTTGGCATTTCCCATCTATTATCCTTTGTTAGTGCTGATATTGTGTTAATTTGTTTTTTGTCATGAAATATCTTGGTTTCTCCATCTATGATAATTGAGAGTTTTCCTGGATATAATACCCTGGATTTGTTTTCTCTTAGGTCTATATAACATCTGCCCAGGATCTTCTAGCTTTTATAGTCTCTGATGAGAAATCTACTGTAATTCTGATAGGTCTGCCTTTATATGTTACTTGAGAATTTCCCTTACTGCTTTTAGTATTCTTTGTTTTGTGCATTTGGTGTTTTGACTATTATGTGACAGGAGGAATTTCCTTTCTGGTCCAGTCTACTTTAAGTTCTGTAGGCCTCTTGTATGTTTATGGGCATCTCTTACTTTAGGTTAGGGAAGTTTTCTTCTACAGTTTTGTTGAAGATATTTACTGTCCCTTTAAGTTGGGAATCTTTACTCTCTCTATATACCTATTATCCTTAGGATTTCTCATTGCGTTCTAGGTTTCCTGGATGTTTTGGGTTAGGAGCTTTTTGTATTTTGCATTTTCTTTGACTGTTATGCTATCCTCTGCACCTGAGATTCTCTTCTATCTCTTGTATTCTGTTGGTGATGCTTGCATCTATGACTCCTGATCTTTTTTCTAGGTTTTCTATCTGCAAGGTGTCTCCCTTTGTGATTTCTTTATTGTTTCTATTTCCATTTTTAGATCCTGGAAGGTTTTGTTCAATTCCTTCACCTGTTTCATTGTGTTTTCCTGTAATTCTTTAAGGGATTTTTTTGTGTTTCCTCTTTAAGGGCTTCTATCTGTTTACTTGTGTTCTCATGTATTTCTTTAAGGGAGTTGTTTATGTTCTTCTTAAAGTCCTCTATCATCATAATGAGATGTGATTTTAAATCAGAGTCATTCTTTTTGATGTGTTGGGGTATCCAGGGCTCGCTGTGGTGGGAAAACTGGGTCCTGATGATGACAAATAGCCTTGGTTTCTGTTGCTTATGTTCTTGCCCTTGCCTCAAGCCATCTGGTTATCTCTGGTGTTAACTAGTCTTGCTGTCTCTGACTGTGGGTTGTCCATCCTGCAAGCCTGTGTGTCAGTATTCCTGGGAGACCAGTTATCTCCAGGAGGAATTTGGTTATGGAGAAATGTGGCACAGGGTCAACTCCCGGGTGCAGATGGAAACTGGAAGGATTCTGTCCCCAGCTCTTCCTTGGTTTCTATGTTCTGATGGCTGTGGGTTGGCCCCTTTTGAATTAGCAATTTCAGCAGAAGTGATTGGCCTACCTGTGCTCACAGGTGTGTTGACACTCCTGGGAGACCAGCTCTCTCCCGGTGGTATTTATGTATGGAGTGCTGTAGCACAGGGTCAGCTCCAAGTGCTGTGGCACAGGACCAGCTCCCGGCACAGACAGAAACTGGAAGCAAAATTATTTAGTCTTGACCCCAGGTTTCTACCTCTCTCTTGATCATTCAGTTCCTAGATGAAAGACATAGACAACCTTTATGTTACAATAAGCCTTAATCAGCACAAGACCTGGGCAGATATCTACCCTCTACGCTAAGTAGAATCTACTATACTAGAATCCTATCAATAACCCCAAATTATTCCTTACTATGTTTTATCCAGGCATATCTTAACTCCAATTTGCCAGCCCTCAGGGCTGTATTTTTAGGGCTCATTTAACCCATGCCAGCTTCTCCTTCCTTTCCCACCTTCTCCTCATGGTTTTCTCCTCTGATCCCTCAGGCCTGGGAGTCATAAAACCTGTCTGTGTCTCTTATGCCCAGCTATTGGCTGTCAGCATCTTTATTCACTAATCAGAAATAATTGGGCACAAGGTCATATAGTGTCACTTGGGTCTATGTGCACTCTATGGGGCAACCAGATTTTGAGGAACCAATATTAGTATTAGAATACAAGCAGCATCAGGCCAGCACTCTACATCTTATTTTATCAAAATCAGCAGCTGTATAGCTGCTTGCTTTATGCTTTTCTCATAGTCTTAAATATTTTGTCAACCCAAGAAAACCTGCCTACCCATTTTCATCTCAGCCAATGCCTCAGACAGTATCCTCTGACTACAGAGTTGTGTGTTAAAAGAGAGTCAGGATAGCTTCTCCCATCTTTTGAAGCAAGGTGTATTAGTCTGGGTTCTCTAGAGTCACAGATCGTATCGGCAGTCTCTATGTAGTTAGGGAATTTGTCGATGACTTACAGTCTGTAGTCCAACTCCCCAACAGTAGTCAGCAGCAGCTGTGGATGGAAGTCCAAGGATCTTGCATTTGCTCAGTCCCACGAAGCAAGCCGGCAAGGAAGAATGAGTCTTCCTTCTTTCAATGTTCTTATATATGTCTCCAGTAGAAGGTGTAGCCCAGATTAAAGGTGTACACCTTTAATCCCAGATGAACTTGAAATCTGGGATTAAAGGTGTATGTCTCCACACCTTTAATCCCAGATGACCTTGAACTGGAATCCATGCTTCAAGATCTCCATGCTAAGTCCAGGTCAGAAACTTATATCTCTGAGCCTCCAGATTAGGATCATAGGTGAGCCTTCCAATTCTAGATTGTAGTTCATTCCACATATAGTCAAGTTGACAACCAGGAATAGCCACTACAATCCACCCCTTGTCAACTTGACACAGATAATATCTAATGTCCACATGAAACAATAACAAGGTCGTGAATACGCCTAACATGATATAACTATTCCTCGTACAATCGCAAACACATTTGTAAATTTACAATGGGGCAATGTCCCTTGGGAACATTCTTTTAGTGTCTCAATACCAATTGATGTTAAAGTAATTGGAAGACAAATGTATCCTTAACAAAATAAGATAGAAGCATTCATATTACTTATAATCCTCATTTCTGCAACTGGTTACGTGGCCTTAGCTGGTATTTATAACTACCATCCTCTGCTACCCATTCTGTATTTCCTTCACCTTCAGCAAGCACCTCAGCAGGTCTTGGCTCTTTTCCTGGAGGATTGACCCATACCTTCATTCCTGATGGGTCATCCTTCCTCATCCTGCTTGGATTAGGCTGTTGTAGTTTCCCATTGACTTTAATCACAGGACATGGTAGTACTAAGAGACGCCCTAGGGGATCTCCTGCTCTCCAAACATAATCCTGCTTACCTCCATTGTGGAGAGGCAATCCAATTTCCCTACTGTAATCTGGATCTATCACCCCTCCTAAGACAGTTATTCCTTTCTTAGCCTCATGGTTTAAGGGCATTAGAAGCCCAAAATGGCCAGGGGGAAATCTGAGCTTCCAGTTCAATGGAATGTTTGTTGTGGTTCCAGGTAGGAGCACTCCCCCCTCTGGAACCAAAACTTCTAGGCCAGCAGAACCTAAAGTTGTGGGGACAGGAAGCAAAAATTTTCCTAGCAGGTCACTAGGAGTGATAGTGAGTGGAACTATATATCTCTGAGCCTCCAGATTAGGATCATAGGTGAGCCTTCCAATTCTAGATTGTAGTTCATTCCACATATAGTCAAGTTGACAACCAGGAATAGCCACTACACAAGGTGTCATTTGATTGGACCCTTAGATTCTGGGATATATTTTGAGAGGTGTTATAAGATGCTAATGATCTGTGTCTGTTTTAGGATTGTGTCATCACTAAACACAGTTTTCATTAATCTTGTATTCTCTCTCCAAGGACTATGGTATGTTTTTCATGTTCAACAGAAGTGATAATATATGGTGTATACTGAATGACTACATTATTCCAACCCTGTTCAAAGATTTTACTATATCAAGTGCAGACAATCTCACTAAACAAATAAAGAAATTAGGGCACAAAAATCAAAGAAATTGCCCCTATGAGACCTCAGATCAGTGAATCTTATTTTTGGTTTTCCTAAGATTCAGAATAGAAAAAATATAAAGAATCTCTAAGGAAGTCTGTATCTAACAAGTGCTACCACATGGTTGACCACAGGAATCTGTGGGATGTACTACCTATAAATTTATATAAAGTTCTCATGTCCTGGCAGAGGTAAGGACAAAGGGTATGCATGTTGCCAATGGCCATGCCTTAGAGCTCCTAGTGAGGATGGGGGAATTCTATATAGGTTTTCCATACAAGATATTGATACAACCTGGCCTTGTGTTCTATAGCAAAGCAAAGAAAGTAAGTAATCCATAGTAAGTAAAGACCAACCAAAACCCAAACAATCCCATGAGCCAGATAAGTATATTCCAGAACCACAAGTGAGCAGGTTACATTAGAAAATTCAGTAGTAACATGGTAGAGAGGAAAATTGCCAAAGAAACCAGTAATTATCCACAGGTTATGGGAGCCCATAATAACATCCACTCACCAAAATCTCATTCTGGGGAGAAAAGTGGGTAAATTATACAAACTCTAAAATTTACTGCAAGAATAATTCAATTTTGCATTCTATAAACAGGAAAATCCTAAAACAGCTTAAAGCAATACAATTTGTCTGTCCCTGAGTTTCCCAAAGAAAATTACACAAGAAAAACAGACCAGAACTTCAGAAATTAAGACAGTGCCATCATCTAGGACATGAAATGAATTGATAAAAGTCCTTCATGGTCTCTTAGGAGATGACAAAATGATGTGTGTTGAGTCTGATAATGAAGAGTTAGAACAGCCACAGAGGTAAACTTGACTGCTATGTGAGTTGAAATCGAGAGAGAGAGATGAAAGGTTCTTATTCCTTGATTGAACTAAATGGGGTTGAACTATTTATTTTACTGAAGCATCCATCCATCTTTATGGGTAGGTCAATGAACGTGCATGATGTGCAGTAATCATATCCTTCTAGTGAGCATTGCCATCTCTTCAAAAAGTAATCATTGCTACATGTAGAGTATGTTCACTGCTCTAGACATTTTAAAATACATATGACTTTAAGTAATAGTTACCCCCATAGTGCTAAAGAAAAAGAAAAAGTGATACCTACTCAAAGTTGTATACTTGTTCATAGGAACTTCCTTCGACGTCCTTCTTTCTGCCCTTCCCTCTTGCTAGTGAGCACTGTTTCATTTTACTCTATGAGATCAACTTACTACTTTTCACAATTGAATGACAAAAATAATTTGTACTTGTCTCTCTGTGTCTTTTTCCTTTAACATAATGACCAGGAATTCCACCCACATTGCTATAGGATTCTAAACTTTTATGGATGGACAATATTTGATGGTGCATGAATTTCACATTTTCTTTAGCTGTTAATTCATTGAAGGGCACAGTATTATTGGGACTGGCACTGTGACATAAAGGAGTTCAAGTATCTTCTTGGTAGAACAGTTTTTGAGCCTTTCAATGAGTTTCTTCCTGTAGAAAGGGCTGGGACATATGGGGCTGAGGTGAGATGGCTTCTTTGTGTGGTTTGATTTGCTTCTCCATGATGATTGAGCATTTCATCATATATATTTTTTGGCCAAATCTACTTTCTTTTAAAATATGGGGATTACTCCTTTAATTAACTTTGAGCAATTTATATATTTGTATTTCTCTCTTGTGGGATTATTACTGTGGAAATATTTCCTAACATTCTGTAGACTGTCCTTTCTCCCACACCCTAATCTCCCTTTTTCCTCCCCTCTCTTTTCCCCCTTTTCTTTTCTTCTATGCATTCGTTCTCCTTCCCTGTCCATGTTCTTCCTCTTTCTTTCTCCTCCCTCTTCCCTCTCCCCTCCCATCCTTTCTTCTGTCTTATTCTCATTCTTTCTATTACTGTACTTTAGTGTGTGCATGCGTGTGTGTGTGTGTGTGTGTGTGTGTGTGTGTGTGTGTGGTATGACTGTCTTTCTGTATGTCTTATTCCCTTAGGGGGTTACTCATCCTTGCTGTGCTTCAGAAAGATGAGGAGTGGAGCCAGATCTCAGGTCCTCTCTCCTCCTTCTAGTGTTCTTACTTGCTTGGGACGTCTGTCAGTGCTAAGGAGGAATTAGGAGTTTAGTTCTTTGTTCCTGTGTTGATAGTTAATCCCCCTTAAAAGGTTTCTCTGATTAATCTGCTTCTAATTAGGACTGGATCCTTTCCCTGCTGTATATTTTCTCCATTGGAATTTGAAGTCTGTTGAATGTCACACTAAGCACAATTCCCCTTGTGCTGCTGTGATCAGCCTTACAAGACAGCTTCCTTAACCCAAAGAACATTTTCTTTTATTTTTAAAAATTGCCTTTTTGTTGGGACATTTTAAAACAAATCATAGCAAACATCAGTGTATTTCGTTAAAACTGTTATTTTTCCTACATATGATGAAGCCCCTAACTAAGCCCAATGTTCTCGGATAGCCCGATGGAGAATGATTAGCTGTGGACCTGCGAGACGTGACCAAAGCTCAGGTAGATGAGTTCTAATTAGAATGAGAAAAAATATTGGCTATGTAAACAAACTCACACATACACACTTCCTACCTCCCATATACCCAGACCTACTCCATGTAAGAAAAAGAGGGCTAAGCTTCCAAACCAATCAATCTTGCAATGCTCACTGGACGAGAATGCTCTGGAAAGGTAATTCCTCAGCTCTCAGAGTGAATGGTTTCAGCTCACAGGACTCTGAACTGATATAGTGTTACTTGGAGTGAGTAAACATTTGCATGTGCTGTTGAATTCAATTTCCCAATAATTTGTTGAGGGAGTTTACATCCATGTTCATCAATAATTGCAATTTTTTGTTGTTATTGTTATTACCAAGTTTCTGAATTAGTATCAGGTTAACATTGGCCTCGTAGAATGTGTCTGGAAGGATTCCTACTGTTTCGCTTCTTTTTAATAATTTAAGAGTAATGACTGGCTCCAGACCACTGGTTGAGGCCCAGGCATGCAGATTTAATCTGTGACTACCATGGCTCAGGTGGAAACCTGCCAGGCTCTTGCCACTAGCCAGCACTAGGGCGGCTCGGCGGGACATCTCCACGGCCACTGGCCACGCACCAACGAGGCTGGGAGCAGCCTGTCCCGTGGTCTCCCCCCTCCCAAGCACTTGCAGTAGTGGTATCCATCTTGCTGCTAGGTCATCTGTACAGAGAACCAGATATGCAGACATTAACTGTGACTACCATCGCTTGGGTGGAAACCTGTCAGGCTCTCGCCAGTAGCCAGTGCCCAGGCAGCTAGGCGGGACATCTCCATGGCCACCAGGCCATGCACCAACTCGGTTGGGAACCGCCTACCCTGAGGTCCTCTCAGCACTCGCAGAGGCGGTCTCCATCTTGCCGCCTGGTCATCGGTAAAGAACCAATAGGCGGGCCCAGCCTCACGGGAGGTTCAAACACCAGCCAGTGACAAGGCCAACTAACGCCAGAGATAACCAGATGGCAAAAGGCAAACATAGGAACATTACTAACAGAAATCAAGGCAGCATGGCAGCATCCAAACCCAGTTTGCCAACAACAGGAAGTCCTGGATACCCCAACACACCAGTAAAACAAGAGCTGAACTGGCTCTGGGTGCAGGCAACAGCCTGATTGACAGGGTAGTTGATGATAGACTGGGACTCTGTCCATGTACCTGGCCCCAGCTTCTAGCTGCCTGTAGTGCCCCTAGGCAAGATGGCTGCCTCCGCTGCAAGCCAAGCGAGCTTGGTCAGCGACAGCTGCTGAGCTGTAGGTGCACAGACCTCCTGCCGAGCTGAACTGGCTCTGGGTACAGGCAAGATCCTGACAGGTAGTCGATGTTAGAGTAGGACTCTGTCCATGTACCTGGCCCCAGCTGCCAGCTGTCTGCCATGACCAGAGGCAAGATGGCGTCATTTTAGTTTTTATAGTATACGTTGGTTGGCAAATTTCCAGTTAAAAAGTGATTAGCATTCAGACATGTTTGCCTCCCAAGGAAGGCTTCCAGACAAATAGATATGTAAATTGAAGAAATGATCAGTACCATCTCATTATTGAAGTGCACCATTTTGGCAATGTCTGTGTTAGGTCCTTTGTTTTAATAAGAGCTTGGCTGACAATTTCTGGTAGATGGGCTGTGCACTTCCATCCACCCCACTGTGCTCTTGGAGATCAGCTGAATCCTGCTTCCCTTCCCTTTTGAGTTATGCATTTGGAGCACCCTGTAATGGATTTGGCTGGCTGAGCTGTGGCAGGATAGTTCCAGTGCTCCTCCAGCCCCTGCTTCCAACTTTAATGCCCTTGGATTGTGTTGATGAGCCCCAGCTGTGAGATTGATTATTAATGCTTCCATAAAGCCTTCCTGCTTATCATGGTTTTAGGGCCAAGGGAATCACAACTTGTATCTTAACTAAACAGATTATAATTTAAGTGATTTAAATTATCTAACAATAGTGTGGCTGCACTAGCATGTCTGCCCAAGTGAATAACAAAGAGATAAACTCCTTATATGTTGGCACTATCGCTTTGCTCATTGAAGTACATGATTCAGAAGTCATTGATGGAAACTAGGATTAATCAGCAACATGTTATTCTCAATGCAGCACACTTAATCAGCTGGCATTAAATATCATATACAAGAGTATTAACTCTTGTTTATTAAATTATTTTATATTTTTACATTTTAAAAGTTTCCCTCCTTCCTGGTCCCCCCTCTGCAAGTTCTTCACCCTATGCCTCCTTCCTCCTGCCTCTGAGAGGATGCTCCCCAACCTGCTCACACAGCCCCCTCCTTACCCCCACTAGCATCCTTCTTCCCTGGGGCATCAAGTTTCCACAGGATAAAGCACATCCTCTCCCACTGAGGCCATACAAGGCAGTCCTTTGCTATACATATGCCCTGGGGGTAGGGCATGAACTAGCCCACATATGATCCTTGGTTTTTGGCTTAATATCTTGTAGCTCTTAGGGGTCCAGATTAGTTGACACTGTTGTTCTTCCTATGGGGTTGCATAGCTCCTCAGTCCTTCCTCTAACTTCCATATGGGTTCCCAACCTCAATCCAATAGTTGGCTGTAGGTATCTGCATTTGTTTTAGTCTATTGTTGGTAGAGCCTATCTGAGGACACCCATGCCAGGTTCCTGTCTGCATATACAATATGGCTTCAGTAATAGTGTCAGAATTTGGTGTGTGCACATGGACTGGATCCCAAGTTGGGCCTGTCATTGGGAGGCCTTTCTTTCAGTCTCTGCTCCATTTTTGACCCTGCCTTTCATGTAGACAGGAACAATTCTGGGTTAAAATTTTTGAAGATGGGTAGGTGGCCTCCTGCCTCAACTGGGGGCTGTGCCTATCTATTGAACATAGTCTCTTCTGGTTTCATCTCCACACTGTTGGGCATTATGTCTAATGTCAACAATCCTCTTGATGACTATGGGATTCATTTTAACCCAATATATTAAACATATGAAGAGACAGTATTCCTGTTTACTAGTTATTCTGACATTTCTCAAGATTTTCTTTTTCTTAGTTTTACCATTTGAAGAAACAGTAAAACATAATGATATGTCATTTGACTAACTTGAACTACATTTCCAAGAATTCTCATTTGTATGTTTCCTATCAGTATGCATCTTAAGATGACTTTTTCAAGGTTTGAAAGGACAGGGAAGGAGTATGGGAAGAAGGTTCAGTCATGGAAGCATGAGGACCTGAATTCAGATTTCCAGTATCCAACTACAAAGCTGGGCCTGGTAATATGTGTCTCTAAGGTCAGCTCTGGGGATCTAGGTGAATACCTAGAGCTCATTGACCAGTTATCCAAGTCTTCAAATGTCATGTTCAATGAGAGATCTTCTTTTAAAAAGATGGAAAGTCTCTCTCTCTCTCCTTTCTCTCTTCTCTCTCCTTTCTCTCTTCTCTCTCCTTTCTCTCCTCTCCCCCAACTCTCTCTCACATACACATACACAAACCACCTGATATTGAACTTTAGTTTGCACATGCACACTCACCCATATGTGCCACATATCCATATACCCATATCTATACTAACATTGATAAAACACTGTCATATGCACACGTGAACACACATGTACACATACACATACACACACACACACACACACACACACACACACACACACACAAAAGAAAGTAAGAGAAGGAAAGAAACAGATACAGGGGTAGGAAGCTGACATGGAGTACTTGACCCTTGTTATAGACACACTAGTTTGCTTCAGTAGCCTGAGCCAGTGTCTATACCTATAGTTGTCCACCCTTGTCCACATTCATTTAATCTTTTTATGACCCTTGCATAAGGGGTGTGTTTAAACTTGGGATAAAGGCTTCTTCAGGCTACCATTTTTGCTTAGGTGAGAATAATAAAAGAGATCCACACTATCTTGGATCCCGCAGTTCAACCAGGGAAGCTTCTGATCTACAGAGAGCCCCGTGGTTAGACAGAGCCCAAAGGTCCGACAATATCTTGGGGAGAGCAGTTCACCCAGATGGAGCCCTGTGGACTAAGAGAGCCACTGTCCAGGTTCCAGCAGTCCAGCCAGGGAAGCTCTGGTCCTGCAGGGAATCCCGCGGTTAGACAGAGCCCTGAGACCCACTGCCATCTTAGAACTGGTAGACTAACCAGGCAAACCAGGAGGAGAACACGGGAGGCCAGTTAAGCACCCAGCAGCAAGCCAGGAGGAGACTTGAGTCCAGCCCAGCAGAGCTGAGGAGGCAACTCTGAGCCCAGTGGTGGAAATCTTCTGGTTTCCGCCTCTGGAGCACAGATGGCCCTCTGCGACAGCATCACCAAACGCCAGGCTCTCAGGAGCTTTAAACACCAACCAGGAATAACAAGACCAACTAACTCCAGAAATAAACACATGGCAAAAGACAAATGTAGGAATGTTACTAACAGAAATCAAGGCAATATGCCAGCATCTGAACCCAGTTCCCCAGCAGCAGTAAGTCCTGGATACCACAACACACCAGAAAAGCAAGATTCAGATCAAAAATCACTGGTCAGGATGCTGTTAGAGGAACACATAGATAAATCTCTTAAAGAAATACAGGAGAAAATGGATCAAAAGTTAGAAGCCCTTACAAGGCAAACACAAAAATAACTTAAAGAAATTCAGGAGAATATGGATCAAAAAATAGAAGCCAATAAGGAAGAAGTACAAAAATCACTTAAAGAAATACAGGAGAACGTGGAAAAACAAGTAGAAGTTATGAAAGAGGAAACACAAAAATCTCTTTAAAAATTACATGAAAACACAAACAAGCAAGTGAAAGATCTGAGCAAATCCATCCAGGATCTAAAAAGAGAAGTAGAAACAACTAAGAAATAGCAAAGGGAGACAGCTTTGGAGATAGAAAATCTTGGGAAGAAATCAGGAGCCATAGACGCAAATATCAACAATAGAATACAAGAGAGAGAAGAAAGAATCTCAGATGCCGAAGATACCATAGGAACCATTGATTCAACAGTCAAGGAAAATACTAAATGCAAAACGCTTGTAACCCAAAACATCCAGGAAATCCAGTACACAATGAGAAGACCAAACCTAAGGATTATAGGTATAGATGAAAGTGAAGATTTACAATTTAAATGGCCAGCAAATATCTTCTACAAAATTATGGAAGACCCAGAAATGAACCCACAGAGTTATGGTCACTTGATCTTTGATAAAGGAGTTACAAAAATCCAGTATAAAAAAGATAGTCTTTTCAACAAATGGTGCTGGTTCAACTGGAGGTCAACATGCAGAAGAATGTGAATTGACCCACTCTTATCTCCTTGTAC
The DNA here is from genome assembly GCA_964023405.1 of Apodemus agrarius. Lineage (NCBI taxonomy): Eukaryota > Metazoa > Chordata > Mammalia > Rodentia > Muridae > Apodemus > Apodemus agrarius. The sequence goes on along the minus strand of OZ030021.1, from coordinate 48,732,094 downwards.
TAAGATCAACTCCAAGTGGATCAAGGACCTCCACATAAAACCAGACACACTGAAACTAATTGAAAAGAAACTGGGGAAGACCCTGGAGGACATGGGCACAGGTGGAAAGTTCCTGAACAGAACACCAATAGCTTATGCTCTAAGATCAAGAATTGACAAATGGGACCTCATAAAATTACAAAGTTTCTGTAAGGCAAAGGACACTGTCAGAAGGACAAAACAGAAACCAACAAATTGAGAAAAGATCTTCACCAACCCCACATACAACAGAGGGCTAATACCCAATATATACAAAGAACTCAAGAAGTTAGACCCCAAAGAACCAAATAACCCTATTAAAAATGGGGTACAGAGCTAAACAAAGAATTTTCACCAGAAGAAATTCAGATGGCTGAGAAGCACCTTAAGAGATGTTCAACATCATTAGTCATCAGGGAAATGCAAATCAAAACAACCCTGAGATTCCACCTCACACCAATCAGAATGGCTAAGATTAAAAACTCAAGAGACAACAGGTGCTGGCGAGGATATGGAGAAAGAGGAACACTCCTCTACTGTTGGTGGGATTGCAAGATGTTACAACCGCTCTGGAAATCAGTCTGGCGGTTCCTTAGAAAATTGGGCATGACACTTCCAGTGGACCCTGTCATACCACTCCTGGGCATATACCCAGAGGATTCCCCTGCATACAATGAAGACACATGCTCCACAATGTTCATAGCAGCCTTATTTACAATAGCCAGAAGTTGGAAGGAGCCCAGATGTCCCTCAAAGGAGGAATGGATACAGAAAATGTGATATATTTATACAATGGAATACTACTCAACAATTAAAAATAATGAATTCATGCAATTTGTAGGCAAATGGTTGGATCTGGAATATATCATCCTAAGTGAGTTAATGCAATCACAAAAGAATACACAGTGATAAAATGCAATCACTGATAAGTGGATATTAATGAGCCCAGAAGTTCTGAATACTCAAGGCAAAATTAGCAAGTCAAAAGATTCCCAAGAAGAAGGAAGGAGAGGACCCTGGTCCTGAAAAGACTGGATCCAGTTTTGTAGGAGAGTACCAGAACAGAGAAATGGTGGGGGTGGGGTGGTGGTGATTGGGGAATAGGTGCGGGGGAGAAGACTTATGGGACATATGGTGAGGGGGGAACTGGGAACTGGGAAAGCCTTTGGAATGTAAACAGAATATAGAAAATAAAAAAAAGAGTAATGACTGGTTGTTCTCCAAATGATTAGTTGAATTTAGGATATATGAATGAACGAAAGAGTTTATAAATTGTTACAAATCTGTGATAACAAATTTTCTGAACTTAAAAATGGGTTTTTTATACTTAGGAGCAAGCCTAATTATATGAACATGTTTGATTCTACTGAACAATTTTCTAAAACATATGTATTCACATGAATCACAGTCTTCCTTGTGTAACTAAATTCTATGAGATTATGCTTTAGGAATTGTGTCTTCATTCTAAAGATTCTGTACATATCATTTAATAGAACATAAATATTTCTTTAACTTTTTTTTACTTGAATCTTACATTACCACATCTGAAAATAATGGTCTTCATTCTCAATAATCATCATTATCATTATCATCATCATCATAATGATAATAATAAAAATGATAATAATACAGCATAAGAATTTTAAATCTGGCAAACATTATTCTATTTTCAACCTACTCACAACTTGATTTTCATTGAGCTAAGAGACCCATTAAGTAGTAAAGTAATCAGTAATGATAACAGCCCCAAATTAAACTAAAACAGTAGAGTTTAATATTAGTTCATTAGTATAAATACCTCCAACATCTAACATTTTGCCAAGATAGGAAATAAAATCTCCCCAGCATGGGCTAGGTTTGAAACTTGAATGAAAAGACAAAGGGGAATGGAAGAGACTGGTTTCCGTGATAATAATCTGACATTTGTCTCAAATATAAAGCTTATTCTCAGTGTAAGATACGCTGGGTTCTTTTTTTTTTAAGATTTATTTATTTATTATATGTATGTACACTGTAGCTGTCTTAGGTTGCACCAGAAGAGGGCATCAGATCTCATTGTGAATGGTTGTGAGCCACCATGTGGCTGCTGGGATTTGCACTCTGGACCTTCAGAAGAGCAGTCAGTGCTCTTAACTGCTGAGCCATCTCTCCAGCCCAATATACTGGGTTCTAAGTCTCATTCTTAGAGGATCTTGTAACTGTTTTAAATTAAATTCACTTGCACAAAATCATACCAATTTTCAACTAGGTTATCTTGAAAATAATTGCCTAAATATTTTCCCAAAAGCCCAAAAGTTAGAATAGTTTTGATTGGTTTTCAGATAGTCAGCTCCTGTTACAAAATGTAAATGTAAATTATATATATATATATATATATATATATATATATATATATATATATATATAACTTAATTTTACTTCATGTGAATGTGTGTCCAGGTGAGGGTGTCAGGTTCTCTGGAACAGGAGTTACAGAGAGTTGTGAGTTGCCATGTGGGAGCTGGAAATTGAATGTGATTCCGATGGAAGAGCAGCCAGTGCTTTGAATCACTGAGTCTCCTCTCCAGCCCCTATATATTATATTTTAAAACCTGAAAAGACCAGCCGATTGATCAGTTACGAGTGCAGAATGGCATACCTGACACCTCTCTGTTCTGTTCTCCCAGTAGCTGGGCATCTTAAAGTCCAGCTCATTTGGTTGAGTACTATTTCCATCTTTGATTGTACACTGTGTACTTAGCTCAAAACAGAAAAAGAGAATAGCAACAGTATTAGTCAGTGTTTGTTTCCTACGTGATAAAGAGGATTTCAAGAGAGAAACACAGAAATCCCATTTGCTTTATCTATTAAGCATGGTTCTCATTGGGATTTCTCCTTCTTTGTCTTAAAAAGGAGAATGTGGATTGTTCCTCAAGCTACTGGTCAAGTGACCTAGTTTCTATTCCTTTCTCTTTGTTGGGCCAGTGCTGAGCTTTTCCAGCTGACTCTATTTTTTTTTATTTGCATACAGAAATTCCTGGAGCTTTAAAAGTGACTTATGGTGTTTTTCCAAAATCTGTAGTCAGAACAAAGATATTCTGAAGTAGCCTCCTTCTCAGCCTGCAGACTTCAGTAGTGTGACCAACAATTCTTCTAAACAGAACTTTTGGAAGATTATTTAAAAAAATTTTAAATTTACTCCATTATTTACGTTCCAAAGATGATGTTTATACTCAAGTTTTAAACTCTGAAAATACTTTTTTTATGTCTTTAGAAGCTTGGGCCTGTTGCTTATGATATTCAAAATAAAAATTACTGTGATTTATTGTCATTAAAAAGTCCAAATGATGGGAAAAATAGATGTTTTCCTTTTATTTTTGAAAAGATTTATTTATTTATTTATTTATCTATTTTATGTACATGTGAGTACGTTTTGTCTTTAACTATGTCTGCATACCAGAAAGGGGACTCAGATAGCTTGGAATGATGCTTATGGACAGCTATGAGCTGCCAGGTAGTTGCTGGGAACTGAGCTCAGAGTCTCTGAAAAAGCAGCCAGTGTTCTTAATTGCTGAGCCATCCCCCCAGGGCCCTAATGTTTTCCTTTTCAAAGCTAACTTTCCTATGTTATTTATAGGAGATAAAATCCTTAAGGAACATGTATATCATGTTAAGTTTGGGTGGTTTGAAATTACTATGCAGGTAAGAATTGCTTTGCCTCAAACAAAAGGAAAACTGGGGAAAGATAAAGGAGCCATGGACTTTCTGTTTTTGATTCAGAGTCTTACTATGTAGCCCTGACCAGTCTAAAGCTCATATCAGAGACCAGGCTGGCCTCACACTCAGAGATACATCTGCTTCTTCCTCTCAAGTGCTAGGATTAAAAGTGTGTACCACCATGCCCAACCTTGTGAGATTTCTTAATAACCAGTGGACAAAAGAATATACCAAATAGTGTGCATGTGGATATAGAAAATATACATCAACTCATTCTTTCAGGCTCTATTTCATTCAATAAAACTACATGGTTTATTAAAAACTGTTACATCACATAAATCCCATTTTCTGTGTATATTCACTTTATTAAATTTTTCAAACACTAGAGTTGAATCATATGCTTTCTCCTCCCCCATTTCCTAAAATAATAACCTTGCAGATAATTAAAATAAACAAAGAAGACAAATGTTCATAAATGGTGGGAGTAAATGTGCACAGGAAAAGTCAGCTGGATGATATAAGTATGTGCCTTGCCCCAGTGAGAAGTAGAGAGGACTTTGTTAGGGGATTCACATGAAAGAACACAGAAGATGTATATCTACAAGCTAATACAACCTACAAAATATTTCCTATGTCTCATCACAGCAAAGTGTATCAAAAATATTTCTATTAAGATCCCAGCCAGGAAAGCAATGTCCAGCCTTATCAGCTCTTTTCCATATAACCCACGCAAATATCAAACAAATCCAAAGAAACACAGATGCCACTAAATAACCAGAGCAGTCTCCACCCAAAAGATGGAGGCACTGGGCTACCTGACATAGAAATGCATCGCATGGAATATGTCAGCATAAAGATAGCATAAATGCAGATACAAATGCAGTGAGGCTAAGTGGACAAATTAGAAACGAATCTTCACACATTTATAGACCATTGATGAAATGCTAAGAACATGGTGGACAAGGAAGGTATCTTCAGTAAATCAAATGTGAGAATTGTATGTCCATATACAGAGGAATGGCCATAGAGCCTTATGTCAAGAGATGTGTAGAAAATGTAAATGAATTAAGGAATTGACTTAGTTTGGGTTTTATTGTTGTCAAGAGACATCATGACCAGGCAACTCTTACAAAGGACAACATTTAATCGGGCCTGGCTTACAGTCTCAGAGGTTCAGTCCATTATCACCATGGTAGGAAACATGACATCCTGCAGGCAGACTTGGTGCTGAAGGAGCCAGGAGTTCCACATCTGGATCCAAAAGCAGTTAGGCAGCCAGAAGGAGGGTCTCTTCTATACTGGGTGGAGCTTGAGTACTAGGAGATCTCAAAACCAGCCTAATTAGTGACACATTTCCTCCAACAAGGTCACACCTATTCCAATAAGGCCACACCTCTGAATAGTGTCACTCCTTGGGCCAAGCATATTCAAACCACCACAAGACTTAAGATTCATGCTATGAAATTACTAAGAAAGCACAAGACAATTGATCCACAATACTGGTCTGGATAAAGATTTATTTACTATGACCCTAAAATCATAAACAAGTGCAAAAGATCTTACCTAAAGGGGGTATAACTTCTTAAAAAAGATACTTCAAAAGATAAACACAAAACAGAAAACACAAAAATCTTACCTAAAGGGGGTATAACTTCTAAAAAAGATACTTCAAAAGATAAATTTCAAGCAGATACATGTGGAATAAAAAAAGACCAAACCTCTCAGATTATTAGAAAAATTAAAACTAAAACCTCAATGTTAAAGGCACTGATGTTTTCTTTAAAAATGGAAATTTTAGTTAGAATATAGAGATTTGGGAACTTTCCTATAAGAGTGGAGGTAGCATAGAGAAACCACTATAACAGTCCTCAAAACATAGGCGTAAGGCCCAATATTCCTATTCCCAGTGCATACAAATAAAATAAACTCAGCATGGGAGGGACTTGCCCTTCTATCTACCATGGTATTTATAGGAGGTAAGATACAGAAGCAACTCACAAGACCCCAGGCAATAGATGGGTGGAGAAAAATGTGGCATTTAGTTACGGCAGAGTGTGGAGCAGAGACTGAAGGAAAGGCCATATAGAGACTGCCCCACCTGGGGATCCATCCCATATACAGTTACCAAACCCAGACACTATTATGGATGCCAACGAGTGCTTGCTGACAGGAGCTTGGTATAGCTTTTGCCTGAGAGGCTCTGCCAGTGCCTGACATAAACAGAAGTGGATGCTCACAGCCAACCAATGGACTGAGCACAGGGTCCCTAATGGAAGAGCTAGAGAAAGGACCCAAGAAGCTGAAGGGGGTTTGTAATACCTTAGGAGGAACAACAAAAATATAAACCAACTTGTACCCCCAGAGCTCCCAGGGACTAAGCCACCAACCAAAGAATACACATGGAGGGAGCCATAGGTCCAGCTTCATATGTAGCACAGGATAGCCTTGTCAGACATCAATGGGAGGAGAGGCCCTTGGTCCTGTGAAGGCTAAATGCCCCAGTATAGGGCAATGCTAGGACAGGGAAGCCAGAGTGGGTAGGTTGGTGAGCAGGGGGAGGGGGATGGGATAGGGAGTTTTTTGGGGGGGGACCCAGGAAAGGGAATATTGAAGTGTAAATAAAGAAAATATCTAATAAAATGAAAAAAAGAATGATACTCATGATAGGATATGCATAGAGCACATCTCAATGGTCAGGTGCTTGACTAGCAAGTTGAGGATCTGTGGTCAGTTACCTGACCCAAAAGATGGGCTGGGAAAGAAATCCCTCTGTTCCTGAGAATATAAATGAACTTGGATGGCATTATATTAAGTCAAAGTAGTCACACATAGAAGAACAAGTACCACACATCTATGTATGGAACCTGAAGGAAGACAATCTAAAGTGGGTGTTACCAGGGTGCATGGGGTATTCAAGAGACTCATTGTAGAACTAAGACTTTAATTAGTGTGGTGTATTCAAGAAAAGGCTGAAGCCTTTGACATGTTCTGGTCAGAAATATATTCATTTCTTTGGGTAGGACAGGTATATGTGCATTTTAGAATATCATGTTGTATAAACATTCAGCTTTGCTTATCAATTTAAAATATCATCAAATGTGTAACTATAAAGAACAAAAATGCTCACATATTATCGCCTAGGATTAAAACTCACCAGAATTCTTCACACACACACACACACACACACACACACACACACGCACGCAAAGATAAGAAGACACAAGGGCAAGTCAAAAAGTGAAACAAGTTTTATTAATTTCCAGTTCTCTATGCTAATTTGCTGAAAAAATGTAAAAAACAGTAAAAAGTTTAAAAACAATTTTGTGTCTTAGAGATATTTGATTTTGTTTCTATTAGAGTCTTTCCCCATGTCCAGGCTGTATGTTAATGTTGGATTTTCCTAATCATGTTAGTGTTGGAATGCTTCTTCTCTGGTTTTGTTGTAGATTCTTCAGGTTTAGAACTAAGATGCCACTCCAGACAGTATTTCAAACTTTCAAGGAAGTATTCCTGCCTGACTCCACCTCTTCATCACTTCTAGTATGCTCTCTTAGAATTCTTAAGTGCTAACTTCCAATGAACACAATCTTTATGATGAATATTTTCTTTTATGCTACTGAAAAGTAGGTCTGAAATTTTATGTCTATATATTTGTAATTGGTATAAATATAAAAATCAACGTATGTATATAACTACATACAGAGATCTACATAAATGCTCTGATAGTTTTGAGTGCCTAGTCTCCACTATAGTTCTATTTTTCCAATTTATTTTATAATCTGGTTTTACAATTATTACTTTTCCCTTTAAAATATAAAGATATATTCATATATCTGCCCTGTATTTTATATTTTGTTTAGTGCAAGCTCGCTCCCAAATGTTTATTATCTCTCTTGGTGCTTCATCATCAATAAATATGCTTAAAAATAACTTTCAATTCAGGAAAATGAAATGCAAATTAGAGAAACCTGACCAAATGTTCTGAACACCAACAACCTAATTGATAAAATCCAAAAAGTACTCAAAAACCCCATCTTCATTGTTTAAGGGTGTGCAACCTTTTCAAGGTTAAATAAACCATGGCTTACAGCATTTCCACATCAAGAATTGCCAGAATACTCGCACATCTCAAAATCAGAGCCAGCAGCACAGCCACGCCTGTTCAGAGTCCCCTCTGCCTCCTGCAGTATGTCATCCACATCACCGTCACAGTAATCATCATTTTCTTCCTCACAAAGTAGAAAAGGGTATCTTGTGCTGTGTTGATTGTGAAATCTCCTCCTGATTTGGCAAGAGTAGCCAGTGGGAGAATAAGCACTTTGGAGTCCTGGCCAACTGTCTGGGGAACAGCTTGACAATGTCCATGACAAGACCAGATGGAGCAACACTGATGATATGGTGGGGTCTCCAAAACCAGTCAGCAGCAGGACTCAGACCACATGTGTGTGAAGCCAGAGAGCTTGTAAGAAAGCGCATTAAACTGGAGCCATCACAGGAAGCCAGATAAACCAGATCTAGGAGAGCAAATGAAGTCTCTTGTTCTCTCCTACTTAGAATCTATATATTTTGAACAAAATGATAAGATGGAAAGTGAACTCTTCATGGTAAGTGAGGGTTGAAACAGGTCGGTGGAGGGGTGAATATATTCAACGTTTATTATATACATGCACAAAAATGCCATAATAAGCACAGCATATCTTGAGTCTACCTAGAACTTTTTTATCTCACCTGTTCTCTGCCAGCCAAGAAGCACACATTTTACTTTCAATTACAATTCATTCTGCTAAAATGTTTTAAAGCATGTTCAAAGTACTCATGTTTCCAATGGCTACAGTTCAGTTATTGTGTAATGTAGCCAAAAGGAATCATGACCAACATGGCTCTAAGTAATAGCTCAAGGAGAAACATCCCACCCACCATCTCCTGGATCACCTAGCAGAGAACCTTGATACCGTTGTGATCCAAGATTTCTCGGCATATTTAGAGAGAATGCCTCTTCTTTGAGTGGTCATGTTGACTGAAGAGAAAGCATTATTGCCCAGGAAGAGCCAGAAACCATCTTCAGCTTAGTCTACTCCAGGGATCTGACTACTTTCTTGACTCAGCAGGAGGTGAACATTTAACGCTCATTTGCATTCAGATTTACATATATTTTGGTACAAATGTTGGCGGGAAGACTTCCCTCCCAGCTGCTCCACTGATCTTATGCCCTGTGTGCTCCTAGCTCGTCCCCTCCAGAGAGAAGCTAGAGATCTCACCTGTGCGCTCAGAAGTGAAGTGCGGCTGGGAGGTCACTCTCTCCTGGTGTGCTGTGCACAGAAGGCTATGGAGTCTCCTGGTTCCCTGGTGCAAAATTCAGATTTACATATATTTTGAATATGAGCTCTTCACAATTCTCTTTCTCTGGCTCAGTTTCCTCCTGTTGCTTTTCTGTACCTGATGTGACTTTTCTCTGCAGGCTTATCCTAGTCTGTTCTAAGTTTAACAAATGCTTCTTTAACCTTTTCCATCTCACACTAGGGCATTTTTAATGTCCTGTATTCATACATCTCCTGCCATTTTCCCAAACACAAAGTCCATGTTTGCTGCAGGATATTTGATCAAACTGTGAACCCCAAGATTGTGTTGTTTATTGAAAAAATAAATAAACCTGTTTCTGGTTTTGGTGTGGCTCAGCTCTTAGCACACACCTTTGATCCCAAATAACGAAAGTAAAATTATTCGTAGAAGAAGGCACCCATGTTTGAAAGCGATATCTAAGTGAGTGGCAGACAATGTGATGAATCAGAGAAAAATTTGACAGACTAGGATATGCTCAACTCTCACAAAAACAGAGACAAAAGGGAGCAGCAGGATCAGGAGGAAAAGGAGACAGTTTTACCAGGAGAGTTTTACAGAGACAAAGTTCTCTCTGTTGAAGAGAGAACACACTAGACACAGATGAAGACAAAGTGATCCAGAGAGTGAGAAGGAGTGGGATGATCAGAACAAATTGGTAGAGTTAGTTTGAAGCCAAGCAGAGTGAAAGGTCAGAGGCCCAGAGAGAAGCCAGATTGAATCAGTTAACATGGAAAGGAGTTGACCAGCCAGTCCCAGTTCAGAAAGAGTTAGAAAGAATGAGCTTATTCAGCAATAAGTCCCAGAGCCTGAAAATATCCTAGGCCTAGATAAGATTGTACGGGGCTGGAAGATTGTTCCAGGACTAGGCCTAAGTTGCCAGATGGAGGCAGTAAACTGAGATGACAATGACATCAGGTGAATAAAAGATGCAGTCAAACACGTTATCACCTTTAAACTTCAAAGCTGGTAAAGGATGTAGTTAATGATATAACACCTGTTAGAGACATGAAAAAACACAAATATATAAAGTGTTATGAGAATAGACAATAGACCCAAAAACTTAAGCTGTGATTAGTGGTCATGTCTGTTATGTGCCAAAACAAAAATATAATCGGACATGCTAGAAGAGCTTTCTGAGAAGCTTCAAAGCAAGTCTGTTTAGTGGTTTACCACAAGCTGTCCTGTGGCAGCCAAGTGCCTGCCTAGCGTTCATGTCAATAGGATGGTGGTTTTAAATGATCAGATGTAAAAATCCACTTAGAAAAAAAAAAAAAAAGGAAGCACTTGAGCCTGAAGTGAATAGCAGTCCTCTTAGGGGACTAATACCTTTCTAAGCTGGGTGCTGTCATTGTGGACATGAGAAAATGCTGAACCTCAGAGAAGAGGGAATTGTTTCCAGCTTCAGGCGTGCAGCACACACAATGCACAGATTAGACTAACACGGGAAGAAAAGATGGGGAAGGAAGAAGGAATGCTTACAGGCACTCACTTTTTTTAAAATTTGAAATATTCTTTATTTACATTTCAAATGATGTCCCCTTTCCTGGATATCACCTCCCCAAAAGTCCCATAAGCCCTCTTCCCTCCCCCTGTTCCCCAACCATCCACTTCCCATTTTCCTGTCCTAGTATTCCCTTACACTGCTGCACTGAGCCTTTCTAGAACCAGGGGCCTTTCCTTCCTTCTTCTTGGGCATCATTTGATATGTGAATTGTTTCTTGGATATTCCAAGCTTCTGGGCTAATATCCGCTTATCAGTGAGTGCATACCATGCGTGTTCTTTTGTTATTGGGTCGCCTCACTCAGGATGACATTCTCCAGTTCCACCCACTTGCCTAAGAATTTCATGAATTCATTGTTTTTAATAGCTGAGTAGTATTCCATAGTGTAAATATACCACATATTCTGTATCCATTCCTCCGTTCAGGGATATCTGGGTTCTTTCCAGGTTCTGGCTATTATAAATAGGGCTGCTATGAACATAGTGGAGTATGTGTCCTTATTACATGCTGGGGAATTCTATGGTTATATGCCCAAGAGTGGTATAGTGGGGTCCTCTGGTAGTATCATGCCCAATTTTCTGAGGAACCACCAGACTGGTTTCCAGAGTGGTTGAAGCAGCTTGCAATCCCACCAGCAGTGGAGAAGTGTTCCTCTTTCTCCACATCCATGCCAGGATAGCCAAAACTATTCTCAACAGTAAAAGAACTTCTGGGGGAATCAGTATCCCCGACCTCAAGCAGTACTACAGAGGAATAGTGTTTAAAAAAACTGCATGGTATTGGTACAGTGACAGGCAGGTAGATCAATGGAATAGGATTGAAGACCCAGAAATGAATCCACACACCTATGGTCACTTGATCTTTGACAAAGGAGCTACAAGCAACCAGTGGAAAAAAGATAGCCTTTTCAACAAATGGTGCTGGTTTAACTGGAGGTCAGCATGCAGAAGAATGCAAATTGATCCATTCTAATCTCCAGGTACTAAGCTCAAGTCCAAGTGGATCAAGGACCTCCACATAAAACCAGACACACTGAAACTAATTGAAAAGAAACTAGGGAAAAGCCTTGAGCACATGGGCACAGGGGGAAAGTTCCTGAACAGAACACCAATAGCTTATGCTCTAAGTTCAAGAACTGACAAATGGGACCTCATAAAATTACAAAGCTTCTATAAGGCAAAGGACACTGTCAAAAGGACAAGTCGGTGTAGGAGAGTACCAGAACAGAGAAATGGTGGTGGTGGGGTGATTGGGGAATAGTTGGGGGGAGAGAACTTATGGGATGTATGGTGGGGGGGGGAACTGGGAAAGGGGAAAGCCTTTGGAATGTAAACAAAGAATATAGAATAAAAAAATGAAAAAAACTGAGAAAGTGTGGGTAAGTGGTGTCTTTGCAAAACTTTAATTCTAAAGAAAATGTGATTATAGCATTAACTACAAGGCAAAATTGTTACTTTTTTTATTTTCTATATTCTATGTTTATATTCCAAAGGCTTTCCCCTTTCCCAGTTCCCACCCACCATACTTCCCATAGTTCCTCTCCCCCCAAGCATTCAAATTATTTGTACATGCAAATTTCTGTTCTTCATTGCTTTAATTTTGTTAAAAACAAGTGTCATCTGAGGATGTACTTTTTTGCTTATTCTTAACATTGTATTCTAACCCACAATACAAAATAAATGGGATATTGGACTGAAAAAAAAAAAAAGGACAAATCGGCAACCAACAAATTGGGAAAATATCTTTACCAACCCTACATCTGACAGAGAGCTAATATCCAAGATATACAAAGAACTCAAGAAGGTAGACTCCAGAGAGCCAAATAACCCTATTAAAAATGGGGTACAGAGCTAAACAAAGAATTTTCACTTGAGGAATATAGAATGGCTGAGAAGCACCTAAAGAAATGTTCAATATCCTTAGTCATCAGGGAAATGTAAATCAAAACAATCCTGAGATTTCACCTCACACCAGTCAGAATGGCTAAGATCGAAAACTCAGGAGAAAACAGGTGCTGGCACTTACTTCTTATATAGTATTTGTAATTGCTATGTGCTTAAAGTTTTACACAATATAAAGACCGAAAGGGAGGAGGAAGAGGTGATGAAGGACGAAGGAGAGCAAGGGGAGAGATTCTGGGGCTTGATGACATCATCCTATGACCTCAGTGGCACTGTATTTAATTCATTCTTGAAGTAGCTTCTGCTTGAAGTGAATCACAATTAAAGCAAACCAAATTAAATAAAAATTTCTCATAGCGACGTGCAATTTCTTTCTTAGCATCCTGCAAAATTTGTCTTCTATTGCTTCCACATTCAGCTACAGTTTTATGTATCTTTTTTTAAATTTGTCACTCAAAGTATCATCTCCCCAGCGCTGCTTTTATTGTCTTTAAATTATTATCTATTTATTGTGCTAAAAAAGTAATGCTTCATACAGCTTTGCAAGTCCTTCTGGCTTCTACCCTCTTCAAATTGATAAATCAATTCTTGCTGTTAACATGATGAACAAGTATTGTTAAAGATCAGAATGGGTCCAAGTTACTCTCTGTTCTTTTTCAGCCATTATCTGCTTCTCTGCTTCTTTTTTTTCTTTTTTCTTTTTTTTTCTCAAGAATTAATTTTTTTTTATTTTCTATATTCTATGTTTACATTCCAAAGGCTTTCCCCTTTCCCAGTCCCCCCTCCCTATGTCCCATAGTTCCTCTCCCCCCCCCAACTATTCCCCAATCATTCCCCCTCCCCCCACAGTTTCTCTACAAAACTGGATCCAATCTTTCCAGGCCCAGGGTCCTCTCCTTTCTTCTTGGGAATCATTTGACTTGCTAATTTAATTGTGCCTAGAGTATTTAGGGCTTCTGGGCTCATTAATATCCACTTATCAGTGATTGCATTTCATGTGTATTCTTTTGTGATTGGATTAGCTCACTCAGGATGATATTTTCCAGGTCTAACCATTTACCTACAAATTGCATGAATTCATTATTTTTAATTGCTGAGTAGTATTCCATTGTATAAATATACCACATTTTCTGTATCCATTCCTCCTTTGAGGGATATTTGGGCTCCTTCCAATTTCTGGCTATTATAAACAAGGCTGCTATAAACATAGTGGAGCATGTGTCTTTATTGTATGCAGGGGAATCCTCTGGGTATATGCCCAGGAGTGGTATGCCAGGGTCCTCTGGAAGTGACATGCCCAATTTTCTGAGGAACCGCCAGACTGATTTCCAGAGCGGTCTTACCATTTTGCAATCCCACCAACAGTGGAGGAGTGTTCCTCTTTCTCCACATCCTCGCCAGCACTTGTTGTCTCTTGAGTTTTTAATCTTAGCCATTCTGACTGGTATGAGGTGGAATCTCAGGGTTGTTTTGATTTGCATTTCTCTGATGACTAACAATGTTGAACATCTCTTAAGGTGTTTCTCAGCCATCCGAATTTCTTCTGGTGAAAATTCTTTGTTTAGCTCTGTGTCCCATTTTTTGATAGGGTTATTTGGTTCTTTGGGGTCTAACTTCTTGAGTTCTTTGTATATATTGGATATTAGTCCTCTGTCGGATGTGGGGTTGGAGAAGATCTTTTCCCACTTTGTTGGTTGCCGTTTTGTCCTTCTGACAGTGTCCTTTGCCTTGCAGAAACTTTGTAATTTTATGAGGTCCCATTTGTCAATTCTTGATCTTAGTGCATAAGCTATTGGTGTTCTGTTCAGGAATTTTCCCCCTGTGCCTATGTCCTCCAGGGTCTTCCCAAGATTCTTTCCTAATAGTTTCAGTGTGTCTGGTTTTATGTGAAGGTCCTTGATCCACTTGGAGTTGATCTTAGTGCAAGGAGATAAGAGTGGGTCAATTCGCATTCTTCTGCATGTTGACCTCCAGTTGAACCAGCACCATTTGTTGAAAAGACTATCTTTTTTCCACTGGATGGTTGTGGCTCCTTTATCAAAGATCAAGTGACCATAAGTCTGTGGGTTAATTTCTGGGTCTTTAATCCTATTCCATTGATCCACTTGCGTGTTGCTGTACCAATACCATGCAGTTTTTAACACAATTGCTCTGTAGTACTGTTTAAGGTCAGGGATATTGATTCCCCCAGAAGTCCTTTTATTGTTGAGAATAGTTTTAGCTATCCTGGGTTTTTTGTTGCTCCAGATGAATTTGAGAATTGCTCTTTCTATATCTATAAAGAATTGAGTTGGGATTTTGAAGGGGATCGCATGGAATCTGTATATTGCTTTTGGTAAGATGGCCATTTTTACTATATTGATCCTGCCAATCCAGGAGCAAGAAATATTTTTCCATCTTCTGAGGTCTTCTTCGATTTCTTTCTTCAAGGACTTGAAGTTCCTGTCATACAGATCTTTCGCTTGTTTGGTTAGAGTTACGCCAAGGTACCTAATGTTGTTTGTGGCTATTGTAAAGGGTGTTATTTCCCTAACTTCTTTCTCAGCCTGCTTTTCCTTTGAGTACAAGAAGGCTACTGATTTGCTTGAGTTAATTTTATAACCAGCCACTTTGCTGAAGTTGTTTATCAGCTGTAGAAGTTCTCTGGTGGAGTTTTTTGGGTCACTTAAGTAAACTATCATATCATCTGCAAATAATGATAGTTTGACTTCTTCCTTTCCAATTTGTATCCCTTTGACTTCCTTATGTTGTCTAATTGCTCTCGCTAGAACTTCAAGTACTATATTGAAAAGATATGGAGAGAGAGGGCAGCCTTGTCTAGTCCCTGATTTTAGTGGGATTGCTTCAAGTTTCTCTCCATTTATTTTGATGTTGGCTACTGGTTTGCTGTAGATTGCTTTTACTATGTTTAGGTATGGGCCTTGAATTCCTGCTCTTTCCATGACTTTTAGCATGAAAGGATGCTGAATTTTGTCGAATGCTTTTTCAGCATCTAATGAGATGACCATGTGGTTTTTTTCTTTTAGTTTGTTTATGTAGTGGATTACATTGATGGATTTCCGTATGTTGAACCATCCCTGCATCTCGGGGATGAAGCCTACTTGATCATGGTGAATGATTGTTTTGATGTGCTCTTGGATTCGGTTGGCAAGAATTTTATTTAGTATTTTTGCATCGATATTCATAAGAGAAATTGGCCTGTAGTTCTCTTTCTTTGTTGGATCTTTTTGTGGTTTAGGTATTAGCGTAATTGTGGCTTCAAAGAATGAGTTGGGCAGTATCCCTTCTGTCTCTATTTTGTGGAATAGTTTGAAAAGTATTGGTGTTAGGTCTTCTTTGATGGTCTGGTAGAATTCTGCACTAAAACCATCTGGTCCCGTACTTTTCTTGGTTGGGAGGCTTTCTATAACCCCTTCTATTTCTTTAGGGGTTATGGGACTATTTATCTGGTCTATTTGATGCTGATTTAATTTTGGTATTTGGTATCTGTCTAGGAAATTGTCCATTTCCTCTAGATTCTCCAGTTTTTTTGAGTATAGACCTTTGTAGTAGGATCTGATGATCTTTTGAATTTCCTCAGTTTCTGTTGTTATGTCTCCCTTTTCATTTCTAATTTTGTTAATTTGGATGCTGTCTCTGTGTCCTTTGGTTAGTCTGGCTAGGGGTTTATCTATCTTGTTGATTTTCTCAAAGAACCAACTCCTGGTCTTGTTGATTCTTTGTATGGTTCTCTTTGTTTCTATTTGATTGATTTCAGCCCTGAGTTTGATGATTTCTTGTCTTCTACTCCTGCCGGGTTAATTAACTTGTTTTTCTTCCAGGGCTTTAAGGTGTGCCGTTAAGCTGCTAGTGTATGCTCTCTCCAGTTTCTTTTTTGATGCACCTAGAGCTATGAGTTTTCCTCTTAGCACTGCTTTCATTGTGTCCCACACTTAGAGCTATGAGTTTTCCTCTTAGCACTGCTTTCATTGTGTCCCATAGATTTGGGTAGGTTGTATCTTCATTTTCATTGAATTCTAAAAAGTCTTTGATTTTTTTTATTTCTTCCTTGACCAAGGTGTCATTGAGTAGAGTATTGTTCAGTTTCCATGTGTATGTGGGCTTTCTGTTGTTTTTGTTGCTATTGAAGACCACTCTTACTCCATGGTGATCTGATAGGAGGCATGGGATTAGCTCGATCTTCTTGTATTTGTTGACATCTGTCTTGTGACAAATTATATGGTCTATTTTGGAGAAGGTACCATGTGGAGCTGAGAAAAAGGTATATTCTTTAGCTTTAGGATGAAATGTTATATATATATATATATATATATATATATATATATATATATATATATGTTAAATCCAATTGTTCCAGAGTTTCAATTAGTTTCAGTGTCCCTGTTTAGTTTCTGCTTTCCTGACCGGTCCATTGAGGAGAGTGGAGTGTTGAATTCACCCACAATTATTGTGTTCGGTGTAATGTGTGCTTTAAGCTTTAGTAAGGTTTCTTTTATGAATGAGGGTGCCCTTGCATTTGGAGCATAGATGTTCAGTATTGAGAGCTCTTCTTGGTGGATTTTCCCTTTGACCAGCAAGAAGTGACCTTCTGAGTCTCTTTTGATGATTTTAGGTTGGAAGTCAATTTTATCTGATATTAGAATGGCTACTCCAGCTTGTTTCCTGAGACCATTTGCTTGTAAAATTGTCTTCCAGCCTTTTACTCTAAGGCAGTGTTTGTATTTAACACTGAGATGTGTTTCCTGTATGCAGCAAAATGTAGGGTCCTGTTTCCGTATCCAGTCTGTCAATCTATGTCTTTTTATTGGGGAATTGATTCCATTGATGTTAAGAGATATTAAGGAATAATAATTATTACCTCCAGCCATTTTTGAAATTATATTTATTTATTTATTTATTTTTTATATTCGAGAGGTTACCTTCTTTTGGGTTTGATGAGAGGAGGTTTCTATCTTGCTTCTTCCTGGGTGTAGTTTCCGTCCTTGTCTTGGTGTTTTCCTCCTATTATCCTTTGTAGGGCTGGATTTGTGGAAAGATATCATGCAAATTTGGTTTTGTCATGGAATACCTTGATGTCTCCATCTATGGCGATTGAGAGCTTTGCTGGGTAAAGTAGTTTTGGCTGAAGTTTGTGTTCTCTTAGAGTTTGCATTATATCTGTCCAGGATCTTCTAGCTTTCATGGTCTCAGGTGAGAAGTCTGGTGTTATTCTGATAGGTCTTCCTTTATAAGTTACTTGGCCTTTTTCTCTTGCTGCCTTTAATATTCTTTCTTTGTTTAGTACATTTGGAGTTTTGATTATTATGTGACGGGATGTATTTCTGTTTTGATCCAGTCTGTTTGGGGTTCTATATGCTTCTTGTATATTCATGGGCATCTCTCTCTTTAGGTTGGGGAAGTTTTCTTCCATAATTTTGTAGAAGATATTTGCTGGCCCTTTAACTTGTAAATCTTCATTCTTGTCTATACCTATAATCCTTAGGTTTGGTCTTCTCATTGTGTCCTGGATTTCCTGGATGTTTTGTGTTACAGCCTTTTTGCATTTAGTATTTTCTTTGACTGTTGAATCAATGGTTCCTATGGTTTCTTCGGCTTCTGATATTCTGTCTTCTATCTCTTGTATTCTATTGTTGATATTTGCATCTATGGCCCCTGATTTCTTCCCAAGGTTTTCTATCTCCAATGTTGTCTCCCTCTGCGATTTCTTAGTTGTTTCTACTTCTGTTTTTAGTACCTGGATGGATATGCTCAGATCTTTCGCTTGCTTGATTGTGTTTTCATGTATTTCTTTAATAGATTTTTGTGTTTCCTCTTTCATAGCTTCTACTTGTTGGCCCACGTTCTTCTGTATTTCTTTAAGTGATTTTTGTCTTTCTTCCTTATTGTCTTCTTCTTTTTGATCCATCTTCTCCTGAATTTCTTGAAGTGATTTTTGTATTTGCCTTGTAACGGCTTCTAACTTTTGATCCATTTTCTCCTCTATTTCTTTACGAGATTTTTCTATGTGTTCAGCTACCAGCATCCTGACCAGTGATTTTATATCCAAGTCTTGTTTTTCTGGTGTTTTGGGGTATGCAGGGCTTCCTGTTGTTGGCGAACTGGGTTCAGATGCTGTCATGTTGCCTTGATTTCTGTTAGTGACATTCCTTTGTTTATCTTTTGCCATCTGGTTATTTCTGGTGTTAGTTGACCTTGTTGTCACTGGCTGGTGTTTGAATCTCCTGTGAGGCTGGGCTTACCTGTTGTTTCTCTACTGGTGGTTATGCGTGATTGCTGCTCAACGGGATCATGAGCTGGCTGCCACCCGCTGACTTTGTGCACGGCCTGAGGTCTCCGGGAAGTGTGGGGGAGTGCAGCAGAGCCTCGGCAGGCGCTGCTGGGCCTGCCTAGTAGGGAGAGCCTAGCAGATCCCCCCACGCGGTAGCCCCTGATGGAATCTGTCTACCTGTGCCTTTCCAGCTGTGTTCTGGTTGCAATATGGAGGCCTGCTGCTATCGCTGGTTCGGGGTCCTGGGGAGCTGGGTGGCTCCGGCTGCCTCGGTGCAAGGCCTAAGCTCGCAGGGACGTGCGGCAGAGCCTAGGCTCCCCCCACTGGGCCTGCCTGGGGTCAAGAGCTTAGCAGATCTCCCTGCTCTAGCCCCAGACGGAGTCTCTACCTGCACCTTTCCAGCTGTGTCCTGGTTGCAATATGGAGGCCTGCCGCTATCGCTGGTCCGGGGTCCTGAGGAGCTGGGTGGCTCCGGCTGCCTCGGTGCAAGGCCTAAGCTCGCAGGGACATGCGGCAGAGCCTAGGCACCTGGGCCCACCTGGGGGCGAGAGCTTAGCAGGTCCCCCTGCTCTAGCCCCAGACGGAGTCTCTACCTGCACCTTTCCACCTGTGTCCTGTTTGCAATATGAATCTTTTTTCTTTTTCTTTTTTTTTTTTTTTTGCAAAGATTAAGGTTTATTTGGATTAGTTAAATATACTTTAAATAAAACCATTTTCAATTAGAAAACAGGTTTTTCAGACTTCAACGGCTTGTAATTAAAATCACACATTAAGACTTATACCACTTTTAGGCTAGTCCTTCCAAAAAGAAAAAATATCTCACTCAAATTTTAAAGTCAGTATCAAGATATTTTCTAAACTCAAATGAAAATAGCATTGGGAAATTATACAGCAGTACTTTTTGTAAGTCTGCTGAATATAAAGTTTTTTTTTTCATTTTTCATTGGTTATTTCTTTATTTACATTTCAAATACTGGGACTTGATCACAGTTTTAAAATGTTAACCAATAAGATCTCTAGAGTTCCCAGGGACCAAACCACCAATCAAAGAACATAGATGAAGGGATCCATGACTCTCTGCTTCTTTCTTCTCAGCAATTTCTACTTCCTTGTTGGGGGCTCACATTCTGGGGAAGCTTACACTTATCCATCCCTCCTACTCATAACCTAACCAATCAGCACACAAAGACTGCCAAGGATTAACTGATCTGCCTGACAGCGGCTGCCAGCCTTTCTCCTGATATGCATATCAAATTGCACACCTAACTGCTGACACAGTCCCCAGACACATCTGTAGGTTAAGCTGGGAGGTGGATAGAGCCCAGGTGTCAGGTACCAAGGCAGCTCCTAAGGATTAGCACCTACAGAAACCAGCACTATGGCCACCCATTTATCCACAGCAGGCAAATTCAAAAGGATCTTTACTATGCTAAAAAGTGAAATCTGATTTCTGTTGTGTAGTAAGAGAAATATCTGCCATTATGTGCTTTCTCTCCTGGGGCAGCAAATGTAGGTTTCTCCGCTCTGCCTATTTATGCACCCTGTTATACCCAACTCTTAGAATGCCTCAAAGGGTCAGACATAACCTAGCTGCTCTCATAGAGTTAGATTGCAATCTCTAATTTAAAAATTATGAACCAAGCTAATTAGTATAGGTTTATTAGCTCATTTAGTTTTCTACATTCATCTCATGTGGTTAGGGTTTTTTCTTTTTCTAATTTTAATCCACAGTGGTTTTGATTTCAATATTTCAAAAGTACTATCCGCACAAGATGCAAGCTTCTGAGTAAACCCCAAGTACAACTGCGAGTCTGGAAGCATCCAGTTATGATGCTAGTCATCATTCCATCCCTTGGTTAAATTGTAAGACGTGAAAGGCTGGTCTTAGATACAAGATTCTAACTGCCCATCCACATGCATCTAGTCAGATGTACAAGCATGCGCATTTAAAGGGACAGCAGACTCATATCCAGTCCTTCTCTCTTGGCTTTGCCTATGCTGAGGGACAGACACGAGGCTTGGCTCAGAACTCATTAGGTTTAGAAGGTACTGGGGGCAGGGAATGGAGAAGAACAAAATGGCTAAGTGGTCATTCATTCGAGCTTGGGAATTTTGTGATTAAATATTACAAGTAAATATATAAAAAGGCAATTTTGTTTTATCAAGCAGAAAATAGTTCCCTTGAAATGGTGGTTTCTCTCTCTCTCTCTCTCTCTCTCTCTCTCTCTCTCTCTCTCTCTCTTCCTCTCTCTCTCCCCTCCCTCCCTCCCTCTTCTGTACTCCTTTGCCCCCCTGTAAAACTCAAATCAGCCTATAATATTCCTCTAGCTCTAGGTGCCAACGATAAATGCGCTAACAACCTTGAGTTCCTTCCAGCCCTTTTGGCTGCAGATCACAGGAAGCTTCTCTAGATGGGGAGAAAATGGACTTTCAAAGATTAGAATTACCACTTAACAGACACACAGGAGCCAAACCCACAGGCCACACAGATGAGATGAAAAACATGGGCTCCTGTGGTGCCTTCCTCCTCCCAGGACTCTCTCCTGCTCTGACAGTTACTGGGCCTGCCGGCATGCTTAAAGAGCAAACTTTGGAGTCTCCTGTTTTAGGGGTTCTTCCATTTTAATCTGAGTCCAGTGTTACCTATGTCAATTAAAACACCATCAGTGAACTCTTATGTTTAAATATTAAGTTCAACAGGTCACTAAGGAGTACTGTGCAATTAAGGCAACAAAACAAAGCAAGACATTATTTAAAACAAACATATCCACATTGATAGTTTAACTCTTCAGGGGCATGCTGGGAATTTATGTGCCCTGAGTGTGTGCAGGCTCCTGTGTTTATCAGCAGTTCTCTCAGGCACAGCTTGAAAGAGAAAGAAAAGCTCTACAGTGAACTTTGTACATTTAATGGCAAAGAAAAACAACTGAATCAGTTGTTGGGAGTATTTTTTCTCTTTTGGCTTACTAGAATTTTTCCAGATACATTATATATAACGTACTAGAATTTTCCAGATACATTATATATAACCTATGTATGTATATTCCCACATGTTATATATGTACGTGTATGTGCAGTGTATGTGTATATTGTATACACATAAAGTACCTATATAGACAGTAATCATACATATGTGCATACACATGTATATTTGTATATTATATACATAAGTAAAGTATATATAGATAGTATACATACATATATATACATATGTGCTTATGTCTGTATATGTATATTGCATACACATGTGCATAAATGTTTGTTTTTGTATGTATGTGTACAAAGACAGTATCCATGCATAGGTATACACATGTGTTTATATCTGTATATACTGTATACATATGTACATGCACATGTATGGATGCATATAGAGGATGTACATATGTGCACATATGTGTGTTTGTGTTAGTTTGTTATCTTGAGCTTTGGGCTTTGTATGCACTGTTTTACTATCCACAAAGCATCTGACTCCTGCAACCAACCTAAAAGTTTGTTTATAAGACAGCAAAAGGTATTAATGGTTAGTTTTCATTTTTGTGTGTTTACTCTTTCTGTGAATATTTAATACAAATCAATTCTGGACTAAATTTTATGATAGGCTCTAGATATCAATCATATATGCTTTCCTATTATTGATGCATATAATTCTTATAGTCACTTATTTAAAGTTAATAAGATAACGTTTCAACATGTTTTTAAAACACATTCACACACACATGCACACTCACACAATGAATGCATGCATGTGTGCACACACACTGTTCTGAACCAGTAAACCAAAACTGTACAATCTGGAATATGTTGCTAAAACATAGATATAATATTTGTTTAGGAGAGCTATCACAAGTGTGACAGTCAAATAAAGTCTACATAGAAGTGGGAAATGATTCAGAAGCTAACTCTATCATGAGTATTCCTAGTTGTCTCTGCACAGAGAAGTACAACAAGTTCATTATAGCGTCTCTTGTACTGGAGCATGCTGTAAGGGCCTTAGGTTCACAAGAAAGGAGTGGGAACCTATGAGGTACAATGGAGAACAGTGGGTAGCAGCTGCTGTGCATGAGGAGGAGGAGGAGGTGTGCAATGGGGCTTAAAAGAAACATTTCCATGGCTCTGGGAGGGGATATTTGCTTTGAATGAGATATACCCTGGAGCTTCTTGAGAGTGATGGTAATAATTGGGAATTAGTAATAGATAAGCAGTAATGACACAACATTAAAAAGGTATTACAATGTTACAGTGAAAGACATCGGACCTCCTTCATCTACCACCAGACTCACACATGCAAGACAGTTTCAGGCCAACAGTCCTGCCAGTGCGTCACCTCCATATTGTTTTCCTGCCTTGGTCTCTGAGTCACAGTTTTCAGGTCTCTGTCTTATCAAGTTTAGTCAGCACTGTTTCCACTGATTCAGTACTTTGTGGTGCTTAGTTAGATCTCTACCTTTTACTCTGAGGTAGTGTTTGTCTTTGACACTGAGGTGTGTTTCCTATAAGCAGCATAATCCTGTTTACGTATCCAGTCTGTTAGTCTATGTATTTTTATTGGGGAATTGAGTCCATTGATATTAAGAGATATTAAGGAATAGTGATTACTACTTCCTGTTATTTTTGATGTTTTTATATTTGAGTGGTTATCTTCTTTGGGGTTTGATGGAAGAGGGTTAGTATCTTGCTTTTTCCAGGGTGTAGTTTCCCTCCTTGTGTTGGTGTTTTCCACCTATTATCCTTTGTAGCGATGGGTTTGTGGAAAGATATTGTGTAAATTGGGTTTTATCATGGAATATCTTGGTTTCTCCATCTATGGTGATTGAGAGTTTTACTGGGTATAGTAGTCTTGCTTGGCATTTGTGTTCTCTTACAGTCTGTATGAGTTTTGCCCAGGATCTTCTAGCTTTCATGGTCTCAGGTGAGAAGTCTGGTGTAATTCTAATAGGTCTTCCTTTATATGATACTTGGCCTTTTTCTCTTACTGTCTTAATATTCTTTCTTTGTTTAGTACATTTGGGGTTATGATTATTATGTGACAGGAGGTATTTCTGTTCTGGTCCAGTTTATTTGGAGTTCTGTAGGCTTCTTGTATATTCATGGGCATCTCTTTCTTTAGGTTAGGGACGTTTTCTTCCATAATTTTGTTGAAGATATTTGCTGGCCCTTTAAGTTGTAAATCTTCACTCACATCTATACCTATAATCCTTAGGTTTGGTCTTCTCATTGTGTCCTGGATTTCCTGGATGTTTTGGGTTACAAGCTTTTTGCTTTTTGCATTTTCTTTAACTGTTGAGTCAATGGTTTCTATGGTATCTTCGTCATCTGAGATTCTTTCTTCTATCTCTTGTTTTCTGTTGTTGATATTTGCATCTATGGCTCCTGATTTCTTCCCAAGGTTTTCTTTCTTTGTGTGTGTGTGTGTGTGTGTGTGTGTGTGTGTGTGTGTGTGTGGTTTTTCAAGACAGGGTTTCTCTGTATAGCCCTGGCTGTCCTGGAACTCACTCTGTAGACCAGACTGGCCTCGAACTCAGAAATCCGTCTGCCTCTGCCTTCCAAGTGCTGGGATTACAGGCATGCGCCACCACCGCCCGGTTTTCTATCTCCAAAGTTGTCTCCCTTTGTGATTTCTTAGTTGTTTCTACTTCTGTTTTTAGATCATGGGTGGTTTTGTTCAGTTCCTTTACTTGTTTGTTTGTGTTTTCCTGTATTTCTTTAAGAGATTTTTGTGTTTCCTCTTTCATGACTTCTGCCTGTTGACTCAATTTCTCCTGCATTTCTTTAAGTGATTTTTGCATTTCCTCTTTTTTGATTTCTATCTGTTGACCCATATTCTCCTGAATTTCTTTAAGTGATTTTTGTGGTCTCCTCTCACAGACCCTGACAGTTTCAGGCATCCAGAAGCCAGCCAACATCAGATGGAAGGAACCCCAGTGCGGTTTTATATAACAAGATAATTCTTGAAGAACAGCAAGAATTGACTCAATTATTCTAAAATACCATATGACTGGCTAGTTACCTCTTACTATGAAGCCACACGCAATTTCCCTATACCTTATACCTATACCTTGAATAAAAACTTTAGAATAAGAAATGCTAATTACCATAGTTACAAAAGCAGTGGAAAATTTTGAACTATTGAATTATGGAGAACTATTTTAACACAGTAAGCTTTCTTCCTGCAAAACATAGTGCATATGCAAATGTAGATTTTTTTTCTCTTTATATTTGCTGTTTCTGTGCCTTATGATACATTTTCTCTTGACAAAACACGGTGTATCAGATAACCAATACTAGTGTGTGGAATCCATGACTTTCTGGTTCCATTGTTTAGTAGTAACTTTCTTTTTTCTTTTTCTTTCTTGAATTTTTTATTGGATTTTATTTATTTACATTTCAAATGTTATCCCCCTTCTCAGTGTCACCTCTGAAAAACCCCTATCCCACCCCCACTTCTCCCTGCTTCTATGAGGGTGCTCCCCCACCCACGCACTTACTCCTATCTCACCACACAAGCATTACCCTACAATGGGGCATCCAGCCTTCACAGGACCAAGGGCCTCCCCTCCCATTGATGCCAGACAATGTCATCTTCTGCTGCATATGCAGTTGGAGCCATGAGTCCCTCAATGTGTATAATTTGGTTGGTGATTTAGGCCCTGGGAGCTCTGGGGGGGGGATGTCTGGTTGATATTGTTGTTTTTCCTATGGGGTCGCAAACCCCTTCAGCTCCTTCAATCCTTTCCCTAACTCCTCCATTTGGGTCCCTGTGCTCAGTCTGGTGGTTGGCTGTGAGTATTCGTTTCTGTATTTGCCTAGCTCTGGCAGAGCCTCTCAGGAGACATCTGTATCAAGCTCCTGTCAGCAAGCACTTCTTGGCAAGAGCAATAGTGACTGGGTTTGGTGGCTGCATATGGGATGGATCCCCAGGTGGGACAATCTCTGGATGACCTTTCCTTCAGTCTCTGCTTCACTCTCTTTTGACCTTCTGCCTCACATTTTTTTCAGATATTCAGTACCATTTCAAGTTTGTTTTCCAAACCCAATCTCTACACGTTTTCTCTAAACCCTTTTCTCTTTCCTTTTTTCTCCACTTAAGTAAACCCTATCCCTATATTTCTGACAAGTCACAAATTTATGTTCTCTCTTTTTAAATTTCCTCATAAAATTTTATTTTACTGTTAAAATGAATTTTGAAATCATTCACTTTTCTCAATCTCTACTAGAATGAAAGTTGAGGTTAGAGACATCCTGTGCTATGCAAATCTTCGGCTACATCTTTTTCCTTTGTGTGTTTCCTTGGTCCTACCCTGTATCCACAGAGCAGCGACTGTGACCCTAAACTGTAATGGCCTTTCCTGCTGGAAATGCTAATAGTTTCATTGCTACTGCATCAAAATCAGCTCTTAAATATGGACAAGAGGGTCTTACCTAATCTCTCCCTTAACAGTCTTTGTGTCTTTGTTATATAATATGCTCCCACAATCCATGCTGATTTTCTGTTACTTTAAATCATTCAATAATGTCTTGTAGTTCATAATCTACTCTCTCTGCTGCTGCCTTCCCCACTCTTACAGTTTAACATAAAATAACCACTTCTGGACGTGTGTACTTCCTTGACTTGTCAATCTCTCTAACTGACATTTTACTGGAAGAGTCTCTGTTCAGTATTCACAGGCCAAAGTTATTTGGTCTGGGTGAGGAACAAATGACAAATCCCAGAAATCATTTTTCTTTTTCCAGAAGAAAAAAATCCACTAATGAAGGAGAAGCTGATGGGCAGCTAGCTGAGCTCCCTGCAGCCCACAGCTGGGATACAGGATAGCACTCTGGGATCCATATGTCCTGGAGATCCAGATTTCTCCTCCCCTCCAGGATGACTCTAGTGATCCTCCTCCCCTGCCTAGAGTCAGCTTCAAAAATGTGTGAACATGAGGCCAATGTATTTCCTGAGGAAGAAAGAGTCTGTTTTCTAACTGAGTAGTGTAAAAAAGGTAGGAGTTATCCTACATTAATTATTCTTATGTGGCCAAAAAGGGTTATTCCAAGCTTTCTTGGTTGCAAAGTTCACACTGATGTGCTAACATTCATGTCCTCAGATCATGTACTTATATGTCAGCTAAACGTATGGCTGTTTATATGTATAGAAATGCATTCATTATGTGAGTTAACAGAGATTATTTATAGTCAACATGCCTGCCCATATGGATGTATATTTACATGTGTTACACGTATGACTCTATTTAGTGTGCCATTTGTATATTTTTATCTTAAACATTTATTGAATAAATTTTCATATATTGAAAATTTTTTTCATTTATTGAAAAAATTTTCATACAGTCTGTTTTGATGATGTTTTCTTCTCCCCAAATTCCTCCCAGATCATTCCCATCTCCCTACCCACCCAACTTGGTTGTCTTTCTTTCCAAAAGGAACACACACAAAGAAACCCACAAAACACCCCCCCACACACACACACACACCATGTTCTTTAAAGAGTATTCTTTTGCTTTCTGATGGAAAGACTCAGAGAACACACTAGGGACTCCTCAACAACATCTAAACTGGATAAATAGTTCAGCTATCATGTTGAAGTCTTGACGACCCAGTGGCCATGAAACTGTCTTCATGCTTTTATTAGTAAAATTTGTGTCTCTGAGGGAGAGAAAGCAGCTGATCCAAGTACATTCAGACACAGCAGCTGTGGCAAAGGAGTGACTTGCATAGAAGTTGCCAAAATGCTGTCTCTGCATGAAGAAATGTGGCTGCTGCTGGCCCAGCTAAACCTGGATCGGACAACTCACCGCAAAGACACTCCATGTCTTACATGCTCATCTTCAGAAGTTAGTTGGCCTGGGAGGCATGGGTGTGCTGTTTTGTAAATGATTCAGTGATGCAATCAGAACTGATGAGACACCCTGATAGAGCATTGAAAGAGCAAATCTGAAGCAACATTAGCAACGACCCCATCTACAAAGGCACTGTCTATGCACAGATTCCTAAATAATAGCTATTAAAATCTCACCACGTTGCCTTTCAAAGATTCATTTTTATTATGTGTGTGTTCCACAACTATGTGTGTGCTTAAAGAGACCAGAAGAGGGCATCCAGTCCCTCCTCAGCCACAGCCATAGGCAGCCGTAAACTGTTAGACACAGGAGCTACTCATGTCCTGTGGAAGAGCAGCAAATGTCCATACCTGATGAGCCATCTCTTCAGCATCCACTATGTCACCATTTAAATGTCACTGGATGGGTTTATATTGTCTCTTTGAATCTGACCTCTTTGCCTGTGTCTTTTTCTCCCCCTTCCAAATGACTTCCCTTTCTTTTTCTTACAATTAAAAGTCATTATTGGAGCCAGATGTGGTGGCATAGGCCTTTATTCCCAGCACTTGGGAGACTGAAGCAAGTGGATCTCTGACTTCAAAGCCAGCTTGCTCTACAGAGTGTGTGTCAGCCAGGATAGCCAGGGTCACAGAGAGAAACCCTGTCTCAACAAACAAATGGGAAAAATGAATGTTGGTGATCTTTATAGGATGTAAAGAATTCTAGAGCAAATGTTATGCTCTCTGCCTTCTGCGTTTTCATCTCCTGAATCTTGTGATGTGTCTGTCCTTGGTAACCTCTATGTTGTCTGACACATCTGACTCTAGGGCATCAGGATCTGGTATTTCTGATATGTGGGTCTTAGAGATTATCTTTAGGACTGGCCTTATCAGAGTATGATGAAGATTATGGATCCTAAATTATAACCAGTGATGTCCTATTATTTGTTATGATCCAAATCCTAGTTACTTTATGGAGATTTAGACACTACTGTCTTCACAGTGGACATAGGAGACTTCCTGTGTTTGGAGTAGTACTTGTCAGGTGTGGGGATGGGGACTGGACTCAGATGGCTTCTCCATGAAGAGAGCCAAGCCACCTGCATACTCACAGGTGACCCTGGACCCTTACTGAACTGTGGCTTCGACTGGATGCTTCAGTTGCCGTCTTCCTCAGATAGTCCTGGCTTTATCTCCTGTCCCCTGATCTGTCACTCTCATCTTTTTTACAGACCCCCTTACACTTTCTCTTCTTGAAATCAGACCTACAACTGAAACAGGATCTGTTTACACTACATGTTGATTTACTTTTAAACTCTTTACTTATATCTCCCAAGGTTATTTTTTGGCATAAATATAGTTGATTTTTTAAAGACTATCTCCATTTTATCAACCAAAGTTGGCTTTCCAGGAAATGTTGTAGCTATGAATCAAAAATCATTGGGAAAATCAAAATATGAACATGAACTCTGTTTTATTACAATAATAACAAAACTATATTTAAAGACATCAATGTCTGTGACTGAAAAGAGAAATACCACATTCAAGAAAGAAGTAAAAATAAAATCCCTTCCTATATTTCAAAACTATTGTCTGTATTATCTTAACAGCAAATCATGAAAGTTCCCATCCGTCAGTGCTGCCTAGAGTTTCAGGACTTGTTACTTTGGTATGGAGAAATATTACTGAATAAGATTTTATTGTTCCAGCCCTACATTTTCTTCCTTCCTCCTTCTAATGATGTCCTGTTCTCATAGACTAAAATTGAGACAGCTGTCTTTCTCATAGGCTATGAAGCATTTTAGAGCAGTTTATCACTTAACCAATAATGCAACCCATTGTTAAAAGCAACACATACCAAAGAAGCTTTATAAGGACAAATAACACTCATAATTTTTCCCAATATTTAGAAAGTAGAGGTCTTTGCAAGAGAATTGGTTGTGTTAGGTGATGTAATTTTTGAAAGCTGAAACTGTAGTTGCAAAATTGAAAGACTTGATTATTAATTAAGCAGCCAATATGACTGAGTAAAATTCCAATGAGTATTGTGTTATCTACTTGGTATAAAAGGCAAAATGTTAATGATTTGAATAGCAAAATTGAAGTCCTAAATAATTTATGGTTTTAGTTAGCAAATATGTTTTATGATCTCTAGAGAGATATCCATTGAAAACAATGTGTAACATTTCTCTATGAAGTTCATGTATACCCATTGGCTTTTATTACTCCTTTTCCTAGTTAACTATGTTCCGAAAAGACAAGAGATACCAAAACCAGGGAAGACCATCTTCTAGATACCTCATAATCAGGAAAATAGTTTTGAAAATTTGTTTCAGCTTCTTATATTTAGATCCTAATAGATTTTTAATTTTACCCCAAAGCAAACAAACAATAGAAAAATGTTATGCTTATAAAGTCCAAAACAAACAAAAGGCCAGCAGTAATACCCTGATGGATAGCAACCACAGTATCATTTAATTATGTGAGTTAAGAGAAAAATCTTTATTTCCCGAATACATCAAAAACTACCAATAGTCATGAATATAAATATGCATAGTCCAGAATAAAAGCTACTGTATTGGATTGTTCTCCAGTAATCTAGCTTAAATTATTTTCAAATTATACATATATATTCTAATTTACATTTATAAAATAAATCATATTCCAAATAATGCATAACAAACATGAAATACTTATTTTAGGAAACCTAAGTTTTCATTGATAAGCTGCCCCAGCCTAAACTATAGCCCCTAAAATTTAGGTTTTTAAACAGTAGGAAACCTAAGGTTTCATTGATAAGCTGCCCTGACCTAAACTATAGCCCCCCAAATTAGGTTTTTAAACAGTATATCCTTCCACCAGTTTGTTTGAAGGTTCGTCTGCAGCAGGCACACTTGTGACAAGACAAAGGAACTGGTAAACTGTACGTTACTCTTATGTCACTATTCTTGGAGGCCGTGGTTAGGGCAGTAAAACATAACTTTCTACACTTTCCTGTTTTCAGATGAGTTGTGCTAGAGACAGTGTAGATCATTAGGTAAATCATTTTCTATAGGCTACTCCTAGATTGTTAGGAGTTAAAAAAAACTTCTTAAACCTAAAACTTAAAATATGTATGTATAAAATTGTTCTAGTTGAGCCTGTTAAGTCGTTTGTAGGTAAAGTAACCATAGAAGGCTAAAGTAATTATTTTTGAGATATAATTAGATGACACATCTTTTTTCCCTATCAGGTAAACCAAAGGCATATCAGGGTTCTTGAATTAGGAAGACAGACTGTCAATGCCTAAATGTTTATGACCTCAGGATCTTGAATACTCTTCCATAGTCTAGTGAACAGCCTGAGCAATAAAGGCATAAAACTTTTTATGGTCCTTATATCAGACTGCAGGAAAGAAAGAGCTACATTGCTAAACAGACTTAAGCCTATAATAAAATGGAAAGAAAGAAATTTCTTTGGAAAAGTACTACTATTGAACCAAACAAATCTGTGAGCTAAAGAAAAATAATCTAAACAGCAGGATGCAAATTGTGTATGACTAAACACAGAAGTGACAGGATGGATATCCTTGAACATCTGCTACACTAATAAATGCATGACAGAAACAGGTAAGGTGCTGTTATTCATAAGATCATTCATCCTTTCACAAATGTGCACTTATTAAGTTCCTACTGTGTATTGACTCTAGTATGCCTGGAGGATATATAAAAAGTCTGAAATAATGAATGCACTGTCTTTGCGGGGTAACTTGTAAATGGTGGAGAATAGAATGCAGTTGAAGGAAATCCTAAAACATATGGGGTGTCAGACAATGCCTGACATGTAAAGAGGCAGAACTGGGTCAAAGGGATAAGGAAAAGTAAGAAATGAACACAGCACAATTTAAACAGCAGAACCAGATAAGAAATGAGTACATCACAACTTAATCGGCAGAATCAGTACTGCTTCACAGACCTAGAAGTTAAACAGACTGCTTTGGGCAGAGAGGAGGAGACAGGAAGAACAGTAGCACTACATTGCAATGACATGATTACCTTGTTTGAAGCACAGGAGATTACTGTGGTTGGAATGGAGTAAAGCAGGGAAGACAAAGAGTGGCCCTAAACGATAAAAAGTCTAAGCACTCCTCTGAGCTCTTGGGCTTTTATTCTGAATGTCATGAGAGATTACTGAAAGGTTTTAAATGCATGGGAGATGACAATTTTATGAGGCCACTTTGGCTGCTATAGGATTAACCAGATCTCTAAGGATAAATCTTGGCATTAATGTTACCTTGAGGTGGGTAACTTTTGTTATGGGAGCTCCCTGTGTAATGTAAGTACTTAGCAGCATTGATAAACTTACTAATCAGAAAGGAGCAACATTCTTTCTTCCCTCAATGTGACAAGCAAAAATGTCTCCAAGCCCGCAGCCATTTGCACCAGGGAGCTGGGAGACTCCACAGCCTTCTGTGCATAGCCCACCAGGAGGGAATGAGCTCTCAGCAGGCTTTCACTTTTGAGCACAGAGGTGAGATCTCCACCTTCTCTCTGGAGGCAACCCAGGTAGGAAGGAGCACACAGGGCCTAAGATCAGTGGAGCAGCTGGAACAGAAGTCTTCTTGCCCACAGCCATTTGTACCAGGGAGCCAGGAAACTTCACATCCTTCTGTGCATAGGCCACCAGGAGAGAGAAATCTCCCTGCAGTGCTTTCACTTTTGAGCTCAGAGGAGTAAGGACCCAAGCTTACAGGCCCACAGGAGGAACAAACTCCATCCAGAGACAACAATACAAACTAACACGAGATGGTGAAAGGCAAGCACAAGAACCCTACCAACAGAAGCCAAGGCCACATGGTAACATCAGAATCCAGTTCTCCCACCACAGCAAGTCCCAGATACCCCAACACACCGGAAAAGCAGGAGTTGGATTTAAAATCCTATCTCATGATGCTGATAGAGGGCTTCAAGAAAGACTTAAGTAACTCCCTTAATGAAATACAGGAAAACATTGGTCAACAGGTAAAAGTCCTTAAAGAGGAAACACAAAAATCCCTTAAAGAAATACAGGAGATCATGGGTAAACAGACAGAAGCCCGTAAAGAAGAAACACAAAAAACTTGGGAGGCAGAGACAGGCAGATTTCTGAGTTCGAGGCCAGCCTGGTCTACAGAGTGAGTTCCAGGACAGCGAGGGCTACACAGAGAAACCCTGTCTCGAAAAACCAAAAAAAAAAAACCAAAAAAAAAAAAAAATTACAGGAAAACATAATCAAGTGAAGGAACTGAACAAAACCATCCAGGATCTAAAAGTGGAAGTAGAAACAATAAAGAAATCACAAAGTGAGGCATCTCTAGAGATAGAAAACCTTGGAAAGAATTCAGGAGTCACAGATGCAAGCATCAACAACAGAATACAAGAGATAGAAGAACCTCAGGTGCTCAAGATACCATAGAAAACATTGACTCAACAGTCACAGAAAATGCAAAATGCATAAAGTATTTTTGAGCACAGAGGTGAGATCTCCACCTTCTCTCCGGAGGCAACCCAGGTAGGAAGGAGCACACAGGACTCAAGACATCCAGGAACTCCAGGACACAATGAGAAGATCAAACCTAAGGATTATAGGTATAGACTAGGGCAAGGATTTACACCTTAAAGGCCCAGTAAATATCTTCAACAAAATTGTAGAAGAAAACTTCCCTTACCTAGAGAAAGAGATGCCCATGAATATACAAGCCTTCAGAACTCCAAACAGAGTAGACCAGAACAGAAAATCCTCCCAGCACATAATAATCAAAACACCAAATTCACTAAACAAAGAAAGAATATTCAAAGCAGTAAGAGAAAAAGGGCAAGTAACTTATAAAGACAGACCTATCAGAATCATACCAGACTTCTCACCAGAGACGATGAAAGCTATAAGATCCTGGGCAGACCTCATACAGACCCTAAGAGAACACAAATGCCAGCCCAGACTACTATACCCAGCAAAACTCTCAATCATCATAGATGGAGAAACCAAGATATTCCATGATACAACCCAATTTGCACATTATCTGTCCACAAATCCAGCCCTACAAAGGATAATTGATGGAAAATGCCAACACAAGGAGGGAAACTATACCTTAGAAAAACCAAGAAAGTAATCTTCTTCTAACAAACCCAAAAGAAGATACCCACACAAACAAAAAAATAACCTCAAAAATAACAGGAAGCAACAATCACTATTCCCTAATATCTCTTAACAACAATGGACTCAACTCCCCAATAAAAAGACATAGACTAATGAAATATTTTTCATGTAAACCTTCAATTTTACCAGAAAATGTTTGTAATTCCACTTTTAATTAATTTAGTAATTTATTTTATGTCTACCATTTTATCTGCATTATTTTTCATGATAATCTTCAATTTTAATGTCTTTCTATATACTTCCTCTATTTTATCAGAAATGTTTTCAATGTAAATCTTTGATTTTATCACAAATGTTTCTAATACTACCTTCAATTAATTTAGAAAGAGTTTTTACATCAACCATTCCTTATGTAAAATTTTTCATGAAATAGTCAATTTTAATGTGTCTATTTCTTGAATTTTACCAGAAATATTTTCCATGTAAATCTTCAATGTTATCTAAAAATGTTTATAATTCTACCTTCAATCAACTGAGAATTACCTTTATGCCTATCATTTTATCTATATAATTTCCATGATAATCTTTAATTTTAACATCTTTTTCTATATATTTCTACAATTTTATCAGAAATATTTTCCATGTAAATCTTCAAGTTTATCAGAAATTGTTTATAATTCCACTTTTAATAAACTTAGAAATACTTTTATGCCTGCCATTATTATATCTATATAAAATTTTCCATGATAATTTTCAATTCTAATATATTTTTCTCCATTTTCTACAATTTTATCAGAAATATATTACACATAAATCTTGAATTCTGTCATAATATATCTCTACCCCATATTTTAATTAATTTAGCAATGTTTTACATGTCTACTGCTTTACTCCTTAATTTTCCATGAAAATCATCAATTTTGACATTTGTCTGAAATATTTTCCATGTAAATATTTAATTTTATCATAAAGTGTTTTTACTTCCCTCTACTTCCCTTTTCAATAAATAAATAAATAAATAAGAAAAAAAAGATAAAAGAAAGAAAAAAAGTCTCCAAATCTTGCCAAATGCCCTTCTTGGAGGGAAAACTCTGGATCCATTATATAAATATGACAAAAATGGTTCAAAAGAGGAGAGTCAAGTGTTTGGGGGAGGAGAGGTAAAACTTTGTCACTATGAGACAAAAATTGTTATATCATTGTTCATGAAGCAAGCGATCCTGCTACATGTTGATGGGTGGTCTATGAGGTGCTCTGTAGGGAGGGAGGGAGGCCTGAGATGAGTGTGTGCTAACGACAGGAGAATGGCCATGTCAAAGACCCCAATGCCTCAGACTCATGGGAGTGGCAACGCCCTACCTGGCTGAGGTTCAAATCTCATCACACTTACAAATGCTACTGTGACACACGCAGAGTGAGAGGGAATTTACAATACCTTCTGTTGGTATTTTCAAATACCTCAAATCTTAACTACCTTGAGTTCTGCAATAAATACCATTATTATTCATTATT
This sequence comes from Apodemus agrarius, assembly GCA_964023405.1. Lineage (NCBI taxonomy): Eukaryota > Metazoa > Chordata > Mammalia > Rodentia > Muridae > Apodemus > Apodemus agrarius. Next base: position 48,696,928 of record OZ030021.1, on the reverse strand, counting down.
TCCTATTTTTCAAGTGATATATCTTTTAAGTCTGTTGGGAAATTCTCTACTCTACTGAGAAAATAAATATAAAGAGTCATATATATAATATATGTTATTATCATATATTATATATAATATATATATAATTCTGGATGACAGATGTGCCTCCTAAGAAGATTAAAATACTATTTATTAAAAATTTAATGGATATTTCAAGTAGTAGTAGCTGTATTAATACACTGAAAGGAATAAAATACCAATAAATTAATATTTTAATTATATGTTAGAATCATACATTTATAAAACTATCTTAACAAGAGAGAAAAGCAACTGTTTACAAATTTAGTTTAACATCTATATGATTTTTCTCTCTACTACCCTCAACAAAACCTAGAGGGAAACAAATTTGGTGATGCATTCTTACACTCAGTCAACAAATGATAATCCAAAGAATTGAATGCAGTCTCTAGAGAGTAAGGAGCAGAACAATGCTGCCATGCCGTTGATCCCAGAAGTGGGTAGCTAACCAGGAGTATCAGAACTGACAAATGCTGACTTTTGGACATGACCCAGCTGTTGATGCATCAGTTCCCAGCACTGAGGTTTTCTGTACAAGACCAAACAATTGAAAATTCCAGCAGGATTGTGGAAGAGGCCCTATGACATAACCCCTTAGGGGAGGAGCTGTTGGTAGCTGACAGATGATGGGAGAAGTCAGTCTCCTTTAGGGATGTGACTGCTGGCAGCTTGCACTTGCTCCAGTTGATGGTGAGACATCTGTGCACAAACAAGCAGCACTTAAAGAGTTATGAACAACCATTTAGGAAAGAGGCTATAAATTAGGGAGGGGCATTAGGGGAAGAGGGTGGGTGGGTGGATGAGAGCACTATGAAATATATGAACCTATCAGAAATAAAAAAAGATTGTTTTTAAATGTCAGAGGAACTTATTAAAACATAGATGAAAATATTATACACAAAACAGTAACATACTGAATCTTATACTAAAAAGGAATTAAAGCAAAATTGGTTCTAGAGGAAAGGAATGGATTGTTTAACATTAGAAAAGCGATAGATGCAATTTCTAAGCCAAGTGACATAACAGTAAGCAGATGGCTCTTGGATCCCCAAATAATGTGACATTTTATGTCAGGGTTAACACATGAGAGTGAACAACAGCACTAAGCACTTGCTTGGTAGGCTAAGTGTCCTAGTTAGAGTTTTATTTCTGTGAAGAGGCAACATGACCATGGCAACTCTTATAAGGAAAAATATTTTATTTGGGTCTGGCTTACAGTTTTAAAGGTTTAGTCCATTATTGTCATGGCGGGAAGCATGGCAGACCACAGGCAGACATGGTGCTGGAGAAGTTGAGAGTTCTACATCTTGAGCTGTAGGCAGCAGCAGGAGACTATGTGTCACACTAGGTATGGCTTGAGCATAGGAAACCTCAAAGCCCACCCCCAACAGTGACACACTTCCTCCACAACACCACATTCACTCCAGCAAGGCCACATCTCCTAATAGTGCCCCTGCCTCTAGGCCACGCATTCAAGCACACGAGTCCATGGGGGCCATACCTATTCAAACAAACACAGTAAGCATTACAAGCACAATTCATGATTTTGCAATGTTCTTACACAATGGGGATAAAGCTTTAACTGTGCTACCTTAGCTATCAAAAACACACCAGGATTTGCATGAAATTATTACAACTGGTTATTTATGAAATCAATTATAATTTTATTTCTTAAAACTTTTTGGCTTTCAAAAAGTCACTAATGTTTAAATATTTAAATATTCTATATTCAGAAAGACCTTTAAAAGAGTTACCTGTACATGTGATATTTGCTAAAGCTCAACTTGAGATTGTGATTGGCTCAGTCTTATAAAGACTATGACCAATATAAGGCATAGAAGAGTTTCTTCTTCTGCCAGCTTGGCCACTGCATATTTCCCTCAAAGAATATTGGTCTCCTAAGTTTACAATCATCCCTGTGTGGCTGTTTACACTGTACTTAGTAACATCATTTCTCTTATTTTTTGTAGGCATTTCATTAGTTTTGTATTTTATATTTATTTTATCAATCTCAGAATGTTTGTGTGTTTCTCTTTGTATTTTTGAAACCTAAAAACATACATCATTTAAAGAGACTATATATTGATATGCATTTACATATATATTCTACACCTCTTATTTTTAAATCTTCAAGCATTTTGACGTTAAACAAAACCAGCTAAAATTAGATATATAAGTTTTCAGCACATATTCACTGTAAAACTTTAGTATAGATTTTTTATACTATATAAAACTTTAATATTGTGACTTTTATACTACAAAGACACACCCCAAAATGTACACTATTAGGAGATAACTAGAAAGCCATTGTAGGCATACCTCTTTCCATTGCCCAAAAGCAAATGATAGACTGACCACAAACTTAGATGTTACTGAACCAGACAGCATGTTGTTATGGAGAGGATCTAGAAATTCATATGGCACTGAAGACAGGGAGTGGTAAAAGGCTGGGCTCATCAGAGCCATGAGCCAATCATATGAGAGTATAGGGAGGAAAGGCTGTGTGAAGCTTAGAAACTAGTGAGTGCATGAAGCAAGCAGTGGTGGTTGGAAGAATGTGAGAGAGGGGGTACCTTTATGGTCCCCCACCAAATCAATGTCATATGACACTGTAGTTCAAAGGTTATTTTCTTCTCTAGGGAGGCAATTTATGTATTTTTGTGAAGTGCTTCTCTTAGAATGAAAAAAAATCTAGGATTGGTAGCAAATTAAAGAATACAGAATTCAGCCTTGATAAAACACTACAGTGTGATGGGAATAGGATTCTATATGCTCTGCTGTTTTGCTCTTTTCCTTCAGCTTGCCATGACTTTTGCTTCATAGGGCAAAGAAGGGATGCTAAACAGAATGTGACATTTTAACATTTGCAGAAAGAAGCCATGCATTAACTGCTTCAGAAGAGTAACCATTTCTCACCTTTGATGCATGTGTGGCTTTGTTAATCATTGTATTTCACTTTCTGGTAGAAATTGGGATTGCTTTCCTAACTATTTAATTAAACTCTCTACAGAAAAAGCTTAGCACACGATAAGGGGAAATACAGAATGTCATCACTAAGTGTCCTGAATGGCTGGAAAGCCTTAGTGATGGGCAATGAGTGTGATGCTACCATGGAATAATGGCTTCGGTGCATTAGTTCATGCTGCTGACAACCATATATTCTTGGTTATTTTTGGTTGATGCCTTACCTCAGTTCAAATAGTGTTTTAAGCCTTGGATGACTTAGAGTCCTTAGAACATCTTACAACTTCAAGAGTACACATCATTATACTTAACACTGACTGTGCAACAGTAGGTAGGACAAAAGGGGCATTTTGCAACTTCTGCCCAGACCATCTCATAGCAAAGAGAAAGACTGCAGTAAGAGTCGAGGCCATGAAAAGGAGTCTTATCAGGAATATGCAAGTAAGTTTAGTTAAAATTGGACATCTCTGCACAGAATTGTTAAATTTATGCATTCAAAATATAAACATGCATGAATGGTACTCTAATTACATGTAAAGAAAGCTTTATCTTTAGACTGTTTTAAATACCCTGTATAAAAGATTGATGTGGTCAAATGCATCTAGCAGATGTGAATGTGGAACTCCTGCTGATGCCACATGGATTTGTAATTACATTTATGAGATTATAAAGATCTGAATGTCTTCACTGATAATAGCATATATTATTTCTCATAATGTCATTGATCAGGGATCAATTATTCTTTAATTAATTAGACTATGTTTTTCACATATATAAATAAGATGTGCATCCTTATATTAGTTAAGTCAGTACATATTAAATAGATCCCACATAAATTAACATTAAGTTCCATGACATATATTTTATAGAGAGATAAATCTCTGATTAGTGAAAAGAGTGAGGGAGAGGAAGGAGGGGGAAAGGAGAGAGAGAGGGAGCGGGAAGGAAATGAGGGAGGGGAGAGAGAAAGAAAGAAAGAAAGAGAGAGAGAGAGAGAGAGAGAGAGAGAGAAAGGAGAAAGGTCAGGGGAAAGGTCTAGGGAGGAGGGGGAAGTCGAGGAGGGAAGAAGGGAAGGACAGGGAGGAGGGGTGGGAGAGAGGAGGAGGAGGCAGCAACTAGGAAAGAGAAATAGCACAATCATTAGAGAATAATAAGGTAACTTAATCAAAAGTCTTTGTATCTTTTTCCCATAGCCAAATAATCTGTTATCCAATATGTCTTTTATTGATAAATGAGAGAATATGACAGGTGACTAAGGAAAATCAATTTAAAACTAAACACAGCAGAAATCATTTAAAACTAGAACGTTATATTTTCATATATAATTTATATGTTTCCCTATATTTTAACATGGCTGTGTGTCACTTGTCTGCAGTAAGTAAAAGGCTGAGGAAGGAGAAACTCCAGCAACTGCACAGCTTTGTCACAGGAAGTCACATTTTAATAAAGAGGTAAATAGGAGATATTTTTTTAAGTACTGCAAATTTAAAAGAGCAAGGTGCGATACAGAAGGATTTGGAGGAAGAAAAAGGAAAGGGGATATGATACAATTATGTTAAAACAGCAACAAAAGCACTTATTCTCTTATCCTCTTGTTCTCTTGTTCTCTCTTGCCCTCTCGGGCTCTTCTCTTTCTCCCTTCCCTTACCCTTCTCTCCACGCAGCCTTGGCCTCCACATGGCCATGATTGACCTCTACTTCTCTACAATAAAGCTTTAAAACCATGAAAAAAATCAACAAAAAATTAAAAAAAATACTTCCCTTCTATATACATTTAATAACTGTGGATGGAAAAAATAAGGTGTGCAATAATGAACAAGACAACTGACATCTGTCTTTGACCTCCACATACATTTGAATGCAACACACAGACACACAGACACACACACACACACACACACACACACGCTCCACATGCACATGCATGCACAAACACACATATGCACGTGCATGCACACACACACACACGCTCCACATGCACATGCATGCACAAACACACATATGCACGTGCATGCACAAACACACACATGCACACATGCTTGTTTTACGCTATAGAATCATCTACCTCTATCAGATTCTCTTCAGGCATACCACAAATGTTGAGCATTTTCAAAGCTCATTTTGTCTTCTGTTTTCAGCATACCAAATACTTGGTCAATGTGTTCCCTCACAGTTCTTTTAGCAAAAGGCAGAAAGTGTAGTTTTCATTTCGCCAACAGTGTGTGTGTATGTGTGTGTGTGTGTGTGTGTGTGTGTGTGTTGTTTTGATCTCTCTGCTACAGCTAAACATTCACACATACACATTCAGGCACTATACACACACAATGTACAGATATACATGTAGGCTAAATATACCATATGTGTATTTTATTATGGAGATAATTGCGTTTACTTTTATTTCCATGTTGAGAGTCAAACCCAGGGTAGTCTATATAGTAGACATCACTATCCCTATATGAATTTTTTTATAGGTAGTCAAATTAGCATTGTAAAATGCACCATTCTTGTAGTAGACTATATATAAGAAATTGAGGGATTTCTGCAGATATTATTATATCTCTATGATAGTTAAACATTTTTATCTTATAAGAGGTAGTTGGTATAATAACAAAAACACAGTCCTTTAATTTATTTGTAAACAAATTTGATACACAAATCAAACAGAACTGTTTTAAATACAATTTTTAAATGCTACACACACACACACACACACACACACACACACACATATCTTCTAAGAGGTTGGTTTTACCATGGCCCTTAAAAATAAACTATCAGTCAGCATTAACCATGTCATTTGGTTTTACTATGAAGCAAGCCTAGCTCCACATGTTAGTTTGGATTTCTTTTTAACTTTATGTATTCTAGCTACCTTCAAAATTAATGAAGGTAAAAAACTTCATGCCTCTATCAACAACTAAAATTCACCTGTCGGGTTGATTTCTGCTATTTCCAGTCCATGTGACTTCACAGCATACTAACAGACAGGTCCTCTTTCCTTGTCTGCAGGACCCACTGACCTTCAGAGGCAAAGTGTAATTCAAGAACTTATAAAGCCTGCTTTATAGGGCATTTTCTTAAATGATGGTGTATTGTGGATGGCCCTGGGCTTGTATTTTGATGCTAATTCCACTCCTCAGAGGGGTTGCAGATGAGGAGTTACCTTGTGAACTTTCTCCCACCTTAACTTTTCAAATAAAGGCTTGAGCCAATGATTGGGCAGGAGGAAGTGGGAGGAACTGAGAGTCTAGGGGAGGAGCTACGGAGTATCAAACAGGAAGAGGAGGAGCAACGGGAGAAAAACGGAGAGGAAGCAGGGAGAGAAGCTGGGGGCCTGGAGAAACCACAAGTTATATGGGATAAAATAGATGGAAACAGAGTAGTAGAGTGGGAGGTCACCCAATCTAAGCTTGTAGCTTGTTTTGTTAACTATTGAGTTGATCTTTCTTTTACCGGGGAATTGGGTTGGAGACAAAGTAGCAACAGTGGTGGATGGTGGAAGGTGCAGTAACATTGTGATGATACCTCTGGGATGGTGGTCCTGGGTCGTATTAGAAAGCAGGCTGAGCAAAGCCTAAGAAGCAAGCCAATAAGCAGCACTCCCTTACAGACTCTGCATCAGCTCCTGCCTCCAGGTTACTAAGCTATTTGAGTTCTGCCCTGCCTTCCTTCAATGATGATGTGAAAGATTAAGCCAAATCTTTACTCTCCAAATTGCTGAGTCATGGGGTTTTGATGTTCTTCATAGTGATAATAAACCCAACTTAAGATGAGGTAGATTTTCCATCCAGGCTTCACAACACTTGAACATACCAAGTTTTCTGAATATTTCTGATGTGAAATTAAAAATAATAAATTCATCCAATTTGTAGGCAAATGGTTTGACTGAGGTGTTACCTAGAGCTGTGCCCACTGGGAGAGGGAGAAAACATTTTCTTGAGAGGATTGAGCTCTTGGAGGTTGGCCATGCTCCAGTGGATGGCCTCACACCATATGCATTTGGTAAGTAGTAGTTTTTGAATTAGAAGTTCATGAAGAAGAGATGGAGAAAGAGACATGAAGTTAGAAAGGGAACATTTGGAGATCCTGGAGGAGTTAGGGTGCATAAGATCAAAATGCATTGTAGCACATATAAAATTATCAAATGATAAACTAAACAAATAGAAATGACAACAAAGAAATCACCATGTTATCTATTATATACTAACACAAAAGAAGAGAATGTAAAGAAAATAGATATTTACATTTGATAATTAAAATTCTGGGTAATGTAATCATCCCAATCTAAAAATAAGTCAGAGAAGTGAAAAAGTTAACAAACATCATTCACTACTTGAAAACGGAATATTTAGAAAATGCACATCTCTGTGAAACCCTTTTCTACCACCTTTACATAGTCTTTTTCATTTCTGGCATGTGATATCGTCCCATCATCCCCAGAAGAATGGAGTGTTTTGTCTTTATCCTGCCTCTGGTGACTGGGATTAGCATTAACTTACTCTAGGACCTACAAACAATTTTCCCATTTTCTTATCCAGACTACTTTCTGAAATTTGAATGAAAATTTGACTGTAATGGTTAATCAATACACACACACACACACACACACACACTCCCAAATGCCCTCCCTCATGCTGAAAACCAGTAGTAACTAGGTAATTTGGGGACTTGTTGTAGAAGCATCCTAATCTTTGGGAAACAGAGCACTCAAACATCAAGCCACAAGCAACAGGATCAGCTTTGCTAGAAAATTAGCAATAGGATGACAAGAGATGCCATCCTGGCTTGCTCATATTAAGATACATTTAAAAAAAATTCCTGCCCAGAGAAGGTCCATACATATAATAATTAATTTAAAAAAAAGAAAAGAAACAAATAACCTGTCTGAGTATTGTACCCAACAACATAGAGCTGTATGTACACTGTGCAATGCTCGGCAATGGTCAGCAACTAGAAACTGTTTTTAACATAATCCCTAGAGAAAATACAATGTGGCAGGATGCTGTCTACAAGAGAGTGTACATAACTAGCCACAGCTGGTTCTTCCAGTGTCTATACTGATAGGCAAATGTTGGCACTCGAAAATTCAAAACTCTATTGTCTGCTATGATACATATATTTATAAATAGGGATTGTTGGTCTCAACTAATTTTTTATAAGAATTATGACATATAGAAGCATAGTGACTAAGAAAGTTAAATCTAAATTTAAGAAACATCAATTTTAAACCTGTGTTCAAAGAGTGATGGGGTTGTGGGGAGGACCTACATGAAGTCAGACATAGTTCAGTCAGAAGCCAGGAGAAGCTAGATTGAAGTCAGCTTGGGAGATTAGATTGTAGAGGCTAGAAGCTTCCTGCGCTAGGCCTAGTGATAGAACAAAGAAATGCCCTGGGCTCAGTGCAAGCCTTGTACTTGCACAGCTTCAGTACAACTTTTATGGCATTGCTTCTTCTGAGGAAATAAAAGTGATGTTTACAAGTCTGTTCTTTCCTATTGAAAAGAATGAAACTATCTGACCTTTTGTTTTTTACTCTTTGCATAAGAAAGATGATCATCAGAGATGTACCAAAGATGGTGCAGCTTTAATCCCTGCCCCTTCTGACCTAAGATACTGAACTAACAATGATAACTAAAATACATACCAAACAAAGCTATGTCTGATTTTCTCATTTTTCTCCAGCTCCATTTAAGCAGAATCTTGAAGGGTAAGTTTTCTATGGTAAAGAAAAATGTGTGGAAGGTAAATTTTAAAGATAGACTTGTGGATACAGTCAGTAATGAAAGAAGAAAATTATTTGCAAGGTAGCTGGAAACCAACAGAAAACATAAGGAGGATCATTGGAAGGCAAGTCTTCTGAAGACTTGAAATGCCAACAGTAGTATATATCATATCAGCCAAATGGACAAGACCATAGGAGAACAAACCAGTTTAACAAACAACTCAGTGTGCAAATGAACAAAGCAGGAAAGCCAAGAAAGATATATTCTACTTAAGAGAATGAAAGCTAATCAGGCGGTTGTTTTAAAAAATATATATTTTGGCAGTTATTTTAAGGGTTGGAATAAGAACAAAGTGAGGCCAGGAAAAAGTTAGTAAAATTTAATTTATTTCTCTGTGAAAATGAAATCAAAAGCCATGATAACATTTAAAGTTTGGACAAAAGAAATACTGTGTCTAAATACAGAGTGGACAGCCTAACTCAGACAGGAATATATTCTGATAAGGCACACCCGTTGATAATATTTCACTCTATCCAGGTCTTTGGACTAAAGGGTTAATGAGGGATAAAACCTGACTCCCTTCCAAAAGTCGGTGAAATAGTTTAAGGTTAAGTGGGAAATGAGAAGATAATGGGAGTCGGATGACAAGAACCTGGTGAGCATGCTGTCTGAGAAATTCCACATGGACTGAGGTAAATTCAGTCCACATCTGGGACACTTTCCAGGAACAGGAGAGGAGAGCCTGGAGGGATTCAGTGTAAAGAGACAGCCAGTGCTTGGTATTTAAAGTCATAGATTCCAAAATAATTATGTACAAAAGTATAAGTAAGACCTAAGTTTTTGCTTTCTTAGTCATTCCTTCGGATAGCTACCATCACTCAATTACATAGTCTTTTCTAAACCATGATGATAATAATTTGTTCTAATTCATTGAGTGAATTACTCCTGTTGTGGATAATTTGAAACTAACCAAGTCCACAGTGTTAACCTGAAATCCAAACAAGAGTCTTTGGAAGTGAGATGAAGGCAGATCACTGTGACTGGGTTTCCATGAGCAGCATGGTATTTGATAGAGGCTATAGTGTGTGGTGGAAAAGAAAGAGATTAGTACGTATCAAGGTATGGATTTGCTACAGGAATGGAGAAGTGTGTCTCAGAAGGTCAAAAGATGTCAGAGCTACTGTTCTATATCTGAGTCACCTGCAAGATGATTATCAGCTGTGGCACAGCTAACATTGAGAATATGGGTACTACAGGAGTGGGTTGGGGCCAAAAAAGGGACCAAACTCTAAACAGCAATAGAAATTGGCTGTAAATTCTTAAGGAAAGGCAAAGAGCCAGTGAGAGGGTTTAGTGGGTAAGGGCACTTGTCCACAAGCCTAGCAATGTGAGTTCAGTACTCAGAATCCATATGATAGAAGGACAGAACCAGCTTCATCTTTGGCATATGAAAGCAGTAGAAGCTGAGCAATCCAGTCTCTCACTTTAAACTGCATTTTTAAAAACAGAATTCATAATCTCAATCTCTCCCTTGAAGTCTTCATCTATAATTCCTGGATACCCAATGGATCTTTGAAATGTTAGGCTACTACTTCCTAAGACCATTCCTACTTTCTCAATGGATAAAAAGGAAGAAATAAAACCCTGAAAGACATTTCTTTCCTCTAAGGGCTTTTGAAAGAGATATGTTTGAGTTTTATTTACTGTGAGTTCCTTATTCAGTGGGAAACAGCAGAGTTAGAATGAGAATTCTGTTTAAGGGCTATATGCAGAAAACTGACTATGGTGTGAGGGTATACCCATCACAATATTCACTGAAACGTTGAATGTTTTCATTCATGTAAAATACACGTGAAGATACAGAGGGAGACAACTTTCTATATGGCAATGTGTCCATAATGCTAACTGGTGGGTACATGTTTGTAATGTAAGTCATTACAGATCTTACAGAAACTATATTCATGGAGTTTAAATTGAGGGGGATATATATTGTATTTATCCCCTCCCCTTTCAAACACAAAGGATGGCTTTTGCTTGAAACATATTTAAATTAATAAGCAGAAATAATATTCACACAAACAAGTGTCTGTAGGGTTTTTAGTATGACTTGCATTGAATCTTCTAGAGCCTAGTTCTCCCCAAGATGTCTTAAAAGTATTTATCATCCAATCTCACCTAATGATTCCAACTGGTTTTCCTTGTGTTTTCATAGTACAGGACATAAATTTTCTGTTCATAATACATACAAACTGATATGAGTCATTATTTATTTGATTTTAAACACAAAGTTCAGAACTTTATGACTTTACATTATCACTCTTTTCAGAACTCCCACATAAGAGAGGCAAAGAACTACACTACCTGGAAAAAAATAAATGACAGTCTTCTATTGATCAATGATCTTTGAACCAGAGTGAGTAAGAATCAGTCTTGGACTCCAGTTACTCCTTAGACTCTCTATCCAATAGAACTCAAAATAGCATGGTACAAAAGCAACCCATCACTGGATGTAGAGGACTTTTCTGTGGATATTCTATCATTTGCATGCAAGAAATCTCCCCATAATGAATGAGTAGTCTATCCAGAAAGGAAGGCAGTTTTGTAAAATAATTACTAACTCAGAACCATGAGTTAAATATCTTTGCATTCATATCTTTATTATGGAGTGGAGATTGGCTTTACCAGTTTAATTTCCACAGATATTAATTTTTACTTGGTGGTATAAAGTCAAACAGCCTTCCATGTCTGAGATGGAGAGTACAGAAGAGAGGACAGAAAATATTCAAATTCATGAGACAGAGCAACACACTATTGAATAATGACTAGGTAATGAGGAAATCAACAAACATTTAAAAGTTCCTAGGATAAAATGAAAAGGTGAATACAAAATTAGAAATATATGGTATATAACAAAGGCAAATCTAAGAGACGAGTCTATAGCTCTCAGTGCCTGTATAACAAAATTGGTGTAATTTTAAATAAACAACTTAATGATGCATTTTGAGTTGTTTAGAAGACAAAACAAAGAAAACACAAACCAGCAGACAGAAGGAAATAATTAAAATCTGGGCAGAAAAACAATAAAGAGATAAAACAGTGAGAAGAATTGATGAGTCAGTTCTTTAAAAAATAAGACTGATAGACCCTTGGCCAATGTGGCCACAGCTGAGAGAGAAAGGACTGGAATTAATAAGCTGAGAGTGAAAAGGGATATATCATAGTAGGTACTAATGAAATCTTGAGGATCATAGGAATGCATCTTAAACACCTTTATGTTACAAAATTGGAAAACCTAAAAGAAATATGTAATATTTATTTATTTACCTACCAAGGTTAAACCAAAAAGAGATAAAATGTATGCAGATTCGTAGCATTCTTCAAGACTGAATCAGTATTCTAAAAATACAAAACAACTAAGTAGGGCTCAGCAGTTAAGGGCACTGACTGCTCTTCCAGAGAACCTGAGTTCAAAACCCAGCTCTCACATGACAGCTCACAAGTGTCAGTAACTCCAATATCTGACACTTTCACACAGCCATACATGCAGGCAAGACACCAATGCACATTAAAACAAACAAGCAAGCAAACAGAAACTGCCAGGCGTGGTACATGCCTGTAATTCCAGCACTCTGAAGGCAGAAGCAGACAGATACTCTGTGAGTTTGAGACCAGCAGTCTACAAAGTAATTTCCAGGATAGTAAGGGCTAAACAGAGAAACCCTGTCTCCAAACAAAACAAAACAAAACAAAACAAAACAAAACAAAACAAAAACAAGCAAACCTAAAAACAAACATACAGAACCTCCTAACCAAATTCACCAAAGAAAGAAAGAAATATAGAAAGAAAGAACAAAAGAAAGAAAGAAAGGAAGGAAGGAAGGAAGGAAGGAAGGAAGGAAGGAAGGAAGGGAGGAAAGAAGGAAGAAAAGTTCTATTAGACCTTTAAAGATGAAGAGACACTCCAAACACTTTTTTTTCAAACCCAGCATTGCACTGATAAGTAAATCAAGTAAAGACAGTCACAACAAAAAAGGAAACCAAAAGAAAGAAAAGAATGTAGACCAGTCCTTCTGGTGAGCACATATGGAAAACTTCTCAATACAATACAAGCAAATAACTTTCAAGACTCCCTCTGTTAGGAAGACAGTTAACCATCAGCCTTAAAGACCTGCATAACTGAGCAGAAGAGATTGAAGAAGATTGAGATACATACAGAACCTGCACACTTAGGGTGCATGGGTGGTCTGTAAGAAGGTAGCATCAGCATTATTGGGGGAACCTCTAGGTGTGCATGACAACCCCAAGCACGACCAAATGTACCAAATCTCACTGCAAGTTTAAGACTATTTTTTGAGGTCACCAACTATTAATTCTCTAGTATAAATGGTATTGGTTGGTGGGGGGTTAAAAACTAAATGTTAAACATAATGGCAGATTATTAACAAATATGACAGAGCATCTTGGAATAAATTTCAATGAACTGATAGATTATCATTTATCTATGAACCTCAGCTAAGAATTGGGTCCTAGTGCCTGAGCATATGGAAGGCTGGAGTTAGTTATTCTAGATGGGAAGCTTCTCAAAGGTGCAGCCTTTGCCTCGTTTACTGCTGTGTAATCAATAAGAAGGTCAACTGCAAATACAAAGCGCATTGTGTGCATAAGGTGACTAATAAACACTAACTTGTAAGAATCTTAGAACACATGGCTTTTTAGCGGAACTTGGTATACTGTTCCAAAAGTGAGAATTCCTAGGGTTCTCCTGGTTGAAACTAGAGATATATAATTTGACTTAGTGTTACTAAACTGAAAGGATTTTTCTTATATATTAATGAATATGGAGATAAAGAGAACACAGTATCTGATATGCATATGACCAATATGGACAATTACAAATTACACAAGAAACAAGATCTTTCTTGATGCCCTGGTAGCAGTTTTATTTTTATTCTAGAAGTTCATAGGCATATAAACTCTGATTTTTTTTCTCTGAACGTTACCCTGTGTTAGGCTCAGAGGATGACTGATTTGAGGTCCAGTTTTAGTTAACACTGAGCTCATCCCCTGACGAGCCCATGACAGAGCTGGACCTCTGGTTTATTCAGACCACAGAGAGCAACTGTTTCTACTCCAGTGTCAGCTCACAGTGATAAGTCCTGTGCTGTCACATTAGCTTCTAAAGCAAAGTCTCAAGGCTGAAAGTGCTATGATGTCATGCAAAGCATAAATATGTTTCCACATGCCAAATTATCCATCCAATTGGCCCTCGGGCCTACAGTCCAATAACAACAAAACAAAAAACCAAAAACCTGTAAGCACAAAAGACTATGGTCTATTATTAGCCTACTGGATAATCAAGATTTGTTACTCTATTGGTCTTATTTGTTTTTATTTAACATAAATTCTTCTAAATGGGTAAAATACTAATATATGTGGTAATATAAGATGACTTAATCTTAAGTATTGATATTTACTGACTTGCTGATGTAACTTTTCAAAGTTATACATATCACCAACATTCAATTAATTTACCATTATAAAAACTGTGGCAGCAGAAATAATCTAGTCTAGATCGCTAGAACAGGATGATTTTTTTTCCCCATTGTAAGGAGTTGTTTGGGGTGCTTTTAGCTAAGTAAGTTTGTTTTTACACTTGATTTTAGCCAAAAAGAGATAGTAAGTTTGTTTTTAAGATAGACACTTAAACACTTTTAATTAAAGTCACCAACAAAACAAATGATAAAATACAAAGACAAAGGTTATTTTATAAAAATAAAATGAAAATACTAGCATTTAAAGGGAAATAATTTCCTTCTCAAGTTCTCCAGCCTGTGTGCGGATCGCAGTGCTTCTGAAAACCATCTGCTTCCCTCACAGATGACTCTCACGGGTAAACACAGGGCAACGCTTCCTGTGAGCAACGGGGATAAGGCTACTCTCTGAGGAGCGATGCCATATGTCAATCTATCAAACAAAGTCATTCCGAAGGGCTGATGGATGAGAAGCCAAAACTGTCAAGTTCTTCAAAAGTTAGCATTCTTCACTCCTAAGCTATCCAACCCAGGCAAGAGAACAATACCAGTGCTTGCTTTAACAGTCACTGTAGAGAGAGGAGGCATGCTGCAGTGCAATCCCCAGCAGCGGCATGCTTGCCAGCACAGGCATAAGAAAGGGCAGATCCTTGCCACAGTGAGTAGAACCCTGTGACACATCTCTGAAGAATCATTTACAGTTATTTGTGGGCATGCAAAGCTCTAGGAGCCCTGAGCTTTGCAGTCAACGTTGCAGCTGGGCATGATGGGATTTGGGAGGATCTGGGCTGTCTTCACCTGATGCCAATTTACCAAGACCAGTGGTGTAGCAAGTCTGGGGGTAAGTAGATAAATGTCCAGTAGTTAGTCCTGGAGATAGGAGTATAGTGCGCACATGGTAAGAGAGCAACCTGGGACTACTGTCCTAAAGGTGCTAGCATCACATGGCCATATTTTCAGTTTTTTTGAACTACTATTGTAATTGAACACTAGCAATCATTGATAGATACCCATAAAGTTGCAGGTCACACACAGGCATAAACAACAGTGAATATACATACAGTTTTAGAACCATGTATATGTATGTGTATATACACACACCCATATAAGTTGATGCATGTTAATTTGTTTCCTTCGCTCCATAGATGAATGTCAGTGTACTATACATATGCAAACTCACATCTCTGTACCATTCTAAAGATGGTCTCTTCTTGCTGTGAATATACTTAAGATACAACTATCCTGGCATACAAATATGGAACTCTTCTTAAAGGTGCTCAATAATTTGCTTTGTTGTTTTTCCTTTTTTTTTTTTTTTTTTTTTTTTTTTTTTTTTTGGTTTTTGGATTTGGTTTTTTTTGAGACAGGGATTCTCTGTAGAGCCCCTGGCTGTCTTGGAACTCACTCTGTAGACCAGGCTGGCCTCGAACTCAGAAATCTGCCTGCCTCTGCCTCCCAGAGTGCTGGGATTACAGGTGTGTGCCACCACTGCCCAGCTTCAAATTTTTTAATTGAATCATTGTCATTTTTTGTTCCTTCTTATTTTTAATATAGGCTCTTAGAATCAAATTCTCCCTGGGAAAGTATTTTCAATATCATTCCAAGGGTTGACCGTGCAATATTTTTGTTTTTATTGTTTTGCAGGATTTTTTCTTTCTTTCTTGATTTCTTATTTAACTCATTCATTATTCAGTAGTGAGTCATTTGATCTCCATGAGTTTATGTACTTTACTAGAGATTTTAAGATTTATTGCATTGTAGTCAGAATACAAAGGGTGATTTCAATTTTAAAAGATTTGTTTTGTGTCCCAAGATGTGGTCTGTTTTCATAGATTATATATTTTTTGGGTATTTGGGTAAAATATTGGATAGAGCTGTTAAGTGTATTTTACATATGATGATATTTTTTAATTCGGATGTTTTTCTGTTTATATTTTTTTTGTCCAGATGACCTGCCTATTGGATAAAGTGGGGTATTGAAATCACCTACTATTAATAGGTAAAGTTTAATCTATCTTTAAATCCAGTTATTTTTATACAGTTAGGTACACCAGAGTTTGGTGCATGTATGCTTAGGATAATAATGTCTTTGTGTTAACTGTCCCCTTGATTAGAATGAAGTATCATCTTAATCTCTTTTGACAAGTTGTAGTTTAAAGTCCATTTGTTAGATATTAGAATAGCAAAGATAGAAGGTGTTTCTTGTAGTCAACAGATAGATTTTGGGTTGTAACAAACAACCTGTGTCTTTTGATTGGAGATTTGAGGCCACTGGTACTTGAAAGTTTGTTATTGAAATGTGTGTGTTGATCTAAGTCATTGTAATTGTTGATTTTTTTTGTTTTGTTGTTTATTTTTTCAGTGGTACTTTGCATTTTAGTTCTCATGGCTTCTCATTTCTTTTCACAGTCTTCTGGCTATGTTCATTCCTCTCTTCAACCTTAAATATTGTTTCCTGTGTTTTATTTAGGTTTGGCTTGCTGGATATAAATGTTTAGTCCAATTATAACATAGAAAGCCTTTCCTTCTCCTTCAGTTATAGTAGCTATCTTACTCTAGGCTGACTTTCATGGTCTTTTAAGACTTTGAATTAATTGTTCCAAGTCTTTCTGACTTTTAAAGTTTCCATTGAGAAATGGACTGTTATACAGACAGTTTTTGCTTTATGTTTGAGTTGTGTTTTTTTTTTCTCTTTCAGCTTTTAATACACTCTCAGTGCAGCTAAGCATGCCCTAAAATATGTCCATTATCTTTTTCTTCAGAAATTATGACCTTAAACTAAGCAACTAAACACAATCAGGAATTTACTACTTATCTGAACATAATAGGAATGGGACCATCCATAGAGATAGAGATAGAGGTAGAGGTAGAGGTAGAGGTAGAGACAGAGACAGAGACAGAGACAGAGACAGAGACAGAGACAGAGACAGAGACATACATACATACATACATACATACATACATACATACATGGAAAAGATTCCTGTGTTTTCCTTGCTTGTTGAGGTTGCTAAAGCTTTCTCCACTCTTGAATGTTTTGAGTGTTCTTATTTGCATTCGTGTTTGAACTTCATCACAGAGAAGATCGCCTGTGCACTGGGGACCTGGGGTGGTAGCCCGTCTGTTGCCATTATGGCTGGGAGTTAGCATTAGTCATGTAAGGACATAAAGATTGTCCAGGCCAATTTTGCTGATGCCCAATGTAAGTCATGCATGTTGTCACTGGAGCCTGATGCAAAAGTTGAAATGCTTGCTGCTCACTATTTAGTCCACCAACACCAGATTAAAACCATGAGCTCTTCTTTCCTTAGCATGCTAAGAAAGCTTGTTTTTTATTGGTCCAATACATTGATGTGTAAATATTTGAGAGGAAACTGCATATATACTACTGAAGAATAGACAACCTGGTAAGGGTTGGCTTCTTATAAAGAAGAGAAATGACATACACAGAACTGACCGTGACCCTTGCAGAAGAACTGGCAAACTCGGTTTGAGACACTTGGCTTTTCACAGACCGTCCTATGTTGATTCCCTATGCTGAATGTGTGGCTCATATCATAGATCTATGCTTTTACAATATTACATTTGGAAAAGAACTTTTCTCTTTACAAGCTACTAAGGCACAAAATATCATTAAACCTTTCAACCTGTCCAAAGGACAGAAAAGGACACTTGAAGCAGCTGCCCTTTGCATAGCAGGATGAAGCCTTTCACCCTCAAACCCCTGACAGACACCATCTGTTGAGGAAGGAGAAAGAGATTAGTAAGTTTCCTGCCAGTATGCTTGCTGGCTGGGGCCTCTTTTAGTGATCCTAGCACAGTGTTCTTGTTTAAAATAGATTAGAGCAAGATGAATGGATTTAAATACTTGTGATTTTGTATACATTTGGTGGTGAGCAGATGAAAAGAATTTAATCTTAATTGGTTTTGTATTTATAAAAGTAAGTTCAACAGGAAAATCTAAGAACTATAAATAATATAAAAAAGTTATATTTTATAAAAAATATACCTTTGCTGGCTATGGTAGGAAATGCAAGTATTTGGGAGATAGAGCCAAGAAGATTAGGGACTCAAGGCTAGCCTTAGCTACATAATGATTTTGAGGACAGCATGGTCTACAGAGGACTCTGCCTCAAAACAAAACCAAATAATGTGGTTCTAGTATCCTGGATAAAGCAGGACACATCTTTAGGACATCTACAATTTCTCTGTATTCATAGGCATTTGTTGCTACTATGTTTCCAACCCAGTTCCCCAGTGAAAGAAAGCTCAACTCAGAGGTTAACAAAACAAGCTACAAGCCTAGACTGGGCAGGACTCCCACTCCACTACTCTATTTCAATCTATATTAATCCCATACAACCTGCAGGTTCTCCAGGCCCCGAGCTTCTCTCCCTGCCGCCTCTCCGTTTCTTTTTCCATTTCTCTTCATTTCTTCCCCTTTCTTCTCTTCATTTCTTCTTCTCCCATTGCGCCTCCTCCTCCTGTTTTATACCCTGTAGCTCCTCCCCTAGACTCTCTGCTCCTCCCACTTTCCTCCTGCCCAATCATTGGCTCAAACCTTTATTTGAAAAGTGAAGGTGGGGAGACAGTTCACAAGGCAACTCCTCATCTGCAGCCCCTCTGAGGAGTGGAATTAACATCAAAGTACGAGCCCAGGGCTATCCACAACAGGCATTGATTAGTATTGTTTTTGGTCACACTTGAGTAACTTTAATGAAATTTTTCTCTTCTCTTTTTCAGTGCTGAGGATGCAGCTTAGAGCCCTGTGAATGTCAGGCAAGTACTCTGCCACCAAGCTGCATTCTCAGCTTTAAATATAATACTTCTTAACATATTAATATATTCTAATATTTTATATTATAAAATTCATTTCTAAAAATGTTTAAATCTTTGTGGAGATTACATATTAATATCAGGTATTTTTTTCCTGAGACAGGGTTTTAGTCTATAACCCTCGCTGATCTGGAACTCACTATGTAGATCAGGCTGATCTGGAACTCACTATGTAGACCAGGCTGGCCTAAAACTCACAGAGATTAGTCTCTCTGCCATCAAGTGCTGAGATTAAAGTTTATGCCACCATGCTCAGCATAAACATGACTTTAAAATAAATTTTGTTGCTTTTTATTGGTGTGTGTTTGTGTGTGTGTACACGCGCGCGCACATGGGCACATGCGCACATCCCCCAGAGGATAGCTTATGAGAATTGATTTTCTCCCTCCACTGTGAGTTTCAAGGATTAAATTCAAGTTGTCAGACAACTGCAGTAATAGCTAGGACAATAAGTCTCCATTAGAACTAAAGTTGCCCACTCTCCCATATCTATTTAGTAAAGTACTTGAAGTGTTACTAGAGTAAGACTATAGCTTAAGGAGATCAAGGGGACACAAATTGGAAAGGAAGAACTCTAAGTAGCTTACAAATAATATGATAGTTTATATAATATGACTGACCCTAAAATCCCACTGGAGAACTCCTAAAGCTGTTACACACTTTCAGCAAAGTATCTGGATACAAAATTAACTCACAAAATTCAGTAGCCTTTTTATAGTCAGAGGACAAATGAACTGTGAAAGAAGTCAGGAAAATAACACATTGCACAATAGCCTGAATCTATAAAATACCTTTGGGGAAGTCTTCCAAGCAAGTGAAAGACTTGAATGACAAAACCTTCAAGTCTTTGAAGAAAGAAATTAAATATATCTCCCATGTTCATGGACCAGCAATATTAATGTAGAAATGGTCATCCTACCCATAGCAATTTATAGATTCAATGAACTCCTCATAAAAATTGTAACAGGATTCTTCACAGAACGTAAAAGGTGAACAGAGCTATAGTAATAAAAACAGCATGGTATTGGCACAAAACCAGACATGTTGATGTTGCTCTTTAACAGAAGGCTAAGTAGTAAAGGAAAAGAATTGAGCCTGGTCAATTTCCTTCCCTCACTATTACTTCTCAGAAAAGAAAATGGAATTCCATTGGTTCTTAGACCTTGTAATATCTGAATGTACTTATATGTCAGGCATGAAGCAGAAACCAAAGCTGTGCGGATGTCAAAAAGAACTGGGTCTGGAGTATAGCTTTTTGGGAACAGACTTGAGAACAGAGATACTGAACCTGGTCCTGAACTTTGCTGAAAGGCTGTAAGTGGAATGCAGGAACAGAAAGGTGGTGTGGATGTGGTACCATTACATTGGAGATATAAGAGGGAGAGCTCTGGTCTACTGTGTCTGACGTCATAACCCTGATCCTGTTAATACATTGACTCTGAAATGCATCCATCTATTATTCAATAAAGTCTCTGAGATGCCCTTGATTCTTCATGATGCAGACGCTGCCTCATATTTTGCTTCATTTACATCAAATACTTGACATTTAAAATGTAATTGTCCCTGAGAGAAGCTATTACCAGTTTACTTCGTTCATAGTATGAATCATGATCAGAAGCAGTTATCCATTGCTGTCTAACACACCATCTTAAAACACACATTTTGAACATGATTTATTATTTTTTCATGAGTTTGCAGGTTGGCAGAAATATTGCAAATCTGTATCAATTGTATTTGGGCTTATTCATTTCACTGTGGTGAGATGGTCCATGAGCTAGGAGCTGGGTGGTCAACCAAAGCTGGGATGACCCAGGTCTGCTCAGGTGGTCTCTCAGGGAGAAAGCCTGTAATTCAGGCATGTTCCCATGAGAACCACAGAGAAGCAGAATTGCTCAGACTTCTTGAGGTCCAGAACTTCCAACTGTCAAAACTTCATTTCTGCCACATCCTATTTGCCAAAGCAATTTATATGCCCAAGTTAAAGCATCACAAGTGACAAGGGTCTTATATGCAGACATAGATGTTATTGTGTGGCCACATTTTCTAGCTGCCATGACATTCTGCCTAGCCCTGAGCCTAAGGCAACAGAGCTAGCTTCCCATGGGCTGCATGCCTTTAGCCAAAATGAGTCATTTTCTCCTGTAAGTGGTTTTCTCCGGTACCACAGTGACAGAAAGTTGACCAACACGAACATTAGTAACTCTAATTTCCCCCAAAATCTCAGGCCAATTTTCATCAAGGGGAGGAAAGGGGGTAGAGAGCAGAGGATAAAAGTCATTCACAGCCCTAGTAGTCTTCATGGGAACTGCTTAAATGCATCTCTCCTTAAATTCAGACAACTATAGTCTTCTGTTTGATCGTTGTTATCTTAGTACTTCCTGTGCAAATAAACCATCTTCTCACACACCTGTTGTTCTACGATGATCATAAATAAAATAAAAGCACATGAAATACACTCAACCATTTGAGCTCAGCCACTGATATTTTGTTTGACACAGAAGAAAATATGCTGTTAGGACCTACCCTTATGCCAATTAATGACTAGTTATAGTATTAACCTTGTTGACATGATGGAACCACTTATAAACAGAGAATAGACAAGGTCCATGCCTTCTAATCCACTTCCTCCTGTGACATGTTTTTTCTTTACTAATCAGTGGCTATGTCTAGACTCTCCATAGTGAGGGAAGAACCAGGATGAGTGTGGCACCACATGTGCTCAGCAAACGCCATGTCCTGTTCTGATTACAGAGAGCCCTGTTGGCATATGGGATGGCATAATTTAATAATGAGTATCCAACTTGCATTGGAGAGCTTTAAGTTAAATACTGTATAGTCCTGAACTTGAATAAACTGAGGATAATTTGAGAATTCTGGTGGAAACTTTCAAGTTGCATAGACTCACTGCTTTCTAGTGACAAAGGATATCAGGACTGACTGGTGTAGAACCTAGTGTCACGAGTGATGGGTCATCAAGTGTAACCCACACTTTCTCCTTCTCCTATTTCCCACTGGCCACCTTCTTCATTTCAAATAGTGAGCCCCCTATGCTAACCCAGTGAGCATCTGCGTGTTTTTGTGTTATACATGCTCATGTACATATACATAGTATTTAAATCTAGATTTACCATATGAAAGAAAATATATGATAATTTTCTTACTCAGCCTTTCTTATTTCACTTAATATGATCTCCAGTTCCACCCATTTTTCTGAAAATGATATCATCCATTCTTCATGATGAGATAAAGGACCTTATGTATATATACCCATTTTCCTAATTCATCTTTCCCAGGCGTTTAGGCTAGTTCCAAAACTTAGCTCTTGTAAATAATATTATGATAAACATATAAGGCCCCCTGCAGTCTGATGGCTCATTGTCTGTCTGATCTCTTCTCAGGAGTGGCATAGTTGGATCCTATAAGAGTTCTATTCTTAGTTTGAAGGAACCTCCATTACTCATTGCCATGATGACTGTACAAATTTCCTGTGGTCGCCTTCAAAACCACAGATGGAAGTTTTTAAGTGTGGCTGAACACATCTGTCTGAACTGTCTCTGAAAGAGAAACTTTATCTAGCAGTTACAAAGGAAGATTAGGACAAAGGTGCCAGGGCTGTCATTTACTGGGTAGTTCGGTAGGCATAAACTCAAAGTTCCTTCCTGGAACTCTCCAAAGTTTCTTGGAGACCAGCTGGCTTCTGTGAGTAAAGGGAACACATCAGGCCCTGTCCCCAAAGAGAAACATCCAGCAAATGCCACAAGCTCAGCTCATGCCCTGGAGAATGTGTTCCTAGGAGGAAACAGAAAACATAAAACCAGAGGAGTTGGATGCATAATTGTAAGTGACTGGTCTCCAACCTGGAAAAGCAAACAATGGAGAATAGTGTGTAGCCATTTGCTGTGGGAAAGATCATTTTCTTGCGTGGAGAAGGTCTTTGGTGGCTCACTGAGGAACCTTCCTTGTTTATCTTTAAAACCTTGAGCAAAAGTGACCATGGCCCTACAGGCTTCTGAACTCAGAGTTCTGAACAAGGGTGTTTAGCTTATGGACTCAGGGCCCAGCTAACTTAGTTTCTCGTGTACTTCACGTTAGGCAGAGAAGGTGGGTGAGTGAGGCAGAGGGAGGATGAAAGGTGTGGCTGCAGCCTAAGGCTCCACATGCCCAAGAGAGCTCTGTACTTCCCACTTCAGTGATTTGGCTTTCAGTTCCTTTGAATCCATAAAGATAGATTTGGTTCTGGATTATGTTTCTTGAGTTCCTTGTAAGTGAGGATTATGAGAAGATGAAGGGGTGACTCAGGTGTTATGAGCATGTACTGCTCCTGCAAAGAAGCTGAGTTCAGTTCCCAACATCATACGGTATACACACTCACACACACACAGTGCACACACACGTGCACACAGACACACAAGCACACACACAAGTGGATACCCAGAAGCACATACATACAAGCATACACACAGAAGTGCACACACAGAGACACATAAGCACAAACACACAAGTGCACACACATAAGTGCACATACACAAGTACACACACAAGTGCACACACACAAGCGCACACACACACTTAGGAACAATAAAATATTGTTTTTAAAAGCAGGGACTTCGAGTTAGGCTTTTTGGTCTGGAAATTTTTCTGTTTCCTATTTTGTTTTACAAAACTACTAACAGACATGTGGGGATACTTTTAAATTCTATATTACTCAAGCTACAACTTTTTTCACACCTTGAAAAGATATTTATCTTCAAACATTGAATATTTTTATTGGAAGGTTATGGGGAGCGTTAACTGCCCAGAAGTAGGTGAATAAAGAGAAGTAGTACAGACAGACATGATAAGGCGCCACCATGTTTACAGGCAACACTGTGAAGTCAAACACTGCCTTTGCAAAAGGATAGTAAAGAAGGCACATTATAAAATGTAAGTGGATGTATATTCCTTTTAAGGAGACTCTATGAAATAATGGAAAAGTTCTGGTATTTTGATTCTATAGCCATGAATTTTGATAATATCTCTGCTGCCACTTATCTAACAACAGAGGAGTCATTCTGAGTATGTACTTGTATTATTAAAAATGAGTTAGTTAACCAGGAATAAATGTTAACTAAAATATGGAGTTAATTTTCAGCACAGTGATTGGGGTAATCCAAAGTGGAACTAGTCTTCTCAAAAGACAACAAAATAAGCTGGCACGACACCTCACAGCACACTCAGAAATAATTCAAAGGGATCAGGACTCTACAATTACTGATTAGCTGAAACTATTAAATTATATTTAGAAGAAACATAGTGATAAATCGTCATGACCTCGGGTTGGGCCATGATTTCTTAGGTGTGACACTACTGAGATGACAAGTGAAAGAGAGAACGTGAATAAATTGGACTCTGTCCAATTTAAAAGTATTTTTGACTAAATAGACATCAACAGAGGGAAGAAAGAACCCAGGCATAAGATGTATGCCTGGAGGAATTTGTATCCCAAGCATATAAAATACAAAACCCAATAATAAAATGGCAAACATCCATTTTAAAGATAGACAAAGGATTATAAACATGTTTTTCTCTAAGAGAATATACAGATGGCCAGTAAGGATATAAAAATGTTTTGCATAATTGGTCACCAGGAAATATAAATCAAAACAAGAAGACACCATGTCCACGAGAATGGCAAGGTGTTAGCAAAACTGAAAAAAAAAATGGAACCTATATCCAATGCTGCTCAGAATCTAAAGTGTTACAAACAGTTTGAAGAAGATAAATATAAACTATTTCATTCCCATATATGCCAATCAAAGAGAATAAAAAGAATATTCACACGAAAACTTGTACACATATATCAATAACAGTGTTATTCATAATAGCACAAAGACATAAGCAAAACTGACAGACCTACCAGCTGAAGAATGAGTAAATTAACTATGGTATCCACATACACTGGACTGTTTTTGTACTCAATATAGAATTAACTGTTGATATATGCTACATGGATGAATCTTGAAATATGCTAAACAAAAGATATCCAGTCACAAACACACCAAAATCACATATAATAGGCAATCATTTGTAAGAAATGTCCAGCCGAGCTGCTTTGCTGCTTTCTGAATAGAAGGGAACATCTTATTTATAGAAAGAGAAAGTACTAGGTATCTGGGGAAAATGAAGAGGGGGACAGGCAGAGCCACTCCTCTTTAGTACAAGGTTTCTTTGAAGAGGGAGACTAATGTTCTAAAATTAGATAGATATGGGGAAGGATGTACAACTCTAAGTAGACTAAATTGTGCTCTTATACAAGTGAACTTTATATTATATAGATTATAGTGTAAAACGGCTGTTTAAATATTTCAGAGGAAGGGTTGGAGAGGGGTTGGATGGTTCAGTGGTTAAGAACACTGACTGCTCTTCCAGAGGTTCTGAGTTCAATTCCAGCAGCCACCTGGTAGCTTATAATCATCTGCTATGGGATCTGATGCCTTCTTCTGGTGTGTCTGAAGACAGCCACATAAACGTCTTGAAAAAATTAGGGCCAGGGAGATTGCTCAGAAGGTAAAAGCAATTACTGTCAAGCCTAGTGAGCTGTTTCCCACGGTGGAAATAGAACTGACTTCTGCAAGTTATGCACTGACCACCACAAACTTATACTCACCTGTGAGCATGTTCATACAAACATAAACAAGATATATATGTGTAATATATGATGTCTATGAACATAAACCCATATTTATATATACATACATACTTCAAAACCAGATAATCTGTTGCTTTAAATGCAGAACATTTTATTGAAAACATTAAAGCAAATAACGAGAAATGCTGTCAGGTAACTACAGTGTACATAATTTATGTTAAGATATATTCAACGTCATTATAAATATTAACCAGTATTAATCCCTTTATTCTCTCTTTACAGGGTAGGAAACTAAATTATAGGTACTTTTCAAGTGCCCCAGATTCAAAATAATACAAAATAAAAATTCAAATTGGACCGGAGAGGTGGCTCAACACTTAAGAGCACTAGCTACTCTTTCAGAGAAGACAGGTTTGATTCCTAGCATCTACATGGCACTTTACAACCACCTGAAATTCCAGGGCTAGGGGATTTGACATCCTCTTTTGGCCTTTGCAAACATGTGGTACATGTCATACATGCAGACAAAACACCCATACACATAAAACAAAAATAAAATGAAATAAAAATTCAGACAGGATTTATTTTACCTTTTATGAAAATAGATTTTTTTTCCTCACACAAGATACCCTGATTCCAGTTTCCCCTTCCTCTACTACTCTCAGTTTCTCTCCACCTGCCTTCCTCTCCAGATCCCCTCCCTTTCTGTCTCTCATCAGTAAACAACCAGTCTTCTAAGGGATAATAATAAAATAAAATAGAAAAGATCAAACAAAAATGAAAACATTGAAATTGGACAAGACAAGCAGAAGTAAAGGAACCCAGGGGAAGAAAAAGAGAGCCACTCATTTACACTCTTTTAGAATCCCATAAAAACACTAAGCCGGAAGCCAGAGTATATATGCAAATAACCTGGTGCATACATGTGCAGACCCTGGGCATCTGCCTCAGTTTCTGCCAGTCCATATGAACTTTGATAGTGTTGACTTAAAGAGACTTGTTCTCTTGCTGTCCTCCATCCCCTCTCGCTTTTATACTCTGCCTCTTCCTATGCAGAGTTCTCTGAGTTCATTGAGATATCCCATGTAGGACTGAGAGCCAAGGCTTCTCATTCTCTGTCTGGATGTGGGTCTCTGTATTTGCTCCCACCTACAGAAGGAAGCTTCTTGATGATGACTGAGCTAGGTCCTGATCTACAAATAGAGCAGTATCATTGGGAATTATTTTTGTTGTTGTTGCTATGTTCTTTCTGTAACAGTAGTATTTGGTTTTATCTTAGGACCTGGGTTATTTAGCCTCAGAATCTTGGTCACCTAAGCAGTTTTGGGTATAGATTCCATCTCATGGGCTGAGCCTTAAGTAAAATCAAATATTGGTTGGTTATTCCCACAAGCTTCTTGCTACAATTACCCTAGAATATATTACAGGAAGACTACCACTGTAGATCAAAGGGTTTGTGGCTGTTTTGCTGTTTGTGTCCCTTTTGGTAGCTTTCAGAGTACTTTCCCATACCAAAGACACTAGAATATAGGGGTGAAGGCTCTATGTAGACACCAGCTCAACTTCTCCATGTTTAGTGAGTAGTGTAGGTGTCATCTTCAGCAACAGGACCTCGTCATCAGTTTGTGGAGAGCAGCCTACAGCCTTGGCCATGGCATGGGTTGAATGAGGATTCACATGGTACTTCTTTGGCCAACAACTCGATTAGATGTAACCCAATCCTGGTACTAAAAGCTTCATCTGGTAAGAAGAGATGGCCAGTTGTGGGGGCTGTGATATAAGGAGGGACAGATAAAATTAACTGCCATTTGAGGGGTGGTATAGAATCCCAATACAATAGAAGCTTCCTACATGTATGAAGGCAATCAAAATAAAATCATCAAATAGAGCCTCAATAAATTATGTACTCTACAGCTGGGTGTTGTGGCACATGCCTGTAATCCCAGCACTTGGGAGGCAAAGGCAGGCGGATTTTTGAGTTCGAGGCCAGCCTAGTCTACAGAGTGAGTTCCAGAGAACTCACACAGAGAAACCCTGTCTCAAAACAAAACAAAACAAAACAAAAACAAATTATGTACTCATCCTGGAAACCAATTGCAAAATATAAGGAAAAATCTATAAAATTCCAAGAAATATGGGAATTTTAAAACATAACTAATGATAAAACCTGTGAAAACTAATATCTCAGTATAAAATAAACATACACACACATACATACACACATACAAACACACACACACAAAGAAAGAGAGGAGAGAGGAGAGAGAGAGAGAGAGAGAGAGAGAGAGAGAGAGAGAGAGATTGAGATCTGTATGAGATACTGCTGGATACAGATCTGTTGTACCAGCAATTGGGAGGGATCAGCAGGAGGGCCTGCAGCTCAAGGACAATCTGAACTACACAGAAAAGAAAAGAAGGAAGAAAAAACAGGAAGGAAGGAAAAGAAACAAAAGGACAAGGCAAAAAAAATTGATGGGTTGCAGCTAAAGGGGATTGATCTCCTGTGTGTCATAGTGAGGAGTGGTTCTACACAACACCATGATGCAGAAAGTGTCCAGTGAAGGGGAGCCTGGAGGTCTTGCTACTGATTATTCCTGTGAGTGTGAGAGGGTCATCATCCCCTCCATACTGAGATGAGACTTCTATAACATGAGTATATTAACTGGATGCTTTGCAAGGTCCATATTAATCTATTCTCAAAGTCATAGTGGCCAGTGGTGAACACAGTTCTATTACATGAGGCTGACCAATGACATTGTTAACCTTACCTCATCTGCCCATGGCCTCTAGTAAGGAAGGAGTCAAGATGTGGTTTTCATTTCTCCCTCTAGATAAGGGCTATCAGAAATGATAAGCATATTTAGTCATACTGAAGGTACTTTCAGGATTAATAATCTATTTTGACAAGATTTGGGAAGAAAATGTAAATTTGCAGACACTACAGTCTGAATATTGTTTATCTTAGGGATAGGCAGTGATTACAATATTTAGTTTATGTTTTGACTATTCTCAAAATATTAAGTAAAATATTTATTTGTTTTGTAAACAATGCCACTAAACTATAAACTTTTAGATTTTAGATAAAGTATGAACTATATAATTTTAGATTTTATGTTATGATATATTTATTATAGTTATATCACCAAAACCACCCTTATGGAAACATAAATAATCATAATATCTCCAAATGTAATTGCGAAATTATATAGCCAAAGGCAGAGTATGCAATAGCTGTTGTGCAATCTGTCATCTGATAATGCTTATTAAATCAATGGGCTTCTTAAGTCTAGCATCCTGGGGACAGATGGAGGTGCTTCACACTGCACCCAGGTTTGAATGTTAAAGTATCTGTCTCAAGTGAGCAAGTCATTTCTTGAAGTCATTTCTTGGTATCAGCAAGCCATGAAAGCATCATTCTGACATCAGCCATAGTGGGAGAGTTTACACAATGGAAATCATCTACCACAACATAGTAGAGCTTTGTTTTCTAGAAAACCAGCTTATTAAAATACTACATCAAATAAGAAATGTGTTTATACCATATCCAACCTCTCTACCCAGCCAGGTCCTGTAGACTCTTCTCCAGAATCTTGTCTTTTGAATTTGCCTGATCCCTGCCCCCCATCTTATCTTCTGAAGCCCTCAGATCTAGCTAGGTCCTACATCCAGTTCTCTATTTTACTCTGGCTATATCTGCCTGTTTCTAGGCTTCCCCCAGGACCCATGCTGACCATCACTGGCCATAGGCCCTTCTCAGACTATCCAACTTCTCCATCCAGCCATTTCGTACATACTTTTCCAGGGCCTACCTCTGGGAGTTGGCCCGATTCTTTATGTACCCAGCCAAAATCTCCAGTACCAGAAATAGGTTACCTCTTTTTGAGACGTTGAAGAATGAGATCCCATATACCCAAGCATCACAAGCTATTGCCAATACTCTTAGTTACCCTCCAGAACTTGATCATAAGATCATATTGCTGAAGATAGAACATATTTGAGTCACAGAACATGGAGAAATCAAGCTGAAACTTACCTGGAAACTTCATCTCCACTGGCTAGCTTTTATGATGCTAGAAACTGCTTTACATGCTAATGAAGGAGTAGAGCAATCTGTATTCTCATCCAAGTGTGAACTCTGCAAATTATAACACCTGGCCTGATAAGATATGCTCACTGGTATAATAATTTTGAGAATGATTGCAAGTACCAGAGGTGGTAGATACCATCACGGATACCATCATGCTTTCATGGCTTGTTTTCTGGATATAATGGCACAATTGCACATACAAACTCACAGGGATTGTGACAACATGCACAAGATCCATGAAAGTTCAAACTAGACAAATCCAGAATCCAGAGCAATAGACATAGGCACGAAATCCCATCACTAACTGAAGAGCTGTTGACATTTGATAACTGTTGGAGGACTGCAAGCCAAAGATGGGTTGGAAGTAAAGGAGGGGTGGGAAGACGTGATGGGTATTGGAAGTACCTGGGGAAGAAGATGAATATGTTCAAATACAGTATCTGAAATTCTCAATGAATAAAAATATTATTTAAGCTTCTGGTTTCCATCTGTGCCAGGAGCTGCTCCTGTGCCACAGTGCTCCATACCCAAATACTGCCAGGGGAGAGATGCTCTCCCAGAAGTGCTGACACATCTGTGAGCACAGGTAAGATCACCACTTCTGCTAAAATTCCTGGACCAAGAGAGACCCATCCAGAGCCATCAGGACATAGGAAGCAAGGAGTAGCCTGGATCTTTCCGGTTTCCATCTGTACCCCAGAACTAACCTTATGCCACAGCTCTCCATACCCAAATTCCTTCTGGAGAGAACTGGTCTCCCAGGAGTACTGGCACACAAGCTTGCAGGACAGACAAACCACAGTCAGAGACAGCAAGACCAGTTAACATCAGAAATAACCAGATGGCAAGAGGCAAGGACAAGAGCACAAGCAACAGAAAACAAGGCAAATCATCAAAACCCAGTTCTCCCACTACAGTGAGCCCTGGATATCCCAACACACTAGAAAAGCAAGGCTTTGATTTAAAATCACGTCTCATGATGATGATAGAGGGCTTCAAGAAGGACATAAATAACTCCCTTAAAGAAATATAAGAGAAGAACACAGGTGAACTGGTGTTTCCTTAAAGAGGAAACACAAAAATCCCTTAAAGAATTACAGGAAAACACAATCAAACAGATGAAGGAATTGAACAAAATCTTTCAGGGTCTAAAAGTGGAAAAAGAAACAATACATAAATCACAAAGGGAGACAACTCAGAAGATAGAAAACCTAAGAAAGAGATCGGGAGTCATAGATGTGAGCACCACCAACAAAACACATGAAAGAGAAGAGGAATCTCAGGTGCAGAAGATACCATAGAAAACACAGTCAAATAAAATGCAAAGTGAAAAAAACTTCTAACCCAAAACATTCAGGAAATCCAAGACATAATGAGAAGTCCAAACCTAAGGATAATAGGTATAGAAGAGAGTGAAGATTCCCAACTTTAAGGGAAAGTAAATATCTTCAACAAAATTATAGAAAAAAAAACTTCTCTAACCTAAAAAAAGAGATGCCCATGAATATACATGCAGCCTACAAAACTCCAAATAGATTGAATCAGAATGGAAATTCCTCCCATCACATAATAGTCAAGCACCAAATGCACTAAACGAAGAAAAAATATTTAAAGCAGTAAGGGAAAAAGATCAAGTAACATATAAAGACAAATCTATCAGAATTACACCAGACTTCTCACCAGAGACTATGGATGCTAGAAGATCCTGGGCAGATGTCATACTGACCCTAAAAGAACACAAATGTCATCCCAGGCTACTATACCCAGCAAAACTCTCAATTACCATAGATGGGGAAACCAAGATATTCCATGACAAAATGGATTTTACATAATTTTTCCACAAATCCAGCCCTACAAAGGATAGTAGATGGAAAATGCTAACACAAGGAGGGAAACTACCCCCTAGAAAAAGCAAGAAAGTAATCTTTCAACAAACCCAAAAGAAGATAGCCACACAAACATAAAACTAACAGCAAAAATAATAGGAAGCAACAATCAGTATTCCTTAATATCTCTTAACATCAATAGATTCAATTCCCCCAATAAAAAGACTTAGAATAACAGGCTGGAGATGTAAACAGGACCCAGCATTTCGCTGCATTCAGGAAACACACCTTACTGTCAAAGACAGTCAGTACCTCAGAGTAAAGTGCTGGAAAAGATTTTCCAAGCAAATGGTCCCCCCAAAAAAGCTGGAGTAGTCATTCTAATATTGAATAAAGGCAACTTTCAACCAAAAATTATCAAAAAGGATAATGGAGGACACTTCATACTCATCAAAGGGAAATTCTATCAGGAAGAAATCTCAATTCTGAACTTCTATGCTTCAAATACAATAGCACCCACATTTATAAAAGAAATTTTACTAAAGTTCAAAACATACATTGCCCCTCACACAATAATAGTGGGAAACTTCAACACCCTACTCTCATCAATGGACAGATTATGGAAACGCAAACCAAACAGAGACACAGTAAAACTAACAAAAGTTATGGACCAAATGGTTTTAACAGGTATGTATAGAACATTTCATCCCCAAACAACAAAAATATATACCTTCTTCTCAGCACCTCATGGTACCGTCTCCAAAATTGACTATATAATTGGTCAGAAGACAGGCCTCAACAGATAAAAGAAGATTGAAATAATCCCATGCATCCTATCAGATCACCACAGACTAAGGCTGGTCTTCAATGGTGACAAAAGCAACAGAAAGCCCACATATACATGGAAGTTCAACAACGTACTAAATAATAACTTGGTCAAGGGAGAAATAAAGAAAGAAATTAAACACTTTTTAGAATGTAATAAAATAAAGGTACAACATACCCAATCTTATGAGACAAAATGAAAGCAGTACAAAGAAGAAAACTCAGTTCTAAGTGCCTCCAAAAAGAAACTGGAGAGAGCTCACACTAGCAGCTTAACAGCACACCTGAACGCTCTAGAACAAAAAGAAGGAAACACAGCCAGGAGGAGGAGAAGGCAGGAAATAACTCAGGGCTAAAATCAACCAAGTAGAAACAAAAAGTACAATATAAAGAAAGTCATTAGTTTAAATGTATATTTCTGTGTTCCATTTTTAGAAAAAACATGAAATTCATCTGGCTTAAAATAGTAATTGTCTTAAAATAATAACCAAGGCTTTATTTATTTCAATATTTTTTATTTTCACCATTAAACATTACCTAAACTATATTTTTTATTTTAGAGTAATATTAGTATTAATGTAACTTTACAATTTGATTTAAACACAATTGACATAGTAACATAATTTTAATCAGTATTTTTCAAATGTGTGATTTGAAAAATTCTATTGTGTTTATCCATGTTGAAATTTCTTTTTTTAATTTTCTTTTTTTTATTTTCTATATTCTTTGTTTACATTCTGAAGGCTTTCCCCTTTCCCTGTTCCCCCCTCACCATATGTCCCATATGTCCTCTTCTACCCCACCCCACCCCCGCCTATTCCCCAATCACCACTCCACCATTTCTCTGCTCTATTCTGGTACTCTCCTACTAAACTGGATCCAGTCCTTTCAGGACCAGGATCCTCTCCTTCCTTCTTCTTGGGAATCTTTTGACTTGCTAATAGTGCCTTGAATATTCAGAGCTTCTGCGCTCATTAATATCCACTTATCAGTGATTGCATTTCATGTGTATTCTTTTGTGATTGGGTTAACTCACTTAGGATGATATTTTCCAGATCCAACCATTTGCCTACAAATTGCATGAATTCATTATTTTTAATTGCTGAGTAGTATTCCATTGCATAAATATACCACATTTTTTGTATCCATTCTTCTTTTGAGGGACATCTGGGCTCCTTCCAACTTCTGGCTATTATAAATAAGGCTGCTATGAACATAGTAGAGCATGTGTCTTTATTGTATGCCGGGGAATCCTCTGGGTATATGCCCAGGAGTGGTATGACAGGGTATGACAGAAACTTCTTAAAAAGTTTCTGAACTTTTAAGTGTAAGTTATTATGGACATGCATTGTTAATTAACTTCTATATTATTATTTGAAATTTGTAATTCTATTAGATCCTTGATGTAGTATTTTGGAGCACTGCATTTTTGTAAGAGTAGTAACGTTTTTAAAAAATAATACTTTACTATAAAATATATTGTCATCTACAGGTTTTAATAGCGCACCATCAAGATATTTCCACCCATTAAAAAAAAGAAAAGAAAAAAGAAAACCTGCTAACAAATTGTGTTCTCCTCTGTTCTGCTCATCTTAACAATGGCAATACATTAGTCATGACCAAACAGTCTTTAAAGCTGTTTCTTTCTTCTTTGTGTACACCTAAAGGTTCTGCTAGGAGTCAAATTGGCACTTTCAAGAATGGACAGACATGAACACTCTGAAAAATGGTACCAAGTCTTCTCTAAGGCCTAGCTAGGTGACAGCATCCCAACCTGGCACTGCCTGTGCAATTTGTTCATGGACCAGTAGAATAGTTGGGATTTTGTGGACTGCCAATCCATGCTACATGAAAGCAGATCCTAGATCCATACCCACGACAATGAACTTATGTGAACCCAGAAAGAAAATTGCAGTGTAGTTATTTGTCTCAAATAAAATATTTCTAGTCTACTTAGTTTCCATGGTCAAATAAGAAACTGAGCCCATTTGTAGCAGGACATAACTGAATAAATCCATACATTAACTGAGTCTAAAAGAAAAAATTATTTAAAAAAGAAGAAAAATATGTTCTATAAACCCATTTGTAATTATAGAAATTTAAAAAGTTTCAAAAATTAAAATGTTCTGTAGCCACTGATATCTTTAATGTAAACATAAAACTCTAAAATATAATAATAAAATGTACTTAACATATATATATGTGAAAGTACATAAAAGTCAAAGTAAAAGAGGGAGTGGACTGCACCTTTAGAGTGGTTTTATCAGTACTTCCTGTAAGCTTCCTACTCTACCTTTATAATAATTGTGAAATTGCTGCTATTCCAAAATACCTCCTCAAAATTAGAAGATTTCTTTCACAAAGTCAGTGGTATCTCTAAAGCATTTATAAGACATGCAACAAAATTATAAAAGAGGTTGGGAGAGATGGCTCAATAGTTGAGAGAGTACTGTCTGCTCTTCCAGAGGACTCAGGTTTGATGCCCTGAAATACATGTCAGTTCACAACTGTTTGTAACTCCAGTTCCAGAACTCTGACACCATCTTGGTGCTCAGACATACATGTGGGCAAAATACCAGCACACATTTCTTTTTCCAAACAAAAAGCCATGTGATCAAAACACAAGGATACACACCATCCCAAGGGGAGACTATGAAACAAAGCATAAAATGAGCTACAAAAGAGATAGGAAGGCTATCAAGATAATGAAAGAAATGGCCACTTTGTCAAGAATAAACAACAATTCTAAGTTTGTACACATGCACTATTAGGGTGCCCAAATATATAAAGTACAGATAAACATGAAGTTTGATATAAGCCACAATGCAGCTATACTCAGGAACTTCAACACCCTACTTTCAGTAATGGGAAAATCACCTAGTGTCACTAGCAGAGTTAAACTGTACTTCAGACTTCTTGGACCTAACAGACATGACAGAATATTCCCTTAAGCAGCTACAGAAGACATATCATTTCCAAGACCACACAGAAAAGTAATCTAGACAGATTATAAAGCATATTTACACTGTGTACTTCTGTCTTGGATGTGTATAACTTGGTGATTTCACAGGGATTCCCAAGCAAGTGTGCCTTAAACTTCAGAGGAGACTTTGAATTTGAGCCTTTGAAAATTACTGGAAATGTTGGCTTTGGGAACTCTTGGACGACATGAAGTTTTCAGTGTTAGACAGGCATGAGCCACTATGGGACAAAGAATTAGGATGCTACTAGAATAGGAACTGTTTTCACAGGCCTGTATTGCAGTGCTTAGACCTCCTCCTGAGGGCTCTACAGAACCCTGGAAACTTTAGGAAGTGAGACACATTTTTAAAAGTAGATCACTGGGGTTGACGTTACTTGGGAGTATCTTGTTCCCAGTCTTCATCCTATATCTTTCACTATTTCCTGTATGCTATGATGTGAGAGTGTTGGCTACATACTGCCATAGCCAGGATGTTCTACCCAAGGTCATAGGTCCAAGAAAATAAAGGTTGACTCCACTGAAACCGTGAGCCAAAACAAGTCCTCATACCACATACCTGAGCAGTCTTCAGTATCTTGAATCCAGTGATAAAAAGACTAGTTAACCTAGATCCTGTAGTTATATACAGTACTCTAAAAAGTCCTTTATCTCCAATCAAGATAACAGCAAAACTTAATGTGGCAGTTTGGAATGGATCATGGAAGATGTCAGGGATGTCCTAAGATTCTGAATAACATAGGATGATTAATAAAAATGGTCAAGTGGAAATAAGACTGCTTAAATATGTATTGCAGGCAAATTCCATTTTAATTTTTAGACAAGAATCTCCCTACATAAACTGAGCTGGCCTCGTCTCACTATGCAGTCTAGCCTGCTCTCAAAATCATGGCCCTTTCTGCCTCACTCTACAGAATTCTAGAATGGTAGACACACATTGCCACATTGAACTATACACTAAGTGAATTTTAAAAGCAGATCGTAGGCAAAATAAATCAGGCACAGAGCTGCATAATTCTAACAATGGAAAGTTCTAGAAAAGTTTAGTTTAGTCCAACGAAAAGATGATTGTGATTGCCAGATGCCCAAGAAGGAGGAAG
Source organism: Apodemus agrarius (assembly GCA_964023405.1). Lineage (NCBI taxonomy): Eukaryota > Metazoa > Chordata > Mammalia > Rodentia > Muridae > Apodemus > Apodemus agrarius. Next base: position 48,660,368 of record OZ030021.1, on the reverse strand, counting down.
AGCAGGTGGGGTGTAAAGAAGCAGTGTGGGCAACTTTTTGTAGACATGCAAGTGTTCTATGGCATGACTGCAGTGCTTATTATAGTAAATGCATTTGGATGAATTGGTAATTTTTACATGCTCTTTAGATGCTGCTCATGCTGCCTTTAAAATGTTTGTCTTTAATTATTTTAAAGATCACAGCCCAATTTGAAAATATAATATGATGTTGCAAATATGTAAAAGAAGTAAGTGTTACATATTGTCCCATCGTTGTACCTCACAGATCTCAGGAATTCTTCCAGAAGGCCCAGAGAGGGATTTCCAATCCTTGTTTCTCCAAATTTTATGAGTAGTCCACTTGTTCTGGAGAGTGTCTGCATATTTTACTTGGTGAACCCCATTTAACAGAAAGCAAGGTGCCTGCTTTTACAATGATTCCACATATCTTCTGCCAGGTGTTAATTTATTACATGCTGTCAGTAAGAATTGTGTTTTGATTCCACCCATGACACTGTTATATAGAGATGGGGCTTTAAGGATGTGGGAAACATTACTGTACAGGAAGAGGAAGTGGCTCTTCCAAGTCGGTGTACACAGGGTTTGGCTTACTGTGACACTTGGAAGTGTTTCACTGTCCAAATGTCCCATCAGCCCTCAGGCTATTTTTCTCAGAATCTTTTTATATGTTTTTTCTTTATTTTAATGCTTCACTTTCCCCTACTACCTTTAGTAGGAGCAGCTGGTTCCAATGAACATTTTGAAAGGCAACATATTATCCCCAACAGAAATGTTCAGCCTTGATCTTGGACCCTTCTGCCTGATGCTTTGTGTCCTCTTACTGGCATTTCCCCATAAAATATATTATGCATTTGCTTTCCCCAGACATATTAAAAATAACAACAGTGCTAGCAGCAGCAACAACAACAAAACAAAACAAAGACCTTTTGCCAAAGGTACAACCTCCCTCTTAGTTTCCCAGGCTCATGTTGCTAGACGAACTGTAATCTTTTCTCTCTCTCATTCCCATCCAGTTTATAATCAAGTCTTTCCAAAGCCCTTACCCAAGCACAAGCTCACATTACCTCATATCTGTACTCTGGAGATAGCTCCCTTCCCCTGACTCCATTCACTCTGTTTTGAAACAGCCGGGGAACAGCTGCTGAGACCTCACCGATGTATCTTTTTTCTTGACACCTTTCTGTGAGGCTCTGGGCTTCCCATTCCTATTATAATAAATCTAATGCTCAACATCTGAACTGTGTGTCCTAAAACTGCTCTTCTATGTTTCTTGCGTATCTTGCAAAGATCAGCTTGCTCTTGCCTTTTGTAAGGGTTTGTTGTGCACTAAATTTCACAGTTCTCAGTAGAACCCTAAAAAAAAACAAACCCAGATCACCATCATTTTCATTGCCTGGATAAAGCAACCAAGAAGTAAAACAAACCAAAGTGTCTCGGTCAATCTTGATGCAAAACATAGACCCTTCGGCACTCGGCCCTCTTACCACAACTTCAAATGTCAGCTCTACCAGTGAGATTTCCTCCACTAAAGACATTTCTTCTCTCTCCCTGCTACTCACGGCTGATCTCTTCCAGCTGGGGTACAATCCAAATAACCACCTCTTTGTACATTCTCTCCCAAGGATTCCTTTTCTGACCTGATGTTCTATTCACATTTACTTACGCTTACAGATTATCAGAAAAAAAAAAGACAGTTTTCAAAATTGTGAGTGTGTTGCCTAACTTGTACTCCTAGCACAGTGCCTGATACACTGTATAGGATCTGCTGAATCAAGAAAAATGCCCCTCATTTTTTATGACCCCCCCGTATTGTTTTTTGTTGTTCTTTGTTTGTTTGTTTTAAATCTCTGACCAGTTGCGGGGTGACTCTTTTCACTGAATAAATGTTCAGTAACTTTAAGTCTGTGACTCACTATATTCCTGTACTCCAGACACCGTGGTGTACAAAGATGCTTTCTTCTGCAAAATACCCTAGCAATAGTATTAGAACTCTCCTCCTAAGTACTAAAGACTTTCCACTTTAGAATACAAATATGTACAAGTTGGTTCCAGCATGAAGCATTCAGAGTATGGAGATACTTTTCCTCAGACCAGATCAAACTGAAGCTCTTAAACAGCTTGAGACATACAGAAAAGAAACAGACTTGAACGATATATTTTAAAATGTTAATATGTGAGCAAGAGGAAATCGTTTGGCATTACTAAGTATACTCAGTAAAGGGCAACATGGTGCTCACACTGTACCTAATGGGAACATGTATGGAAAAATATGTGTGAAAACCAAGTGAATAGGCTGGAGAGAAAGTGAGAAGAGAGAGAAAATGACTTGGCCTGGGCAGCCCCATCCCCTTCTCATGCTTCTTACCAACAGTTTGCTCTTCCTGTTCTTAAAGCTGTGCAGACCAGTTGCTGTGAAAAGGTTACTTACATCTAAGCACCACGTGAGTGAATACTTTTTCTGAAGTGATGGGGACTGTATGTAACACAGCTGGGTTCAGGGATCTGGCCTGCTCCAGTTCAATATTCTGCCGTAGTAGAATGTTACTGCCCTTGCAGCCAGAGACCCACTGAGAACTGCTTGCTTTATGAACTGTAGGAGTATTTGTTAACTGGTGCTACCACCTGCTGGTAAGTTTTCCAATAATCCATACTAAAACAGATCCTAAAACACCAGACTATTATTCAATAAAATTCATTATTGCAACCATACTCATCATCAACATTCTCTAATTATTCTAGTGTGTTTTGTATCTAATCACAAAGACTTTTGAAATCTCCATATGCATCTTGTAAGATTAAGCATCTGAACACTTATTTATTTTCCCCCTTGAGAACTTTGTTTACTTCCTAAACTGTCTATATCCAAGGAAACATTTTACTGATTTTTTTTGTTTGTTTGTGTTTTTTTGTTTGTTTTTCAAGACAGGGTTTCTCTGTGTAGTCCTGGCTGTCCTGGAACTCACTCTGTAGATCAGGCTGGCCTCGAACTCAGAAATCCGCCTGCCTCTGCCTCCCAAGTGCTGGGATTAAAGGCGTGAGCTACCAATGCCTGGCACTGATTTCTAAATATACAATATGATAGTAGATTTGAATCCACCAGTATTGCAGGTCAAAAATCTATAAGCCTGTGTACATAGAATCATCTGGCAGACTTATTCTTAGTACTGCTTCAGCTTACCTGCCTGATTCTCTGCTCCCAACCCATCCCCACTGCCTAGGTACTCAGCCTCTTAGTGAGGACCAACAGGACTTGTACCACTTCCTTCTAGTCCATCTCTAATCTTCTGTGGCGCCACTGACCAGTAGAGCTTCTCTCTACCAAGGACCCGTAGCTGCCACACAAGGATGGGACTCAGGTAAAGGACCTCCTGACCTTCATTCTGTTTTCTCTAGATTTAACATTAGGCTATCTGTGGACTACCAGCAGGAGTCCTTCTTATAACCCACCCCCATCCTCTAGTGACTCAGCTCCTTGGTCAGATTCAAATACTATCTAGTTCTTCTAGCTGCATCTCTCAGCAAATCCTTTTAGCTCATCTGTTTTTCCTTTGTGACTCCCTGATAACATGCACAACAGCTCTTATCAGGGACTTCACTCCCACAACACTTGGTTGGGTCTCAACTGCTTTCTACCAGGGATCCTATATGTACCACACTTGGCTGGGAATCAGGGACCCATAGCCACCACACTTGACAGGGACCCAGAGTGGGAAATGGTAACCAAAGAATGGAACACCCATGCAATAAAGATGGGACCAGATATCTATACCAAGCAACACTTCCAGTCTTGTACCTCTTGTTGCTTAGGTCCCAGGAAAAAATACACACATGAGAAACAAAGACAATATATCTCCTCCAGAAGTAAGCAACCCTATTGTAACAGGCTCTGAGGAAAGCAATTTAACTGAATGAAGCATGAGACAAGGACATCAAAATAGCAATTATGAATATGTTCAAAGGTGTTAAAGAAACCATAGATGAACATCTTCGTGAAGATCATGAAAACACAAACAATTGAACAAAAACTGAACACAATTCAATACATTAAACTATAATTCTTTTAAAAAGAGCAAATTCACTAAAGTAAACCCAAACTGAACTACAACTAGGAATAAAACACTCAGGAAGTCAAATGGAGAGCCCAATGGTGATTCTCAGGAGCAGACAAAGACATGGAAGAAAGATGTCCTGATCATGAAGAAAATGTAGAAGCAATGAAGAACACAGTCAAAGAAAATGTTAAGTCTAAAAGAATCCAGGCACAAAATACAGGAAACCTGAGACTATGAAAGCACCAAATCTAAGAATAATAGGGATAATAGGGATAGAGGAAGGAGAGAAAGCCCAGATCATAGGCAAAGAAGATATTTTTAACAAAAACCATAGAAGAAAAATATTCTCAATCTTAAAAATGGGATGCCTTAAGTGAAAAGATTCCCAAGAAGAAGGAAGGAGAGGACCCTGGTCCTGAAAAGACTGGATCCAGTTTTATAGGAGAGTACCAGAACAGAGAAATGGTGTGTGTGTGTGTGGGGGGGGTGTGATTGGGGAATGGGGGGGAGGACTTATGGGACATATGGTGAGGGGGAAACTGGGAAAGGGGAAAGCCTTTGGAATGTAAACAAAGAATATAGAAAATAAAAAATACCAAAAAAAAAATCCAAAAACATAAAACAAACAAAAAAAATTGGGATGCCTTAAGCTTTTCGTATATCTAATACCCATATCAGTATCCATATAACTGCAGAGATTATGTATCTAGTAAGGGACTCAGGGAGGGGGACTATCTTCCCAAAGGAGAAATAGAATATATAATTATGGGGAGACAAAGAGAGAAGGGAGTTAAAGGGAAGAGAGTTAAAATGAGAAGGGGAATAGAAGAGATGGGTAAAGGAAAGAATTTGGGGAGGGACAACTAACTCTAAGGACCGTTTGTGGGGCATCTGGAAACCTGTGGAAGCTTCCTGGAATGCATACATATATGAAAAAAGTCTAAATGGAGTCACTGGGAAGAATGGGGAAAATAATGCTTCAATTTGGTATCTTTTACCACAAAGCAAAATCTCCAGTGCAAGGAATGGGTTAAATCTAGTTGAATGGTTGGCCAAAGGGACCTGTAAGAGTTGTATATGCTCAGCCCAGGAAGTGGCACTAGTAGGAGGTGTGACCTTGTTAGAGTAGGTATGTCATTGTGGGTATGGGGTTTAAGATCTTCATCCTAGCTGCCTGGTAGCCAGTATTCTGCTAGCAGCCTTAAGATGAAGATGTAGAACTCTCAGTTCCTCCTCCACCATGCCTGTCTGGATGCTGCCATGCTCCTGTCTTGATAATAATAGATTGAATCTCTGAACCTGTAAGCCAGCCTCAATTAAATGTTGTCTTTATAAGAGTTGCTCTGGTCCTGGTGTCTGTTCACAGCAGTAAAACCCTACCTAAGAAAGAGCCCCATGGAAATCCCCAAACATCTCAGCCTAATGCTAAAGCTATCGGTTGCTCTCCACAAACTGAAGGTAAGGCCTTTGGCTGGAGACAAGACATATCTCACTGAGCTGATCCCTAGATAGAGCCTTCACACCCACTAACTCATGCTCTTAGTTATAGAAGGTATTCTGCATGCTACCAGAGGAGATAGGTAACTGTCAACTCAGCTACAAACCTTGTGATCTATGTGCAAGATATGCTGCCACATCTCTGTGGCACAAATATTATGGGAGTAACCAACGTCTCTGATTTGATTAAAGGTCTACCATGAGAGGCAATTCATATCTGATACTATTCATGTGGCCGTAACATGAGACTGGATAAACTGTGCCTAGCAGAAAAAAAAAATACTATTGTTGTTCTGAAGGAACATAGCAATGAAATGACTCCTAAAAATGTTCTGCTATACCCATAGATCAGTGCCTTGCTCAGCTTTCATCAGAGAAACGTCCTCTTGTGAACTAACACCGAGACCCACAACTAGAAAATGTGCAGACTGACAGATTTTGGAACACTCAGCCCTAAAAGGGATGTCCTCAAAGCCCTCCCCTCAGTGATCATGAAGCTCCATGGAGGAGGAGGCTGAAAAACTGTAAGAGCCAAATGTGATGGAGGACTCCAAGGAAACGAGGTCTTCCAGATGTGGCAGAACTGACTTACCTATGAAATCCGCAGAGGCTGTGGCAGGACTCAGGGCCTGCACAGGTTTCCCAGTGCTGCATAGAGTCCCAGTACTGAGAAGGAGAAGTAGCCAGGCTCTCTCACCACTAACCAAGAAGACATCTGCAATAGACACCCGCCTGCAAAGAGAAAATTAGTTTTCCCCAGTGGAATCTCCTTAACAGTAGGGCCCATGCCTAGCAAACTGAAGGTAAGGCCTTTGGCTGGAGACAACACATATCTCACTGAGCTGATCCCTAGATAGAGCCTTCATACCTACTGACTCATGCTCTTAGTTATAGAAGGTATTCTGCATGCTACCAGAGGAGATAGGTAACCGTCAACTCAGCTACAAACCTTGTGATCTGTCTGCAAGATGTGCTGCCACATCTCTGTGGCACAAATGATGACAAAATGAACTCAAGGGTATTTTGTAGATTTTTGTCTAATATTCTGTCCTTTGGTCATTTGTTTTTTTTTTGTTGTTGTTGTTTTGTCTTGTTGGTCTTTTGCTTATATATTAAGGCTTTCTGATTTTGTGTTTATGTAAGGTGTGTGTGTGTGTGTGTGTGTGTGTGTGTGCGCTATGTTTTTTTCTTTGTTTCTTTGGGGGTTTTGTTTGTTTAGGATTTTGTGTTTGCAGAAAGTTAAGCAGGCAAGGAGATGGGAGGATTTATGAGGAGTTAAAAGAAGGGCAAGTATGATCAGAATATATGTATAAAAACTTTTCTATTAAAAATTGGTAAATAATCCTAATCAAAATATACATTCTCATAAATAATAATGAATATTCATTTCCTGTGTTATCCTAGCTCTTTTCACTCTGGGTTGTGAGATCTTACATAGTCTGTTACCAAATGTTATTATCTCACAACCTGAGAAGAGTCTGAAAAGCTTTGACTTTGGTCAGCTAGACACTAAGGCCAGCTGAATTACCACCATACAAAAAGGCTAAATCTATAACTCTGTTCTTCTCTAAAGCAAATTAGGTAGTAACTTAAGAGGCTGCATTTGGCAGGGAAGTTCTAATTAAGTCTGTATAATGGGTCAATATCTCTCAGAATCTAATGTTTACTATAAGAAACTTAGAAACAGCCAGGCGGTGGTGGCACATGCTTTTTTTTAAAATTTTTTTACTGGATATATTCTATATTTACAATTTATTTCCCCTTTTCTGGTTCCCCACACCCCAAAGGTCCCATGTGCCCTTTACCCTCCCCCTGTTCCCTCATCCACCCCTTCCCACTTCCCTGTTCTGGTATTCCCCTACACTGATGCTTTGAGTCTTTCCAGCACCAGTGTCCACTCCTTTCTTCTTGTCAGACATCATTTGGTATGTGAATTGTGTCTTTGGTGTCCCAAGATTCTAGGCTAATATTCACTTATCAGTGACTGCATACCATGGGTATTCTTTTGAGACTGGGTTACCTCACTTAGTATGATGTTCTCCAGCTCCATCCATTTCTCTAAGAATTTCATGAATTCATTGTTTCTAATGGCTGAATAGTATTCCATTGTATATATATACCACATTTTTGTATCCATTCCTCCATTGAGGGACATCTGGGTTCTCCAGCTTCTGGCTATTATATATAAGGCTGCTATGAACATAGTGGAGCATGTATCCTTATTGCACACGCTTTTAATCTCAGCACTTGGGAGGCAGAGGCAGGCGGATTTCTGAGTTCAAGGCCAGCCTGGAGTGAGTTCCAGGGCTACACAGAGAAACCCTGTCTCAAAAAAAAAGAAAGAAAGAAAGAAAGAAAGAAAGAAAAGAAAAGAAAAGAAAAGAAAAGAAAAGAAAAGAAAAGACAAGACAAGAAAAGAAAAGAAAAGAAAAGAAACCTAGAAAGAGTGGAATAATAGAAAACTTGGAATAACTACTTCTAAGGACCTATAGTAAATAGATTCCAGATGGCAGAAGTACTTTAGTCATGTGAGATGGAGTGTTTTCATTCTTTTCAAATGGTTCCTAAGACCTCTAATCCATTTTTGTAAGATGAAAGCTGGATCTTACCAAAATGTAAGTGCCGTATGGGAGGTAACCTCTCTGCAAATAAAGGTTTATGTGAAAGATATTAAAACATAAACAAGTATCAAATTATCATAGTGTACCCTATAATTATTTTAAGTTTTCTATAGGGTTGTTTAAAGACAAACAGGAGGTGCTATGTTTGAAGGCAGTATGAGAGTCTTATTCCCACAGCATGCCAAGAGGGGGTGCTATAGAGCTCGCAGCACTGACAGCCATCTGTAAATAGGCTGTAAGTGCCTCTGGATACTCGTGATTATAAGGAGACACTGATTTTTCTGGGCACCAGACATTGGAACTCTCCATGACATGCTTATATTTATCCCAGAGAATCTTCCACGGTTAGCTTTACTTTTTAACCTCTGCCACAGCAAAAAACATGTAGCATATGACAGGCAAATACACCTGTAAGACTTGAGGGATGGATGTGATTTGTTGGCTTCTTTCACCAATGAACATATTCATGAATCTACTATGAGCAGTAGAGCACACGAGCTATCTCTCTGGCCTGTGTCATGGAGCTGTGATAGAAGAATGAAGCTACTGGGAAGAGAGACAATGTTAACTCTCCTAATGGTAGGGATCACTGGGTTTATATGGGGAGAGGCCTTCTAGCTCTTATTACATGCCAGGCTAACTTTCACAAGGGTCTCTCCCTCTCCCTCTCCATCTCTCTCTCCCTCTCCCTCTTTTTCTCTCTTTTCCTCCCTCCCGCATTCTCTCCCCTCCCCCTTCCCTTCCTTCCTTCCTTCCTTCCTTCCTTCCTTCTTCCTTTCCTTCTTTCTTTCTTTCTTTCTTTCTTTCTTTCCCTTCCTTCCTTCCTTCTCTTTCTTTTTCCTTCATGTATATGACTGAAAATCATGCACTACTTTTAAAAGCAAGGCAACAACAAATCTTTTCAATTTGCCTAGATTTGAAGAGAAGGAAGCTGAACCTTTGGCAAACACCATGTGAAATGACTGTCTTCCCCTGGAGAAAAGCTTAGGCTGATAACAGAGAACAGGTACAGGTCTCAATATTTCATAAATGTTCTGTGGACTCACCTCACAAAGAATAGTAGGATAGACAGAAGAAGCTGGAGTTGTAGAACTAATTTATAAAGTGTTATCCCTTCTGCCCTTTTCTAATGTCATTAGGCTCAAATGAGGTCTGTAAGACCCTTGATTGATGGAGGCATTACTGTAGCCGAGGGGGTGGGGTGGGGGACTGTGGACCCCTTCACATGACCAGAATTGTCTCTTGGCCTCTGAAAGTTCAGTCATTGTAGGCGTCTGCATCCTGACCTTATTTTAAAAGGAGGACTGCAGGTGATCTGTCGTGTAGCTAGCTTGAAAGTCAGATTGAAGGATTACCTGCTTAAAGATAAGTACTGACTAACTTGTGAGTATATCTTAAAGAGTTATAGCTGGGATGAATGAAAACAGATCGGAAAACATAAGGTCTAACATGCTTTTTGACAGGCGGGAGGCCTCCGGTGAGCTTTTCCAATATGAAACAATGACCAGATGACTCCACAGGGGAAAGCTTTATTACATGAAGACAAATTCATAGAATAGAGAATGAGGGAAACCTGAGCCAATAGCAATCATTGGTTTTCATCCTGACTGCATATAGCATTTTCCTGGGGCAGTTCCTTCAAACACGTACGTCAGGGACAAGCCACAATTAAGTCAGAATCTTCTGGGTTAGGTATGGACACATTTTTTAAGGACCCTGATGACACTAATGTATAACAGCAGCTAAGAACCACTGCTCTAGACTGGAGAGATGGCTCAGTATCTAAGGGCACTTGCTGCTATTCCCAAGAACCTGGAGTGGGTTCCCAGCAACCATTATCAGGCAGTCTCTTTCCAGTTGCCTATAATTCCTGCTCCAGGGAACCCAGTGCCTTCTTCTGACCTCCACAGACACATGAGTGGTGTGCATTCACACTTGTGTATAACAGTGTGCACCAGCAGCCCCGTCCTTAGGCTCAGGGCTGAGCATCCCTCTCACTGCAGAATTCAGCAGTACTCGGCAAGCATGGCGACTGCCTAAGGATTGTGTTAACCTCCAGCTGGCTTCTTCGTTTAAAGTGATGCACACACACCTTCCACATATATAATTAAGAAAACTCGTTACCATACCTCCAGTGCTAGCAAGGTTTACAATCCAGAGCCAAGAGTCTTCCTCCGCCCTGGTCAGCCAGGTTCTGGGGTAAGGCTTGAGATTCACAAAGCACATTGAAAACATAAACTAAGCATATCTTGGTCTCAGGCAAGGAGATCTGGGTTTTATACACGTAGAGTCTGGGCTTTAAAATTTTTAAAGCCTTCTCCAGGTAATTCTAAAAAAAAAAATAATAATAATAACAACTGACTGCTGTCTCTGAGAGCTTAGAGGGTCAAATACTGACAATCAGCTGGCAAACTATAATTGGGGAAGAATTAGAATAAAACCTTGCCAGGCATTGGTGGTACAAGCCTTTAATCCCAGCACGTGGGAGGCAGAGACAGGTGGGTTTCTGAGTTCGAGGCTAGCCTGGTCTACAGAGTGAGTTCCAGGACAGCCAGGGCTACACAGAGAAACCCTGTCTCAAAAAAACAAAACAAAACAAAAGTAAAATAGAATAGAACCTCTTTATTTGTTATATTATTATTTTATGTATTCATTTTACCTCCCACTCACTGTCCCACTAATGGTCACCTCCTCCCACAATCCTCTCCCCATCCCTCCTCCCCTTCTCCTCTGATTGGGTGCCCCCCTCCACCGCATGCCAGGTATCCTCCTACCGTGGCACACCCACACATATGTAGCAGATGTGCAACTTGGTCTTCATGTGGGTCTTGAACAACTGGAGCAGGGGCCATCCCAAAAGCTGTTGCCTCTACATGGGATATGTTCTTCTAGCTATGCTGCTTTGTCTGGCTCCAGTGGGAAAGGTTGTGCCTCGCCTCACAGAGAATAAAACATCTTATCTGACTGATAAATGAATCTAGAGACTAGGCTTGTGGACCACAGACCTGACAGCCAGCATTTTCATTTACTTTGGACCTGGAGTTCCAAATGGTTCTGCACTTCCCTGTGACCCCCAGGGGAGCCAAGTGGTGCCTGGCTGATCATTAAAAGGTAGGAGAACATTCCCTGTGCTGTGTAAGATCTGTTCTAGTTCATGTTTCCGCTTTACCCTATGGGTTCTAGATTCAGCAATGCCTAACAGCACAGTAACTCCAGGTCACGTAGAATGATGAACACTGCTGTCATTCATCAAAAATGATTGTACCTGAAACAAATAATTAGCCTTCCCAGTAGATATTTAGATACCTCCCTGGTATAGGTATTAACAGGTTGTCCTTTCACAACAGAGAGGGATTTTCAGGGCCCTACATTAAGTCCTACAGCCCATAAAATGGAATTTATATATCACAAGTCCCAGCACATACAGAATGTCAGGTACTTAATGTCAGAGTCAGAGGATAAAATAGTATCCAATAGGCTATGGATCAGATAAAAGAGAGAGAACATTTTTGATTTACAGTCAGGTGTCTGGTTCATACCATTTATGAACAGTTTATGCCTACCGGCATAGAAGCTTGGCATTCCCAGTGCAGATGTAATAGCTCTTTGTGCAACTGTATTATAAACTCCTTCAAAACTATGACCATGAGGCCAGCAAAACAGAAGCTCAGTGGGTAAAGGCACTTGTCACCAAGCACTTATCACTTGTCCCAAGGATGGGAATTTGATCTCCAGAACCTACATGGTGGAAGGAGAAAGCCAACTTAGACAAGTTGTCTTTGGACCTCCTCCTGCTCTCAGTTGTGTGTGTTCCTACATATGTGCACACACATGTGAACATGCACATAGGCACAAAGAAAATAAATAGATATGATAAAAGACTATAAACTTGGAGTAAAGTTTCTGTTCTATTAAAAAAGTAATAAGAAATGCTTAATATATTAAGCTAATACATTCAAAGAAATATAATAAAGATGTGCTGGATAAAGAAAGTCGTGTACAGTTGCTATGTGGAATGGCCTTTGAAAGCTCATGTATTGAAGCCTTGTTCATCTGAATTTCATTACTGGGTCCTGGTAAGAAGTCAGAGGTCATTTGGGGTATAATCTCACAGAGGCAGTCAGGATATCAGCATCGTCTACATCATGGTTATGAGGTGGGTACTTCCCTTTACCACACACTCCTGTCATAGTTTACAGCCTCACAAAGGGGCCACAAGCAATGGAGCCATTTAACTACAGACTGAAACCAGAACCAAGAAAGAAAGGAAGGAAGAAAGGAAGGAAGGAAGGAAGGAAGGAAGGAAGGAAGGAAGGAAGGAAAGACAGACAGGAAGGAAGGAAGGAAGGAAGGAAGGAAGGAAGGAAGGAAGAAAGGAAGGAAGGAAGGAAGGAAGGAAGGAAGAAAGAAATCTTCCCCATTTTAAGGGAAGATATTTTGACTTTGATAATAATATCAGGTATTTTGTTACATTAGCAGAAAGCCAATAAACACAAATTCAAAGCCAATAATATTAGCAATCCCTGAGCACAGTTCTGCATCTTGACACAGACTACTCTGTGTACATTTTACCTCTAGACTGGGTTGCTTCAGAAACAGGAGTTCTTCTTTATCCCCAGGAGAGAGGCTTTCATTATATAGGTAATCAGTAAAGCAAAACTGAGGGAATTAATGAGCAAACTCACATATACTATACATTGATTCCAAAGAACCTTCAGTAGCTAATGTTTGTCTGGATTTTATCCCTTATGACCTAAAATTCTTCATCATTATTTATGTGCCTGTGGAGGGTGTTCATGAGCAAACACAGTACCTGCAGTAACCTGATGCAAGCTTGGGTCTTCTGGAAAAGTGAGACAAACTCTTAACTGTTGAGCCATCTTCCCAGCCTCTAAAATCTGTTAAAACCTGCTTTGTAGAACCAAAATGTTATCAAATAATGACAAGGTTGTTGAATTTCTCTTCTCCTCTCTTCTCTTCTCTTCTCTTCTCTTCTCTTCTCTTCTCTTCTCTTCTCTTCTCTTCTCTTCTCTTCTCTTCTCTCTTTTCTTCCTTCCTTCCTTTCTTTGTTTCTTTCTCCCTCTCTTTCTTCCTTCCATTCTTCCTTCTTTCCTTCCTTCCTTCCTTCCTTCCTTCCTTCCTTTCTTTTATTTATCTGAACTGTGCTCTTTGTTTTAGTTACACAACACTTTTCCAACCCCAAGCCTCCTTTACTTATTTCTTTATTAAGTTTTTCAATATAGCTGACATTTTAAGGTTTGAATAGGAAATGATAAAACTTTTGAAAATATCAACATACACATAGCATAATTTGCATCTTTGCAGAAATTACAAGTTATGTTGTACTGGCTGGTTTTGTGTGTCAATTTGACACAGGCTAGAGTTATAGGAAAAGGAGCTTCATTTGGGGAAGTGCCTCCATGAGATCCAGCTGTGAGGCATTTTTCTCAATTAGTGATCCAAGGGGGTTGGGCCCCTTGTGGGTGGTGCCATCTCTGAGCTGGTATTCTTAGGTTCTATAAGAGAGCAGGCTAAGCAAGCCAGGGGAAGCAAGCCAGTAAGGAACATCCCTCCATGGTCTCTGTATCAGCTCCTGCTTCCTGACCGGCTTAAGTTCCAGTCCTGACTTCCTTTGGTAATGAACGGCTGTGTGGAAGTGTAAGCTCAATAAACCCTTTCCTCCCCAACTTGCTTCTTGGTCATGACATTTGTGCAGGAATAGAAACCCTGACTAAGACATCTGTTTTTAATTTATAAAATGTGCTTTAAGATGTAATGATCATATGTTCTCCAGTTCATAGAAAGGGAATGATATCAGAACATGCAGACTATCTAAAATGCCCTAAATTAGAAAAAAATTCAAAATATATAACTTTTAAATCACCCAGCCCTTTGTGTGTGATATTTTTTGCTAGCCAAAATGAAATGTGAAGTCAGCCCTCCTCAGCAACACATTGTGACTGCGTTCGCTAAGATGATTCTTGTTGAGAAACCCTGCTACTTAAGGTCGCAGGCAGTCTGTTGAGTTCCGTAGCTATCTGTAGCTACTCCAGACTAGCTCTGCAAGAGAAAACTATGGGATGGATGGGGAAAGTGGCACAAAAGAATGAGGTCAAGTGCCGGGTGGTGGTGGCGCACGCCTGTAATCCCAGCACTTGGGAGGCAGAGGCAGGTGGATTTCTGAGTTCGAGGCCAGCCTGGTCTACAGAGTGAGTTCCTGGACAGCCAGGGCTAGACCGAGAAACCCTGTCTCAAAAAATCAAAGAATGAGGTCAAGGAGACATTGCCTTTCAAGACCCAATTTTAATAAAATGTAACCCAATATATAGTCTGAAAGATTCCCTCCCTCCAGGTGTGAGGTGGAGTCTTAGGGTGAAGTCTTGAGAGAGATCTTTGCTGGCTCCAGACTCAGCAGGTGGTGTCAGCTAGCCTGCAGAAGGTTGAGAATTGCAGATCCAGGATGCTTCCCTGGCTTCCAGGTATGGCTGGGTTGTTCTAAATAGAAGAAAGACCAGGAAATTCACAGGCTGAGGATAGAGCCAGCAGCAGCCTGCTGAATCACCTAGCTTGAATGCTGGAGTGGGGGTAAGGGACAGCAGTCTACCATGTGGGATAGTGCCTGTGAGCTAGACTCAAAATGGAGGATGTTTCAGCAGGGCTTCCCCTTCTCTGACATCTGGGGACCCCACCCGACACCCTCTACCTGTGGAAGGCCTTGGTTCAACTTCTCCCCCACCCCCACCCCCCAAGATAAGAATCCACCCAGCAAGATTCCTGGAATGCTTCTGCATACAAATGAGGCATTCAAAGTAGTTTAAACTATAGCCAGTGTCTTACATTCCCCTTGAAAACTCCTTCCCACTCGCCCTGGTTTGGATATAGCCTGTGTTCATACCAAATAAACTGTATGAGCACAAGCTGGTTCACAAAGATTTTTCAAGAGAGCTGTTTCATTGAATACCATCTAAAAGGGGTCTAACACTAAAATGGTTGGAGAACCCTCACTCCCATCCCCACCCCTACCCCCACCCCCACCCCCACCCCATCCTTCCATCCCAGCGTGCAGCAGTGCCTGAACAGCCTGAGGGAGAAAGTGGAACTTGGAAGCACAGATCCTGTTAACAATGTGAAGGGCTCACTGAATACTTACCTTGATCCAGGTTTTCCTCTCATACACCATTAACTGCCACCCCCTGTGGTGTTATGTATTGCTTCATTATATGAAAATTATGGGGTCAAATCTTCAGCCCTGAGTAAGGTTTTACAAAGACCATTCTACCAGCAGTTTTCCACATTTCATGGGAAAACCTGGTGCATCCTCTGGAAGGTTACTGTAGCATGGGTTGGAACCAAAACCCTCCCAGGCACCACCCTGCCTATTTCAGGGTACCATGCCTATCTGCTGGAAGGCATTCCTCTGTAACCCTTGTGTTACTGATGCTCTTGATAAGAGTACCAAGAAGTTAAAGCTATGAAGACTTTGTACCCAAGCCATTTCTCAGCATTGATCAGGTAGCTTTGATTGTTGAGATAACAGCTCCTTTGGGCACAGAGAAAGCTTGTTTATTGCTTGGTAGAGAAACTCAGTGTTATCCTGTTCTCAAAAGGGCATTCATCTGGCAAACAACATCACCCTAGTGACTGTGGGAGCAAAGCAAATGAGCAGAGAGCTGCCCATTCGGCTTGCAGAGACTTGAGAGACAAGGGCCTGTTTCTGATCCAGGAATGCCACATCTACTGTTGGCTTCCACAGAACAGTGGCAGGCCAAGTGATGAGTTCATTGGAAGAGAAATCAAATCCCAGGTATGACTGTCATCTAATTTTAGCTTGAAAATGCAGAGAGTTTATCATTATAGAAACTGATTTTTTTTTAATTAGTCAAAACAAATCACACTACTTTGTAAGAGAAGAAATCAAGTAAGGGCACAGTGGGCACGCCCACTGATGTTCAATCAATAAACCCATTCCAGGTTTGCTCAAAACTATGCATGTCACTAAATAATCTCACTGACCTTAAAGCTAATATGTAATATATTCAGATACTCCAAAGAACTAAAGGCTTTCAGTTTTAGATAAGCATGGAGCTATTAAAAGATAAAATATGTATAATTTGTCAAAGCCAGCAACTATTCAAAACAGATAAAATGAGCTTCTACAGCTAAAAGACTTGAAGTTGAAGTAATTGTTTCATGCTAAAAAAATAATTGCAGGTCTGAATGCAATTTTTTTAAAAAGTGGCATAGAATAGAAAGTTTTAAATGAGTGACATACTCGGCATTTAGCATTTTTGCCAATTTCCCAATGAACTTGCTAAAGAAAGAATATAAAAATGTAAGTCTTGAGAGTCCAATCAAGCTTTGTTATATCTGAAATTACAGAAAAGGTTGTCCAGTATAATAAGAAAAATATCGGAAGTAATGTGCCCCCAAGTTGCTCCTGCTTCTAGTATCATCAAGACTTGCTCAAGGGTTTTCCTAACATCTGAGAGGCCTTGTGGCTCCCAGGCAGGCAGGGTGGAGAATGCTATCCTGGAATAACAGTCATAGACCCACTTTCTAAATTCCAGCCGAAAATCTAGAAAATGTTTTATCCTTTCTACTTCCAGTCAGCTAGTCGACATTGGGGAGGTTATTTATTCACTTTCTTGTTTTACTAAGTGCCAGATACCCAAGGGGCATTTCAAAATCTGAGAATCATTTGTCAGACATTTGTTAATTTTATTTGAATTTTATTAAAAATGTTATTGTTTATCACTTGATGCATGTGAATTTGAATCACAACCAAATTTAATCTGGTCTCTTAATCTTGAGGATAAAAATTTTCAAGTGTAACACTGAGTCCTAAATGGGATGTTTCCGTCAAAACCTTGCCCTCTGAGCTCAGAGAACCCTACAGAAGAGGCAGTGGAAAGTCAGTAAAAGCCAGTGGGGATGGAGGATGCCTAGGAAACAAGGCCTTCCAAACACAATGGGATGGACACACATATGAATCATGGAGACTGTGGCAACATGCACAGGTTCAAGCCAGATGGGGGTCCCCAGTGCTGAGAGGGGAAATAGACACACAAGCCCCTATCCCTAACTCAGAGGCTATCTCCAATGGATAAGTTCTTCCAAAGGAAAAAAATGTTTCCAATAGAGTCTCACTAAGTATACAAACAGCACTTAAGGGCAGGTGCCTTGCTCAGCAGTGAATGGCCAACATAAAACAAGCTCAGTATTATTTTTGGATGTTCTTTGTCACCTAAGGCTTTGTCTGGGCATTATAGTTACTTATTTTCCCCTCATACATCTTTTGTGTATATAATATGGTTTCTAGTGTTATGAGATTTCAGTCTGTTCGAATGTCAGTGTCTCTGTTTATGTGGTGTGTGTGTGTGTGTGTGTGTGTGTGTGTGTGTGTGCTTTTTCATTGGACCTTTGTCTCCTGGTAGTTTGTTTGCTTTATCATATTCTGTTTGTTTTTATTTAATCTTATTTCCTATCATTTTTAGATACCTGTTTGTATTCTAATGAGAAAGAGTGAAAGGGTGTGGATTTAGGGGGGTTGGGAAGTTGAATCAAGATAGACTGGTTGGGGAGCTGGAGAAATGGCTCAGTGGTTAAGAGCACCGACTGTTCTTCTGAAGGTCCTGAGTTCAAATCCCAGCAACCACATGGCGGCTCACAACCATCTATAATGAGATCTGACATGTTCTTCTGGTGTGTCTGAAGACACCTACAGTGTACTTACAAATAATGATAAATAAATCTTAAAAAAAAAAAGATACAGCAGGTAGGAGTTGAAGGAGGGAAAATTAGAATACATTATACAAAAAAAAATGTTTTCAATAGAAAAAGAAATTTCCAAGTGTCAAGAGCTATAAAAAATGATCAGTAATTTTTATGTTTTTCAATTAAAAAGTCCTTCAAATGGCCACTGGCAGTTCCTCCAGCATGCAAAGGGAAATCTCTGTTTCTTGTCTTCTTTATCAACTCATTCGGTGATCCTATTTTTGATTTTTCAAGACAAAGGGTATCACTAATGTGATCGTTTGTATATGATTGGCCCAGGAAGTGACCCTATTAGGAGGTGTGGCCTTGTTGGAGTAGGTGTGTCACTATGGGTGTGGGATTAAGACCCACACCTACTCCAACAAGGCCACACCTCCTAATAGGGTCACTTCCTGGGCCAACCATATACAAACCATCACAACTAACCTTTGAAATTCACTCCTATTTGTTATTTTATATTCTGTTTGAAACACCCCTATCTAACTGGAAAAAATATTGTTTACTTCCCAGGACAAAGAGTACTTGTACTTCACCAAATTATCCAGAAGGATAAAGACTTATACATATAATATATCAGATATTAAAATCTGACTACTAGCAAAAATGTTTTCATCCTTCAGTTATTGGTCTCATGCATCTAGAGTCTTTATTTTCAGAGACAAACCCTACGGATTTCCAATACATTAACTTATAAGCAATCCATATTTTAGTGAGGGCTGCCCAAAAAAATTGTATTTCAAAAAACAAAATTCTTATCTTGCAGAGGCGTAGTTCAAAGCAGTATGCATCCAATACATGTTAGCAATGAATGCCTACGTATTAACTATAGGGTCTAAAGCACGTTGCCTCAATTCTTGCAGTCACCATCTGAGGTGGGAGGAACCATTTAGCAAGGAAACAGCTGCAAGAACAATGGACAAATGTGAAGCCAATAAAATATACAGTACAACTAGCAATTACATCATGCCACAAAGCATCATCTATGGCAGGTGTGCTCCAAAGTGACTGCCGTGCAGTGGGAGCTACAGCAAGCGAGCTGGGCAGGGAGCTGTGCCTTATCATTAACTAAATGGGGTGTAGGACTTCTGGAGACAAAGTAGTAGTTAATTGAGAAGAGAAGGGCTTATTTTCTTTTTCTGTCGACCCCCTGCTTTTAGTTTCCTTCTTTTTCCTTCACTATTGGAGGAACATCCTAATAAAAACATCAAAGTGACATTGTTATCACATTATCTGCTTTTTTCATGCTAAGTCCATGACTTACAGGGCAGATGGCTTTAGAATAATGCAGACATTGTTGACACAGAATAAACCAAGAATGCATGAGTTTAATGGACGTAATAAACCTGACTGGACAAAAGAAAAGACATGAGGTTAAAAAAAAAAAAAACCCAAAAGGAAATCCAAACCAATGTATATAGATACTTGAAGAAAAACTAGAACCACAAGCCTTTCCTTTCAAGAGGCTGGAAAGAGAGGGTGCAGTGGTTAGGAGCATGAAACAATCTTACAGAAGACCTTAGGTTTCCTTATAGACCAGATTATGTCCACTTGGAACCAACTCTAACGATCCTCCCCCGCTTTGATTTTTTTTGTTTTTTGTTTTGTTGTTGTTGTTGTTGTTGTTTGGTTTTTCGAGACAGGGTTTCTCTGTGTAGCCCTGGCTGTCCTGGAACTCACGCTGTAAACCAGGCTGGCTTTGAACTCAGAAATCCACCTGCCTCTGCCTCCCAAGTGCTGGAATTACAGGCATGTGCCACCACGCCCAGCCCTAACCCCACCCCACACCCCCTACCCCCACACCCCACACCCCCCACACCCTCACCCCCACTTTGGACACCCCAGGCACCAGCCCACCCATTTGTACATGCCCACTGTATCAAATTCCTTTCTGGAGGCAGACTAAGCAGTATCTACTCTTCTTAAACTCCCAGTGACAAACTGAAGCACAATTCGACCCAAAGTTCACTTTGGAGAACCAATGACTTTATTGGACCTTCTTATAGAACATAGGTGTTAGTGCAATTTATAAATACTTAATGCAGTTTTCCTCTTACCCCAGCTAGCTCCCAAATAATTGAAGCAGGACTATTATATTTATTTAACAAGCTTTAAATGTACAACAACTGAGCAGTATTACTCTATTTTAATCCTCTATGCTAATATGGCTACCTCCCAGTCAAATTCCCCATTTAGTACTGATCTGATCTGGTTCTCTGGAAGTTGTTTTCTCACAGCATCTGCTGGTCTTCCTCCCCTAAGGGAATCCCGACTTCCTTTTCTCTCCTTTCTCCATTCCCCTGGGTAGGAGGAAGTCTAGTCCTATTCTCTTCCCTGTTCAGTCATTGGCTGATCAGCTTTTTAAATGACCAGTCAGGGAATAATTGGGGAGCAATTTTGTAAACATGTATGGGGGCAAGAAATCAGCATTTGATTAATACAAAGATAATCATTACACAATGCACAGTACTTTATGCTTGAACACAGGTAATGTGTGTTTACAGGGGTGTGGACACACCTTTCCTCCAACAGACTATACCTACAAAACCTTTTCCTAACAGTGTTACTCTGAAAGCACATAGAAAAGTCCCCTCCTCTAGTCTTGCCTACCCTCTACTCTCTTTCTATTGCCTGTCATATTTCATCAGGCCTTAATTATACAAGGCCTCAGAGTGGGGCTAGAGAATAAAGGTTGTCTCAAGGATAATCTTCTCAAGCTTCCAAGACAAATCAATGAACAAAGCAGACCTGCCTCCTCTTTCTAGTCTCCAAGGATGAGCTTCCTTCTGAGTTCAGATAAATAAAGATTTTGTAGAACAAAAGCTCAACACAAGTCCTACTTTCCTTACATGTTATTCACCAGAAGGCTGCCAACGATTAATAGACAATCACCCAGATTTTCCTTACTCTAGAACTTACTATGTAGATCATGCTGGCCTTAAACTCAGACATCTATCTATTTCTGCTGAGATTAAAGGCATTGTAACCAGACCCAACAGCCACTATTTTGTTCTTACTCCATTATCCTTATTGGAGAAGGTGTGATCTTGTGGAAGCAACTGTGACACTGTGTAAATGGGCTTTGAGGCCTCCTATGCTCAGGCTCCGCCCTGTGTGGAATGAGAGCTTCCTCCTAGCTGCCTGCAGATGCCAGTCTCTCCTGAATACCTGTGGATCAAGATATAGAACTCTCAGCTCTTCCATATCATGTCTGCTGCCATGCTTCCCAGCATGATAATAATTGACTGAACCTCAGAAACTGTAAGCCAGCCCCAAATGAAATGTTTTCCTTTATAAGATTTGCCTTGGTCACGGTGTCTCTTCACAGCAATGGAAACCCTGACACTTCTCTTCCCCAAGTATTCCTGAAACTTAGGTTTGGCAGTTGTCCCGTAGATGCACCCATTGAGGTTGTGCTCTGCAACTCAGCATTTTGATAGGTTGTGATTTTCTGTTATAATTTCCACCTATTGCAATTCCTTGATGACAAAAAATGTTGGACTTTGTCAAAGGCCTTTTCAGCATCTATTGAGATGATTATATGATTTTATCTTTAAGTTCACATATGCCTTTAAATTTAATTATGTTTATTACATTTATTGACTTGTGCATAGTGTAGCACCCCTGCATTTCAGGGATAATACCAACTCCATCTTGGTGTATAATCGTTTTGATGTATGTTTGTATTCTTTTTAATATTTTATTGATTAATTTAATCTATTCTCATAATGATATTGAGCTGTAGTTTTCTTTTATGTGTATCATTACCTGATTTTGGTACTAGAGTAATAACAGCTTCAAGGAAAGTTTTGTTTTTCTATTTTGCTTTTGAATAGTTTAATAAAGATTAGTTGTAGTTCTTCTTAGAAAAATCTTAATTTTGCTGTTAGTCCATCTGACTTGGGCTTTGGAAGACATTTTATTACTATTTCAATCTTATTTATTGAGTTGTTTAGGTTGTTGATCTCTTCTTGGTTTAATTTTGGTGAATCTAAAAAAAATTTTTTTAAGGTTTTCCAACTCAATGGAAGCTTTATATATTATTCTTTTAAAATGTTCTGAATTTTTCTGGTATCTAATGTTATGTTTCCTGTTGATTTGTGAATATGTTCATTTGGGTCCTCTCTTTTGCTTTGTTAAGCCACAAGTCTGTAAACAATCTTTATCCTCTCATAGAACATGCACTTTCCCCCTATATTTTCCTATTTTATTAATTTCTGTTTTGATTTCATTACCTGGGATTGGATTTGGATTGGTTTCCAAATTATTGAGTTGCATTATTAAGTCACTTAGTTGTGCTCTTTCTGATTTTTAATGCAGACACTTAGGGGTGGAAATGCTTTCAGTAAGTCTCGGGTTTTGTTGTGTTGTTCTTTTCCATTCAATTCCAGGAAACCTTTTATTTCTTTCTTGATTTCCTCTTTGACCCATTCATCATACAGTTAGTTTTCATGAATTTGCGAATCTATTAGGAGTTGTTTAATGTTGATTTTAAGTTTTATTACATTGAATAAGACAGTTATTTCAAACTTTTGTAAAGATTTGTATATCAGGAAGTGGTCTATTTAGAGAAGCTTGTGTATGCGCATGCATGCGTGCGCGCGCGCGCGCACGCGCGCGCACACACACACACACACACACACACATACTGAGTAGAATTACTCAGTGTCTGGGTGGGATATGCTATAAATATATGTTAACTATATTTGATATATGTCTAATGGCTCTCTCTCTCTCTCTCTCTCTCTCTCTCTCTCTCTCTCTCTCTCTCTGTCTGTCTCTCTCTCATACAGCTGACCTGGGTATTGGAAAGTGGAGTATTGAAACCACCTGTCTTTAAATCCAGTAGCACACTATTTATTAAACTGGGTACAACAGAATCCGATACATGTATATTCAGGATAGTAATGTCTTCTTTGTTAACTGTTCCCTTGACTAGAATGAAGTGTCCCTCTTTAGCGCTTCTGATTAATTTCAGTTTGAAGACTATTTTGTTAGATACTGGGATTGATGCCTGCTTGCTTTCTGCTCCTATTTGATTGGAGAGTTTTTGTCTTCTGGGACACTGTCCTATCTTTAAAGCTGTGTTTATTGTAGAGACTGCACAGATGGATTTTGTTTCTTGATCTAGTCAGCCAGTCCATGTGTCTTTTGACTGGAGAATTGAGGCCATTAACATTTAAAGTTATCACTGAAATGTGTGTATTAATTGTGATCATTCTGTTGTTGAGTTTTGGTGTTGTTTGTGTTCTCAGGGGTCCTTTCTGTTTTACTAATTATGGTTGGTTCCATGTTTCTTTCCGCAGTCTACTGGCTATGCTCATTCCTCTTTAGCCTGAGATATTACTTCCTCTATTTTATATTTGGTTTGTTGGATATAAATTTATTTTGGCTTTTTATATTATGGGATTTTTTTTCTCCTTCAACTATGGTGAATTGTTTCACTACATACATTACTGTAGGTTGGTATTGATATTGCTCCAAGCTCTTCTAACTGTCTAAGTTTCTTTTGAGAAATCAGCTGTTATTCTGATGGATTTTTCCTTATTTGTGACATGACTTTTTTTCTTTCAGCTTTTAACATACTTTCTTGATTGTATGTACTTAAGTGTTTTGACTATAATATATCTTTTTGCAGTTTTGTTTTCCAGTCTTGTCTATTTGGTGTTCTGTGTATTTCTTACATCTGTGTATCTTTCTTTTCTGCAGTTCCCAACCCCACATCCCCCCCTATGATCTTGTTGAAGATTTATTCTATACCACCAACTTAGGATTTTTCCTCCTTATGACTAAAATTCATATATGATTTGGTCTTTACATGGTGTCCACCTTTATGTTTCTTTCCTGTATTTTCTTAAACTTCTCACAATCCTTTCTTACTCTGTCTAGAACCTTTACTTTATCTGTGAGTCTTGATATTCTCTCTTCCCCTTAATTCATTCCAATTATAAGGCTTCACTTTGACTTCTCTTCTTGGGTTACTGTTTTTCATTTCATCTTCATTTCAGCTTGAGTTCTTCAATGTCTCTATTTTCTTCTTGAATTCTGTTTTCAAGTCCTAGATTGTCTTCACATTGATCAGCATTATAGACCTGGTTTCTTGGGATCACTCAGGTTTTTATACTCCTCAAGTTCTTTCGCCTCATTTCCATGAACTTTGTGTTTTCTTTAAACATCTTACATTCTTTGATGAAGTTTATGGTTGTTCTTTTAAGTTCTGAGTCCTGGGGTTCATTTAGGTAGTTTCCATTGGCAAACCTTTCTACAGGACTAGTAGGTTTTGGAGAGGAGATACTGGCTTGCTCTTTTGTATTGTTTGTATCTGGGCATGAGAACTTCTTAGTTGGGTATACGATATAGACAGAGGAGCTTGGAGCAGATGAGAAGATGTGTGAATGGTTTAGGTTTAGAGATTGGATATGGCTTAGGTTGGATTCTCAGTGGACATGGCGGCTTGCCTGTAACTTTGTCTTGAAATGCAGAGTGGGATCCCAGGAGTAAGCTGGTTACCTAGAATAGCCCAATCAGTGAGGTATGGGTATAACTGAGGGGCTTTGCCTTCAAGAATAAGGTAGAGAATGACTGAAGAAAACTACGATGATCAGTGTTGGGCCTTCACAAGCACCTTAACACACAATAACAAGTACCCCTTCAAATATGCATGGACATATATCTAAACACCTATACACAAGCATGCATACCACTGACACTGTGGTAGGGCCAAGGTTCCTCCATTTTGTCCTTGCTGCAGCCGTCTAAGGTTTAACTCAGAGCTAAACTCCCTCCTTTATACCTTCTCCTATGGGAAAGTCCTTTAGAAAATTACCCAATTCTGTCCAAGAGACTTGAGGTCTAAATGTCCCACCTAACTGCTGCTTCTTGCTTCGGTCAAACTGCAGGCTTGCTCTATCTCCCCCTGCAATTGCCAACCAGGATATAAATATATGTATATATACATATATATGTATATGTGTGTATATATATATATATATATATATATATAATTTTTATTTTCCTTTAACAGCTCCCTGCAGAAAGCAGCCAGGGCATCCCTGTGAGACAGGTTTCTCTACAGCCAGTCTACAGAAGGCTCTTAAAGACTACATAAAGTCTACATAAAGACTCTCAAATTTTGACTTTTGTTGAGTGATCCTTAGGGTCTTTGCCCTGTCATAGACACAATACACATTTAAGAAAGCTAAACAGAATGTTCAGTATTTCTCATGTTTGTTCATGTGGCAAGTTCATTTAAGATCTATTCTCAGCAAAGTTCAAGGATCTGTGTTCTAAAACTAAGTGTTCTTGATAAGATGCTCTCTTATTCTGTCACGGACAGTAAATAAAACCAATGTACAAGATAAACAACACAAATATAAGAATTTTAGGAATCAATTCTAAACATTTAAAACTCCATCTCAATCCTAAGTAACCAATATATATTGTGATAACTAGTGGGTTGATTTTTCCTATCAAGAGCTTAACTGCAGTACAACAGTGCTCTATGCGGGCTAAAGCAGTAGTCATAGTTTTTTTTTCTCCTTTCTAATTTTTTTTTATTGAATATCATCTTCATTTACATTGCCATGGTAAACCTTTCCCAATTTACCCCCTCCCCAAAGACCCCTAACCCCTCCTCCCTCCCCCTACCCCACATATATGCACCTTCACCTGACACACTCCCACCTCCCCCTGCCCCCAGTTTCCCTTTGTTGGGGCCTCTGTTGAGCCTTTACCTGACCAAGGATCATTCCTTCCACTGATGCCCAACAGGCCTTCCTCTGCCACATTTTTGGTTGGAACCATATGTGCCCCTTGGTTGCCGGTTCAGTCCCTGGGAGTCTTGGGGCATCTGGGTGGCTGAAATCATTGTTCTTCCCATGGGGCTGTAAGCCCCTTCAGCTCTTCTGGACCTCCCTCCAGTTCCTCCATTGGGGACCCATGCCCAGTCCAATAGTTGGTTGCTAGCATCTGCCTCTGTGTTTGTAAGGCTCTGGCCGGCCCTCTGGAGACAACATATTGCATGCTCCTTTTGGTATACACTTCTTGTCGTCCTTAGTAGTGTTGGGGTTTGTTGACTGTTTATAGGTGAACCCCCAGTTAGGGCAGTCTCTGGGTGGTCTTTACTTCAACCCCTGCTCCCCACATTGTCTCCCTTATTGCTCCTGTGAGTATTTTGTTCCCTTTCTTAGAGGAACCAAAGCACCCTTACTTAAGTTTTCCTTCTTCTTGAGCTTCCTGTGCTGGGTGAATTGTAACTTGTTTATTTTGAGCTTTTGGGCTAACATCTGCTTATTAGTGAGTGCATACCATGTGTGATCTTTTGTGATTGGGTTGCCTCGCTCAGGATGACACTTTCTAGTTCCATCCATTTGCCTAAGAATTTCATAAATTCATTGTTTTTAATAGCTGAATAGTACCACCGTTTCTGTATCCATTCCTCTGTTGAGGGACATCTGGGTTCTTTCCAGCTTCTGGCTACTATAAATAAGGCAGCAATAAACATAGTGGAGCATGTGTCCTTATTACATGTAGAAGCATCTTCTGGGTATATGCCCAGGAGTAGTATAGCTGTGTCAGCAGGTAGTACTATGTCTAATTTTCTGAGGAATCGCCAAACTGATTTCCAGAGTGGTTATACCAGCCTGCAATCCCACCAACAATGAAGAAGTGTTCTTTTTCCCCACATCCTCTCCAGCATATGCTGTCCCATGAGTTTTTCATCTTAGCCATTCTGACTGGTATAAGGTGGAATCTCAGTGTTGTTTTGATTTGCATTTCCCTAATAACTAAGGATGCTGAACATTTCTTTAGGTGCTTTAGGGCCCTTAAAGAATTTCCTGTTTAACTCTGTACCCCATTTTTAATAGGGTTATTTGACTCTCTGGAGACTAACTTCTTGAGTTCTTTGTATACATAGGACATTAGCCCTCTATCGGATGTAGGGTTAATAAAGATCTTTTCTCAATTTGTTGGTTGCCGTTTTGTCCTATTGATTGTGTCCTTTGCCTTACAGAAGCTTTGCAATTTTATGAGGTCCTATTTATCGATTCTTGTTCTTAGAGCATAAGCCATTGGTGTTCTGTTCAGGAACTTTTCCCTGTGCCCATGTGTTTAAGATTCCTCTCTACTTTCTCCTCTATAAGCTTCAGTGTGTCTGGTTTTATGTGTAGACCCCTGATCCACTTGGACTTGAGCTTTGTATAAGGAGATAAGAATGGGTTGATTTGCATTTTTTTGCATGCAGATCTCCAATTGATCCAGCACCATTTGTTAAAAATGCTGTCTTTTTTCCACTGGATGTTTTTGGCTTCTTTTTCAAATATCAAGTGACCGTATTTGTGTGGGTTCTTTTCTGGGTCTTCAATTCTATTCCATTGATCTTCCTGCCTGTCTGCATACCAATACCAAACAGTTTTTATCATGATTGCTCTGTAGTAGAGTTTGAGGTCAGGGATGGTGATTCCTCCAGAAGATCTTTTGGTGTGGAGAATAGTTTTTGCTATCCTTGGTTTTTTGTTATTCCGGATGAATTTGAGAATTGCTCTTTTTAGATCTATGAAGAATTGATTTGGGATTTTGATGGGGATTTCATTGAATCTGTAGAATGCTTTCGGCAATGTGGACATTTTTACTATATTGATCCTATCAATCCATGAACATGGGAGATCTTTCCACCTTCTGAGACTTTCTTCGATTTCTTTCTTCAAAGGCTTAAAGTTCTTGTCATATAGATCTTTCACTTGCTTCTTCGGGGTCACTCCTAGGTATGACATATTATTTGGGCCTATTGTAAAAGTGTCATTTTCCTAATTTCTTTCTCCTCTTGTTTATCCTTTGAATAGAGGAAGACTACCAGCCACTTTGCTTAAGTTGTTTTTCAGCGTTAGAAGTTCTCTGGTGGAAGTCTTTGGGTCGCTTAAGTATACTATCATATCATCTGCAAATAGTGATAGTTTGACTTCTTCCTTTCCAATTTGTATACCTTTGACCTCCTTTTGCTGCCTGATTGCTCTGGCTAGGACTTCAAATACTATATTGAATAGATAGGGAGAGAGTGGGTAGCCTTGTCTGGTCCCCAATTTTAGTGGGATTGCTTCAAGTTTCTCTCCGTTTAACTTGATGTTGGCTACCAGTTTGCAGTATATTGCTTTCACTATGTTTAGGTATGGGCCTTGGATTCCCAATCTCTCCAAGACTTTTATCATGAAGGGATGCTGGATTTTGTCAAAAGCCTTTCTAGCATCTAATGAAATGACTATGTGTTTTTTTTTCCCCTTTAGTTTGTTTATGTAGTGGATTACATTGACAGATTTCCATATATTGAACCATCCCTGCATCCCTAGAATGAAGCCTACCTGATCATGGTGAATTATAGTTTTGATGCATTCTTGGATACAGTTGGCCAGGATTTTGTTCAGTATTTTTGCATCAATGTTCATGAGGGAAATTGGTCTGAAGTTCTCCTTCCTTGTTTGGTCTTTGTTTGGTTTAGGTATAAGTGTTATTATGGTTTCTTAGAATGAGTTGGGTAGTGTTCCTTGAGTTTCTATTTTGTGGAAAAGTTTGAAGAGTATTGGTATTAACTCTGAAGATCTGTTAGAATTCCCTGCTAAACCCATCTGGTCCTGGCCTTTATTTATTTATTTATTTATTTATTTATTTATTTATTTTGATGGGATACTATTAATGACTGCTTCTATTTCCTCAGGCCTTATGGAACGATTTAGATGGTATATCTGATCCTGTTTTAGCATTGGCACCTGGTATGTATCTAGAAAGTTGTCCATTTGATCCAGGTTTTCAAACTTTGTTGAGTATAAACTCTTGTAATAGGATCTGATGATTTTTTGAATTTCCAGTTTCTGTTATGTCTCCCTTTTCATTTCTGATTTTATCAATTTAGATACTGTCTCTGTGCCCTCTGGTTAGTCTGGCTAAGGGTTTATCTATCTTGTTGATTTTTTCAAAGAACCAGCTCCTTGTTTTGTTGATTCTTTGTATAGTTCTTTTTGTTTCTGTTTAGTTGATTTCAGTCCTAAGTTTGATTATTTCCTGCTGTCTACTCCTCTTGGGGGTATTTGCTTCCTTTTGTTCTAGAGCTTTCAAGTGCACTGTCAAGTTGTTAGTGTAAGCTCTCTCCATTCTTTTTGGAGGCACTCAGAGCTATGAGGTTTCCTCTTAGCACTGCTTACATTGTGTCCCATAAATTTTGGTATGATGTATCTTCGTTTTCATTAAATTCTAAAAAGTCTTTAATTTCTTTCTTTATTTCTTCCTTGGCCAAGCTGTCATTGAGAAGAGCATGTTCAAGGTCCATGTGTATGTGTTTTCCATTGCTTTTGTTTGAGCTTAAGACCAGCCTTAGGCTGTGGTGATCTGATAAGATACATGGAATAATTTCAAAAAGAGTGGCTAGATGCCACAAAGTAGGTGGCAATCCCTTAATTGTATGTGTGTTGTTAGGCCTCTTCCATCCTTGTCAAGGGGAGTGCTAATCTTCTCTCCTTTCATACAACACAGTAGTCATAGTTTTACTCCAGGGGAAATTTAGAGTTATTTGATGATGAAAATAGTATTTTCATACTGTTATTCTTTCCCTCAAACTAGTTAGGAAAATATGCTTCAGGGAAAGATATCAAGAACACAGACTGCTGAATACATATTGCAGAAGCAGCATTAAAGAGAGAGAGCACATCCAAACTATCAGAGGGTATCTTAGTTAGGGCTTTACTACTGTGAACAGACACCATGACCAAGGCAAGTCTTATAAAGACAACATTTAATTGAGGCTGGCTTACAGGTTCAGAGGTTCAGTCCATTATCATCAAGGCAGGAACATGGCAACATCCAGGCAGACATGGTGCAGGAGGAGCTGAGAGATCTTCATCTGCAGGCTACTGGCAGAAGACTGGCTTCCAGGCATATAGGATAAGGGTCTTAAAGCCCACATCCCACACATCTACTCCAACAAGGCCATACCTCTAAATAGTGCCACTCTCTGGGCCAAACATATACAGTCACTGAGCAAAGCCTATCCCAGGCACTTTGCTCATCAAAACAGAACAAGGTTGCATTGACGAGTGTGGCTTTTTCTGTACCTATGTAGCCAGTTTCTTGCTATTTTGTGAGCTATTCTTTCTTCTACCTTTTTCCACTTTATTCTTCCACTCTTTCAACCCCCTAACACTAGATAGAAGAGGAAAAAAAGGACAGAGAGGAAAGAAAAGAGATCCCTGAATAAAGTCAGAAGTTGGAAAAGGGGTGAAATTATCATTAGACGACTTCTTGCTGATTAGGGACACTGGATTCCTTGCGGGCAAGTTTGATTTTCACTGTCAGTATATCTAACTTCTTGTTTCTTCTTTGTGCATGACTACTTGACACACTGTGACCAACAACAATCAACAACCAATCAATAACCCACACTACCTCTTGGGGCCCTAGCATTTATATACCTTCTAAAAAGTCCCCAGAATTCCATACATCACACAATTGCAGAAACTATCTACAGATGGCAAAATCAGGCAAATCATAGTCACCTGCTGTAGGCAGTGTAAAGCAGTCTTATGTCCCCATACCTGGGATTAGAATGAAAGCACATTTTGATTTCTGTGTTTTTGTAAAGAAAGCAAAAATCTTAGGACATGTCTATTGTTCTCCACCCTCTGATCACCTCTAACATTGCTTAGTAACGACTCCTAGTATCCATGATGAAGTGAAACATACGGGACATAGAGTCAGGTAACTGGTTCTCCTCTTACTGTGTGAGTTGAGAAAAGCCATCTCTGTGCCCTAAACACTGCATTTCTAAAGTCCAAAGTTATAGAACCAAAATGAACCTTTAACTGGGGCCTTTATCTCTCCCCCCAGTATAAAGTCATACTTGCCCAGATAAGTTTGAAAGAGTAAAATTAATCCACATAAATCAAGCAATGTGCTATTTCAATGGACATAACAAAATATCAGTTTCCTGGCTGGAGTAAGTTACCAGTTTAACTTTAGATTAAGTTTGCACAGATGTCGAGCATTTCTGGAAGGAGGTGGCTGCTGCTCCCAGTCCCCTTGAGATGCAACACACTGGACCCTTCTTGTTTACATTCTGAAGTTCTTTATTTATGTCAATGAGAGGAATTTCATTATCCTACAAAGTCATGGACAATTCCATTTCAAAGTATTACAATCAATTCAGTTTTCCAATAATCATAAAGTAAAAGCCTTGTCACCTTCTTGGCATGATTCACAAAACAGAAGAGAAGGCCGAGTTCACAATTATTCTGAGCTTCCATGTATTTACATTCCTGGACCTGATACAATTTAATTCAATTTGCACTTACTACCCGATGTCTGTGTGAAGATACCCATGTCTTAATCCCTAGATCCTGGAACAGAGATACATGGCCGAAGGGTGTTAAGGCTGCAGGTGGAATACAGTTGCTAATTAGAAACCTTAAATCACATGAGATCTTAGGCCAGGCAGAAGAAGGGAGTCAGAGGGGACCTAAGGACCTGTACTTGTTGCCTGAGAAGATGGAAGTAATGGGACAAAACAAACAAATAAACCAACCAAACAAAAAAATCCCACAGGAACTGCAAGATATAAGTCATCCCTTACACAGGGCCCAGAAAAGATCGCAGTCTTGCAATACAAGCTTTGATCTCAGCACAGTGAGCCCTAGAACTCTACAGAATTGAGATGAAACAGTCTGTCGTCTTGAGACATGGTGTCTATGGGGTTTTGTTAGGGTAGCCACAGGACACTAATCAGGGCCCCACAGCTGGCTTTAGCTGTGGAAGAGGCATGGGTACAAGGGAGGGAAACCTTCCTACATTATTTCTGTGCATTGCCGGTGGTAATGCATTTTTTTTTTTTTTAATGAAGGGGAAGGAAAAAGCTAGAATTAATATTTTAGCAAGCACTCCAGATAATAAAAGTTTGAAAAATGCTAGATTAATTTATTGTAAATTATTTTAAAATGTGGATAACTATATGATGCTTCTTTCTGGACTCATCTTCTAAGCAGTAGCTCGCAACCTTCCTGATGCTGCAACCCTTTAATACAGTTCCTCATGTTATAGTGACTCCCAATCATTAAATTATTTTCAATGCTACTTCATAACTGTAACTTTACTACCATCATGAATCTTAATGCAAATATCTGATACGCAAGATATCTGATATGTGACTACCGTGGTCACTGCTCAAAGGTTGAGAACAACTAAGCACACCAAGAAGAACACTAGGTTGTGGTGCCTTACCAAGGCTTAAATAACAAAGCACATTTCTAAACTCCTAACAGGAAAACCCTGCAGGAACTCTATCAGCCTGGGCCTGCAGAGGATTCTCCTCCTTTGAAAGTTCCGATGAATTATAAGCTTATAAATACCAAATCTGTTACCTCTGAAAACTCATCAAAATTCACTGACAAATATTCATGGAGTCATGGGAAACTAAACAATCTTTCACCCACATAATATATTTTCTTTAATTTTATACAAAGAGAGAAATAGTCCACATATCACAACATACATTAAAAATATTTTTTAAGCACTAATCAGTATGAAATGAAAATAAGTTTATTGATGGGTTAACAATGACCACAGTATTACCCCTATGAGTCTGGTTGATGATGTCAGCTGTAACAATGTTTGAAGGGGAAAATGGGCATTTGAAACTACAGTTTACTTAGTGTTTCTCTACCAACTCCTGTGTATTGTAAAAGATGCACTCAAAAAGACTGTAAAAGCATTATGTTAGGGCATACCTCTGTCAATGACCCAGCACTGCAAGCCACTCCCATCTGTTCACAAATTTAAAATAACCAAGGAGGAAGTAAAACATTCAGTGGAAGAAAAATGTTAACATAGACTGTAATTCATAGGAAGAAAATCCACAAAGATGGTAACAGAAATAAGAAAATTAATGCAATCATGGCAGATACACAATATTTAAGATAATTTGCTCTGGTTAAATCAATGCACCTAACACGGTGAGAGGAGTAGATACACTATCCAGAGTCCTGTTTGTCAATTCTCATCTAGGAATCACTGGCCAGTCTGCCCGGGAAGCAAAATCACTGGGTATACACTGACATTACAACAGATGTTTTACAACAAAAGAAAAGTCAAATTATTGTGGTGGGTGGGGGTTTTTTCCCATTAAAGTGCACAATTTAAGAAAACTTCACCAGAGGGTGCACTTTGGAAAGATAAGTTACTATCAGAGTATACAATATAGACAAGACAGGCACCTCCATGGTAATTTGTTTTAATAACTAAAAGCTTGTTAGGAAACAAAGAAGATAAGCAGCACCGGAAGCCTCGACATTATAACTAAACACTTGTACCCAATGGTCTAGCCAGTTAAGTGTTACTAAGAGCTGCAAAGAGGGAGCTGCTGTTGTCTTGACATATTAGTTCTAGTAGAGACAAGGGCTTATCTGGCTTGCGGTCCTGTCTCCTGGAGAGGAGGATCCCGATCCTTCTATACTTTGGAGAGCAGACCAGACTCCGGGGCACTCGCCTTAATTAGGTTCTGGATTTCCTTGAACTTCGGGTGGTCTTTGTCGGCCACCAGTTGTAGGAGGACAGCCTCACTAGTGGTCACAATGATCCCAGTTCGAGCAAGACGCTAGAAAAAGAGAAATACAGACAAGAAGTGAGCTAGAAAACGGAGATGAGGTAGGAACAGCAGAAGCAGATCCTCATCTACAGCAGTGGTTCTTGGCCAAAGACATAAATTCAGGGAGTGAGAAAAGTTTCAAAGCCAGCTATATCACAACCGTATTATGGGTATTTCTCGGTATTATTAATGGGCTAGAAACAAGTAAAGGGAAACAGGAAGCCAGAGTCATGATCTGTAGGTTACCGGGCTAATCCCCATAAAACACGAGCAAAGAGAAGCAAGGGAGAGAAATCGTATCCCCCATCTGTGTCAACCAGTTTTCATCTACTTGACACTCAAGTTGGGGTCTTCTGGGAAGAGGAAAACTTAAGAAAGTGCCTCCATGTACTGGCCTCTAGGCAAGTTTCTAGGCATTTTCTTGATTAATGATTGACATTGGAGAGCCAGCCCACTTTGGGCGGTGCACCCACCCAGATAAGATGATCCTAGGTTATGTAAAAAGCCAAGTCCAGCAAGCCAGTAAGCAGTATTCCTCGGTGGTCTCGGTTTCAGTTCCTGCCTTGAGTTCTTGGCCTGAACTCACTCAGTGATCAACTTCAGATGAAATAAACCCTCTCCTCCCCAAGTCACTTTTGGTCCAGGTGTTTATCACAGCAATAGAAACCAAAACTAGGGCACTAGCTCTCCACAGGCACACACTTCTCGGGGCTGTACCGCTTTGCCTCTCATTTTACTCTCTTAGATGGGGGTTTCTTTTGGCTTCAAGTTTTGAGAAACTCTTGTGCTTTCATTTATAACACAAAAAAGCAAAAGAGGCACCACATCAGAATTTACCTCGTACAGTGTAATCAAAACAGGAGATCATGGAGAATATTAAAACTTTTGCCTGGCATAACTGCTACTGAGTACCTAGTTATTTAAAAAATAATCTCTAATATGGATATAATTATAGTTATCCAGACTTTTATTACTAGTTTGCTATCTAATTATATAAAATAGATGCTTAATTGCATTAAGAAAATAGGGTTCTTAAATTCTTTTTGTCTGACTCCAAAACAGCACCTGTGGACTTCTCATAATTAGAGCTCTGGTCTAGGAATGATTGGCAGAAGCGAAAAGCCTCCAGTGAGGTTTAGGAATTTGCCCCAGGGAAAAATGGAACCACCACATCTTCTGCGTTATAAACTTTTTTAGAATGACTAAACAAGGGTTAGAAGATGGAAGACTGTGTAAAGCTCCCTAACAGGACTGCTCCTAACAGAGACTTTGTCAGCTGTTCCATCAGAACCATAGGAATTACAAAAGCTATCTCAAGGAGGTGGGGAGGGGAGGCGGGCGGGCAGGTAGCAAAGAGAAAAGCAGAGAGGAGAAAGTCAGGAGTGGGCAGGGAGAGAATCCAGCAGTGGGGACTTTACCTCCTGCTGTAGGGATCACAATCTTGTCCATCTACCCTAATAATCTTTGGTGATGCTAGAAGCTGGGTCACACTGGAGTGGACAGGGTCACCTATCTCAAGATTGAAGGTTTAAAAATAACTGGGCAGATAACCTATATGAGAAGGAAGATGTGGTACAGAAAATGCAAAGCTTTTAGAACAGGTTCCTAGGTGTTTGCATACAGCCCGCCCTCCCTGACAGACGGAGAGGTTGCTGGACAGATGGTGGCACCAGCTTTCGGTGCTCCGTGCACTTTCTGATCACACAGTCTTCCACCCGTACACCTGCAGTCAGTGCAACCAGGCCAATGGAAAAGGAAGGTTGGTTCCTAAGACTGTAAGTCAGTGATGAAGTACCCAACCCACTTCATATGTGAGCAACACTTCAAACTGCCCATCAGGACATAAGTCAGGGATGAGTACCTAACCCACTTCATATTCCAACAACACTGACAACTGCCCATCAATACAGGGCATCAAGTTCAAGACAGGACTTACTCCATCTGTGGTGCAACTCTTCTGAGAGCAGACAAAAGCCAGGCAGGTGCAGGTTGCTACAGCAATCTATTATACAACTATTACCTCAAGGTGACAAGACCCAATAGATGGCAAGTACATACAAGGATACATCAAGTCAATAAGTCCATACCACGCGCCTGATGCTTGCTAACCAACTATACTTCTTGCAGGTGAAATAAATTTAACAGACAATATGGATGAGAATTATCTGAAGTAGTTCCACTCCTAGGGAATAAGGAAGAAAGGGAGCTTGCCATATTGCTGTTAACTTTGAGTTCACATATTTAAAAAAGTATTTCAACAAAAATGTTAAGAGACAAACTGAATGATCTCTATAGCAAGATACCACAAAGAGGAGCAGTCTACAACCTAGCAGACACTGCACACCATCACCTGACCTCAGCTGCAGGCCACTGCACACCACCACCTGACCTCAGCTGCAGGCACTGCACACCAACACCTGACCTCAGCTGCAGGCACTGCACAACCACCATCTGACATACTGTGGTCACTTTCCCACTTTCAACCTTGATGCTTTCACCTACATAGGCTCATCTATGTCCAGGCAAAAGACCAGGCTTTCTGTCCCTTCCTACAATGTCTCAGGGCCCAGAGAATCACCTAATCAGGGCTCTTAGAGACTAAAGTGACAAAAATGGAGCCTGTTATGGGCCAGAGCTAGGTTTTCTGCATATACGTTATGGTTGTGCAGTTGGGTGTCTTTGTGGGACCCCTAACAATGGGAGTGGGGGGTATCTCTGACTCTGCTGCCTGCTCTTGGGACCCCTTCTCCCCTACTGGATTGCCTCATCCACATCTTATGTGAGAGTTCATGCCTAGTCTTTTTGTAACTTGTTATTCTGGGTTCAGCTGATACATTGGGAGACCTGCCCTTTTCTGAGGGGGACCTGAGGAATAGTGGATCTGGGGAAGAGGGGAGGTAGGGGGGTGGAGCTGAGAGGAGTGGAGGGAGAGAAAACTCTGGTCAAGATATAAGGTATGAGAAAAGAATAGGAAAAAAATCCACATGAATGTAGAAGAAAAGTCCTGGAAATATCTTCACAGTGAACAAGATTCTTTCTGTTTGCATGGCTTTCGACTATTTGGTTCCTTTAAAATACTACGAAGTCTGAGCATTACCATGGCAATAAAGTTTCCACGGGAAATTACATGAAGACAGCTGCTCATTGAGGCTGACCTGACAGCTATAAAACCTTGGTTAATGAGGAAGCTTGAAAAGTGGATTCTGGAGAACTCCTGACTTAAGAATAGCTTACAGATCCTTGCTGAGATGAGGAGCCTCACCATTTATTAGACATTCCAGTGGGCATGAGGACATTTTAAAAGAATAAACTTCTACCTGTCTATCAGGATAATCATTTTATGGTGCTTACCCCAGGGCTCCAGAGTCTTTGAGGAAAAAGGTACAGAAAGATCATAAGAGTGGGAAGTGTTGGAGAGTTTCCAGGAAGCAGGATTTTCTAGACGTACCAGGGAAGATGCCCATGTGAACTCAGAGCAATTTCAACACCCACAAGACCCCTGTAAGCTCCAGACAGACAAAACCCCAGCATAGAGAGTGGAAGGTGGACACATAATTCCATGTCTAGCTGAGGAGCCATTGATATTTAATAGCTACTGGGAGAAAGGTGAGTCGGTTTCTTTTATATGAGATCTGATAGGAAATCAGGTCTAATCAACTACACTGTGGGGCTTGGGCCTAAACCCTAGTCCAGATGGGCAACACAAATTGGTCTTATGGGGAAAGATTTTTAAAAAAGAATTCCAAACTTAGATGGTGAGGGTGGTGTATGGGGAGGAGTTGAAGGGGGGGCTGAACACGCATAAAATATATTGCATGAAATTCTCAGGGAATTAAGAGAAATATTACAATAAATAAACAAACAGCAAGCTTCTACTACAGTTCTAAAAGAAGTCCCAATCTTTCAGGAAAAACCAAGAAGGGAAGCCAACCATGTTTTGAACCAGTTGTAGCTGCTGGGAGAAAGGTGGTCGGTTGCCCATGGCCTTTCATCTTCTGTCCTTTTCTTTTGCCATCTGCAGGGCACTTCAGGCCTCAGAGCTGACACAGTCCCAACAAAGAACAATGCACAAGCCAGTCTGTACCCAGAGCACTGGATGATCTCACAACAGCAAACCCTCCACTATTTCTTTACAATTGTTTTCCATTTCCATTTTATTTATTATTATCAGTGCCATGTCTGCTCAGGTGATGCCCAGCCAAGCTGAAGTTTAAAAGGCAAGACTTTCAGTGCTGTTAGAGTCGAGCGTCCTAACTTTTCCGAAAGCTCAGTGGAGAAGTTACTTTTAAGCAGAACAAGTACCTCAAGTGCAAACATCCTGTCCATCATGCTTCTCGAAGAGGTGGCGTCAGCGACGATGTGAACCTCGATGCCTCGGCCGACCAGCTCCAGGGCAGTTTGCTGGATACATACGTGCGTCTCGTAGGAAAGGAAAGCATCACATGTAAGAGCATGGTAATCTGTCATCTGTCAGTGCAAAGCTCAAGAATATCGATCTGACTCTCTAGAGTATGCGAGCTCCAGCACGCGTCAGCATCTCCACAGGTGGAGAACCGGCTCTTAACAGCATTTCTTACGGTCACACTGAACACTCTCTCAGAACTATGTCTAATGACGCTCACCTACGCCCTCTGAGTGCCCTCGAGAAAGCTCACTACCACCACTCAAGTGTAGGACCACTTGCACTTGGGTTTACTCATCATCCATATCAGACGTACAGCTCAAAAGATGAGGCTTCAGTACTGAGAAAGCACTGGGGCAATTGAGTCATACAGAAGTCAAGTCAGGCCACGGGAAGCAATTTACAAAGCAGGCCAAAAAACAAACAAACAAACAAACAAAAAACATTTTACCAACACATCAGGACAAAGCAGAGAGGCCTGGAAATGGAATAATCCTTTGCATATTTAGCTTAGGCTCTAGTTAGCCAGATAGTCTTAAGCTTAAAACAGCATTCTCTAGCTTTGGCTTATTCCTGTGCAGATCAGGGATTACCCGGTGTCCATTCCCAACAACAGTACTGCACAGATCCCATCGCTGCAGGCCTTGAATTGTGGAACAGCCTCAGCAGAGGACACAGAGAAAAACACCTCAAAGAATTAATCACAGTGACTAAAAAGTATATGCAAAAGCCAGTGCATCTGTATGACACAGTTACACGACCCAGCTTCTTCTCCCTGTCATGACTGAAGTGAGAATTACTTTACACTAAATCTTTCTGTTATGAAAACCTAGTATGCTAAAAACCTTATTATCGAAACATAACCATATTCACGCTATTTTGTTGCACTGAGTGAGTAATTTTGTTCACAGTGGTTTTGATTTCAGTATTAGAAGTCAAATGAGCTGAGTACAGTGGCACGGCGTTGCCATTTCTGCATGCAGGACGCAGATGCAGGAGGATTGCTAAAAATTACAAGTCAGCCGAGGCTATACTGTAAGACCCATCCTACCCAGCAGAGTCGCATCTCAAAAAACAATATAAAATAAAATGTAATAAATCAACCGAAGTTAGCACTAGGGATCCGTGAGTATGTTTTCCCTTCATAAGGGCATGTGCACACACCGCTTGAAGGACAATGAACTCTACAACCTTGGGGCTGCCATCAGGTGGGGCACAGCACAAAACGTGCCCCCAATCAAGTCCAGACACACTTAAATAAAAGTAATGCCTTTGGGAAAAATGTCTTCAAAGCCAGGCAGCCCTGCTCACAGGCTCTCTGACTTTGGGCAGGGTTTGATCCTGCGATGCCTTAGTGTCTCATCTGTGGTACTGAGGGACACAGGGTCCATGTAATTCACAGGGTTGTTGGGAGGGTTCAAGGTGTTGGCAGTTACAGGGCCTTTAAATCAGCGCCCCGCAGGTGGAGAACATATAACAGGCGGTGGCTATCTTCCCTCACAACCATTCACCAACATCTTATAAGCAAGACTGTGTTCTGGGAACGCTGAGTTTTCCCACAAACAGTGTGCTCCAAACCCAAAAGGGAACTTACTTCTACTCCAAACAGCACAACACTCCGGACGCCGGGAATCTCAGCTAACGCCGCTTCAACTTCAGGTAACACCATAGAAAACTTGGTCTTCGGAAGAACCAGTTTTACACCTGTTAAGTCAATTTCTTGAACGGTGCTGCCAAGTCCTTTGGGGTATTGTTCTGTTATGATAACTGGAATCCCTAATATCCGAGCTCCTTGCAACTGAAAAGAATTAAACAAAGTGAAAAAAAAAACTGTGTTGAAAAGAGATATAAATGCACATTGTGTTGAATACAGATATGAATGCACTTGATGCCTTGGACAATTGGAACAAGCAAATGCAGGAGCATACCAGTCTCTGTCCCACACTAATGATGTCTCCAAAGTACTTGATGGCTGGACGGAACCGTTCCTGCATGTCACAGCAGAAAAACACAGTGCTCGGAGGTGTGAGATTTCCCAGGGTTGTAAGCTGAGAATAAAGAAGATGAAAATGATCTGGCATTTGTATTACAATATTTATTTCCAGTGGATGTCACTGCAAACAGAAAAATGTTCTTATTGGTTGCCCCAGTCAGTAAACTTAAACAACTAATACAACTACAAGAAATGATCTGAATTACCATTTCCCCCAAACCCCACCCCATGCCCCAGATGATGGTTTGTATATGCTTTGTCCAGGGAGAGGCACCATTAAAAGCCTTGATGAAATAGGAGTGTCACTGTGGGTGTGGGCTTAAGACCCTCACCCTAGCTGCCTGGAAGTCAGTTTACTGCTGGCTGCCTGCAGATGAAGAAGTAGAACTCTCAGCTCCTCCTGCTCCTCCTGTACCACGCCTGCCAGAATATAGCCAGGTTCCCACCTTGATGATAATGAACTGAACCTCTGAACCTGTAAGCCAGCTCCAATTAAATGTTTTTCTTATAAGAATTGCTTGGTCATGGTGTCTGTTCACAGCAGTAAAATCCTAAGACACCCCCAAAAAGGGTATTACCCACAAAGACATTCTCCAAACTGCATTTGGTAGAAAATGGGGTACATAATACAAAGACCAGCAATACATAAATGTTGAAACAAATTTTAATACTTTCAGAGAGAAAACATTTTAGTCAATTAAAAATACATACATACATATAAATATATATATTTCAAAGATTTCTTTCATATAAGGAGAAAACACCATTAAATGTTAATTTTTACAACACACTTGAATAGCATTTAAGTAGAAAAATATAAAGAAAAAGAAAATATCAAAAAAATTAGGCAGCTATACAATTTGAATATTTTTATGCTCCTTTGTGGTGTATTTAAAAGTATTTGCTTAATGTTATTATGACTATGTTAAGTTCAAATCAGAAAAATATTTGTGTTAAAAATGCAAATATGATGAAATTAAATTTTAAAGTAATTCTTGCAAGGAAAGTAACAATTGAAAAGATCTGTAGCAAAGACTATGAAACACAGAAGTAGAGAAAAAACAGAAGACAAGCTGATTCACAGCAAATTCAAAATCACTGCTAACGAGATAAAAATCTGAAGATGTCATTTGTCAGGGTGACTTCTGGAAGGCAGTAAATGAAACGTGCGAACCGGGGAAAGGAAAGGGTACTGGGAAAGTAACACACAAGAGGGACTTCTTAAATGTTATCGGGAAAACCAATGAATTAGTATGAAAACTGAATGTTAAGTTTCCCAGCTTCCCACCTGCAGCCTAGTAACAGCTTGCTTAGCAGCGGGTCAGGTGCTGGACTTCTTAGCTACCCAAACCTCCCTTCCCCTCCCCCTCCCCCTCCCTTTCTCCCTTTCTGACTTTCTCCCTCTACTGCTTCCCTGATCCCTTTCCCAATACACTTTCTATATACTAGGCCTATGGCATGGCATGATTGTCCAGGGAAACGCCTCAGCATGGGCCCACCAAAGTGCTTCCCTTGATGCAACTACACCGCATTATACCGCAAAACATAACAGCAAATTAAAGAAACCTCTGCAAAGAACACGGTTGTTCTGGAGGGAACCAATGCCATTCCTCTTCCCAGTCACCCGCTAACCCCCCAATAGTTGTCCTGTTTTGCATCCCCTAAAACCACCCACAGATATCAATTATTAATAACATCCTGGGGACATCTGTGTTCCAATTACATGGTGGTGGCCTCGGTAGGCAGCAGCCCAGCCCTACCATCTCTGCGGGAGGCAGACTCTAGAGGAGACAATTCCCACCTGGATGAAAGGAGCCACTGAAAGAAATCTTTTATCCCCGGTGCTGGTGCTGGGTGCTGCAGCTATCCTAACTGCTCTATGTTTGTCTGTGTTCTGGATGGAGCCTCTACTCTCATGGCCCATTGCAGCACACTCCTTCACCATGGGCAATCCGTAGCATACTGTGCCTACCCACCAGTTAACACTACAGGGTCTAACTTAACCAACAAAGCATGATTAAAATAAGTGCTTCCTGACTGGCTCCTCACTCTGTTTTTAAATTATACCCTTTTTAATTTTACATGATTTTATTTAGTGTCTGTGTGTTTGTGTATATGCAAGCTTCAGAATTTATACTAGGATGTTAGAAGGCAAGTCCTGGGAGTCTTGTCTGTCCTTCTGGGACATTGCCTCTGGGATTAGATATCAGGTCATCAGGCATGGTGACAAGTGTCTTAGTCAGAGGAGCCGGGGTACCTGCCCAAGGCCTGTATTGTAGTCTTTTCTTTCTTTTTTTTTATTATTATTATTTTTTATTTTCTATATTCTTTGTTTACATTCCAAAGGCTTTCCCCTTTCCCAGTTCCCCCCTCACCATATGTCCCATAAGTCCTCTTCCCCCCCCTACCCCCACCCATTCCCCAATGCCCCCACCATCACCACCACCACCATTTCTCTGTTCTGGTACTCTCCTTCAAAACTGGATCCAGTCTTTTCAGGACCAGGGTCCTCTCCATCCTTCTTCCAGAGGACCCTGCCATACCACTCCTGGACATATACCCAGAGGATTCCTCTGCATGCAATAAAGACACATGCTCCACTATGTTCATAGCAGCCTTATTTATAATAGCCAGAAGTTGGAAGGAACCCAGATGTCCCTCAAAGGAGAAATGCATACAGAAAATGTGGTATATTTATACAGTGGAATACTACTCAGCAATTAAAAATAATGAATTCATGCAATTTGTAGTCTTTTCAAAGTTGTGAATGTGATCTACACACAGAAGCCGGGAAGACCAATTTTAGTGTATTCAAGAAATTGTTTCTTAAAGCAATCACTACTTATGACTTGTGCAGTTTTAAATCCCAGTAACTATTAAGTCTTACCTACACTCAAAAATATATGTTTTTCTTTCATAACTGTAAATAGTAAGTATCACAGTGCTACTGTGATTAGAATAAATGATATAAAACAACTTACTTACAAGTGCAGTATTTGAAATATCAGTCACACAACTCAGCCAGATTGGTTATTCCATTAGCCAGAAAGTTTTCATAGGAAACCTGGCAAGTGTTATTAATGAGCTAACAGTCAATCCTTGTTCACAGTTCACACCTGTTCACATTCACACCTGCTCACACTTCACACCTGCTCACAATTCACACCTGCTCACAATTCACACCTGCTCACACTTCACATGTGCTCACATACTAACTCAGTCTATATGGTCTAACACTGTAGGTCCTACAGCAGACTGGCAGTCTGCATTCTAAGTTCACAGAAAGTTAGAGAGTTTCCAACAACTAGAAACAGTGCTAGAGGCAAACAAATTAGCAGTGGCAGGAACTGACAGGGGAGATGGAAAAAAAGATTCAAAATACAAGAAAGCAAGCCAAACTCAGACCCACCAGCATCTGATGAGGTAGGAACACATTATTCTAAATTAGAAAAATGTCATTCTAGTATTCATAAAGAATATGTAAAAAAATACAAAAATATATCAAATAATATACTATTTTACAGGAACCACAAGATAAAAATGGTCAAAATATTCAGTTACCAAATGTAAAGAAATAAATCCTTACCTAGCCAGAAATCCAAATGTATGTTCTGGGGGCAGAAGAGAAGCAGCCCTCAAGCCATCTGTTCTCACCCCTTTACAGTAAACAAAGATGTTAAAGTTGGAATTCCTGTCTGTGTGAGTCTCAGACCCTTCCCCCTACCCTTGAAACTAGCTGCATCTGGCAAAATCTGCCTTAGGTAGTACCCGACACCAGGGAAAGCTGACAGACAAACCAGTTACAGGGGCCTCACTCCCACAATCAATTCACGCTGAGAAACAGTGACTTGACACGAGAATGACCTGCACAGATCCTCAGAGTCCCACAACCTCACTCTACCCATAAAAAAAAACACCCACATGTGAAAACTTAGGACATCCCACCAAAACAGCTGACTGGAGCTTCTCAATATCATCAAGGTCATTTGTAATAATCAAAACCAAAGATAGTGTCACAGCCCAGAGGAACCAGGGTAGCCACTGCAAATGGTTTTAACTGTATCCTGGACTGGATCGTGGATAAGGTCATTCTGAAATACCCAACAGAGAAAAGACAGAAGGGGAAAACTAACAAAAAACAGCGCGCAGAGACTGGAGAGATGGCTCTGTGGTTAAAAGCACCCACTGTTCTTCCAGAGGAACCAGGTTTAGTTCCCTGCATGCAGTGGCAGTTCACAATTGCACAACTCCAGATCCAGGTGATCTGATGCCCTCTTCTGAACTGCACTGAACTACCGGTGCAGACACACATACACACACACATACACACACACACACACACACACACACACCACACACACACACACACACACACACACACACACACCCATACACACACATATAATAAAAACAATTAGAAAATGAAAAATAATAAAAACAATTAGAAAATTCCAGTGTGCAACTTAGCTAATGGCAGTGCACCAAGCTGGGTAGTTGGTTATGAATAATAAATACAATATACAATAAAGTACAA
The DNA here is from genome assembly GCA_964023405.1 of Apodemus agrarius. Classification (NCBI taxonomy): domain Eukaryota; kingdom Metazoa; phylum Chordata; class Mammalia; order Rodentia; family Muridae; genus Apodemus; species Apodemus agrarius. The sequence continues at coordinate 48,615,879 of OZ030021.1, read as the reverse complement.
TATTAACAATAGAGGAGCTGGTGGGACAGAGGAAAAGAAAATCTGTATTATCTATGCAACTGCAGCATTTTAAAAAGTAAGTTTTAACTCTTATAAAATGCAAATCTTACTTGAAATAAAAATAATGGCTTCCCTGAGATATAGTAGTTGGAAATACTGAGTGATTATAGATAACTTTCAGATCTAACAAGATAGAAAAGGAAGCTGAAAGAGAAAAAGGGAAAAACAGAAAACACGAAAAAATTCTAACCATGTTATCTGCCTAATCCTGTCTATCACATAGATTACAACAAAATGTCGTTACATTTAATTAAATTATAATTCGGGATTTTTTTTTATTCTGACTCATAAATTTTAGTTAAAATTAAGTTGTTGGTACCCAGAAGTATTGCTAATTGCTCACAATAAACAAGTTATGACTTCAGTATGACCAACATTGCCATGACAAAAAGCAGATTTGATTAGTTTCAGAAGAAATGTATCATTTGCACATCAGTGCAAACACAAGAAACACAAGTTACTTATATATTTTCATGAATATACACATTTGAATATAAAGAATTATTATACTCAGTGACTTCCTGAAACAAGAGTTCAAGAGACAGAATTTAAGTACAGAGGTCCTTGTCTACTTCTTTTAGACCTGCCGCAGTGTGGCACTGACCTGAGCTTTCCTACTGAATAGAATTCCTATGGACTTTTCACAGAGAACTTTGGATATTCCTATTACTCTGGCCATGTGCTCTGATCATTTAACAAAATACCCACTGGCTGGCCACTCAGGAAAACAAAAAGTGGCTAGCCTAGGCTAATGATTCCTACCACTTCCTGGAACAGAAATAGGATATGGTACCACACTGCTGAACAGAGCCCCATCCCCCCTTACAAAGTCATACTTCAAACTGCGAACCCCAGGGCCTTAGCGAAGGACCTTCTATGGAGCTGGAGTCACTGGAGTCACTGCAGATAACCTGACTTAAGATAAAGACACCCACTAAGTAAGGCCCATAAGTAGTGGAAGATGACTGGTGTCCCTATGGAAAGGAGATGCTTATACAGAGAGATGGACAGACAGACATACAAGGATGTTGGGAATTGGTTCTAATGCTTTGCCTTCATTCAGCTCCCCAAGTCAGGAATCTGTGTATCAAAACGCTGAAGGTCCCTGTCCCCAGTTGGTTTTTGATTGACCAATAAAGAGCCAACAGCCAATGGCTGGGCAAGATGAAAGAGGCGGGACTTGTAGGTTCCCCTGGGAAGAAAGGAGGAAGAAAAGGATCCTCCAGGAGAAGGCGTAGGAAGGACCAGGACAGAGTCAAGGCTGAAATGTAGGTTCAAGAGGGAAAGCGGCCCCCAAAAGGGCTGCCTAGAAGTGTCTTAAGCTGCAAAGATAGGGACTCTCCCAGAAGGAGCCAGGGCAGCAAAGATAATATATAAATTTAGGAGGTGTTAAGCCAGGAATGCTGGAGAGGAGTGTTTGCAGGCTGCAGGGAATTTTAGAAGTGCTCAACCATTGAGCTACTTAAGGTATATCAAAATTAAGCGGGCACACGAGAGTGCATGCATGCGTGTGTGCATCTTTCATTCTTGAATCAAAAGGGCTCTGGTGAGTGGCTTGAAGCGCAACCCACCAGGAGCATACATACAGTGGATCGCCGATACCCAAGAATGCCTTGACCACAAAAACAGAGAATGGATATTTTGAAACATGTGAGGAAACATGATCCTTCCTCACAGCCCTCAGAAGGAACCATTTTTGCCCAAGCCCTTGGGTCTAGCTTCCGGAAATGTGAGAATGTGTGTGTTGTTTCAGCCCCTCATTCAGCAGTGCTAGTGACAGCCCTTGTGTCTTGTGTTTAGGAGTGGGGAATGTTTTAAGATGGGTGACTTTTTTTCTTTTAAAATGGGTAGTCCATTACAGTCACAAGATAAACATAATCTACTTGAGTAAGACTCAGAAGGGGATCTAGGTACCCTTAGGTCTCAAACCTTGGCACCTATTTAACATATCAAAGCGAATCTGGCAGCCAGCTTCTCCCAGCATCCCTCAGTCCCAAGGCACACCCTGCCTTCTACTCTCCAAACTTTCTTGCCCAGGGTCTAGGCTGCTCTTCCTCCTGGAGACTCTTCCCTATATAATCCAGCCATTGTGGTAACCAGCTCCTCTTTTAACCCTTTCCCCTCTTTGAGCCTGCAACTGGTCCTCCCCCCTTATCCTCTCCCTCCTCCCCACAGGGCAGATCAGGGTTACTTTCATTCTGGACTCTCCTAGATGTCCCTGCCCCTGGCTATGCTCTCCCTTCTATCTACAATAAATTTCCTCCTCTACCATATCTAGGAGTATTCGTGTCCCTTCTTTTCAATTCTTATTTTCATCCACTATTTAAGTCCTAAGTGTTTTCAATCCAATTACACAGCTTAGGTAAGGCCCTGCCCTAGTATCAACTCAATTAAAACAAACTGATTTCCCACTCCACAAACAACCTTGGAGGATTCTAGACATATCTCAGGCTTGTAGGTATTAGAACCTGAGTCCAAATCTCAATTTCACAGTGTTCAATGACATAAATTTAGGTAAATCACTGACATCTTCAGATATAATTTCCTTATCTTTGAAACAGTAAGATAAATAGTATTTTTTCTTCAGCTGTGGAGATATCCAGCAAAACAAACACTTGAGTCAGCACAGGCTGGGACGCTCTAACGAGGTTAAAGACAATTTACCATTAAGATCTCTCTAGAAACATCACTGTGCTAATTTAGTCTGTAGAATTAAGAAACTCATTCATAAAGCGCATTACCAGACATGAGCAAAAGGCTCATCCTTGTATGATTTATTTTTGGCAAAACAGATTCTGAGTATTTTCCTTCAGATGGCAAGGAAATATTTCACTTTTGCTTTTACAACATGTGTACCTACCCTGGGCATCGATGATGTCCCTGGTATAATGTTATCCCTGCACCCCAGAGTCTAAGCTTCCAGACTCCCCAAGGAAGACCAGCTGTGCCTTCCCACTGAGAGCTGAGACTTGAAGGATCTCTTAAGATGCCTCAGACTGGGATGAAGGTGAAACTGGACTGAGCCAAGAGCACAATGACATTTAAATCTACATTAAGATTCCCCAAGGCTAACTAAACCTAAGGGGAAAAATTCAAATGCAGGTCACAGCTCCCACTCTCCAATACAATTTCTTTATAGGTAGCAGCTAATTTACACGCAAGGAACAAACAGATACATTGTTTTGGGAATTACTTTGCAATAGTCAAAGTTTTTAAGTGGCCCATATACCTCTATAACTGTATTATCCCATAACCCCTTCTCTCAAACCAAGTCTGGAGGCAACGCCTGGAACTGGAGATCTAGGCATGTCTTTTCAGTGCCCCCTAAAGCACTCAGCACCCCCAGATACACCCTGCCAGTGTCTCTACTCAGTCTGAGCTTGAGTTTATCCACATGTTTCCTGTGATGCCCCTACAAGCAAATGTCCTTGAAATGGTTTGCATATGCTCAGCCCAGGGAGAGGCATGATTAGAAGGAGTGGCCCTGTTGGAGTAGGTGTGGCCTTTTTGGAGGAAGTGTGTCCCTGTGGGTGTGGGCTTTAAGTCCCCCGTCCTAGCTGCCTAGAAGCCAGTATTCTGCTAGCAGCCTTCAGATGAAGCTGTAGAACTCTGAGCTCCTCCTGCACCATGCCTGCCTGGATGCTGCCACGTTCCCACCTTGAGGATAATGGACTAAGCCTCTGATCCTGTAAGCCAGCCCTAATTAAATGTCCTTACAAGAGTTGCCCTGGTCATGGTGTGCATTCACAGCAGTAAAACCCTGAGACAGTTCTGCAACTCCAACCCCAACCTTCCAACCAGCAAAGCATATTCCACAAGCAAAACATTCCTTTCTCTCTTCTTTGTGTAACTGCCTTTCCTCTGTTCTGATGGTAAACTTAACTGTCTCTTCTAGTGAAACGTCTGTGCGTCACCCTCATAAAATCTTACTAGAACATGAACGCTGGGTCCAAATCCTCTTCCACTTAACCACACTGGAACAGGTCAAAATAACCTGCCTAGAGAAGCTCACATCTCCTGCCCTTGAAATGTTGCCAAAGCCTTCTGTCTTGTCTGGCCTGCATCCATTTCTTCCTGCCTTCTGCTTGGGCTCTACCTGTCCTGGACAAAGTCTGTGACAATGGCTGGCCTTTATATTGTCTCTAGCATTACAGGTCTCTGTCATGCAGATGTGGAAAACACTGTTTGACAAAGTGCTAGAGTCATAAAGAGACCTACCTACACTTCCACTCCAGGACCCCTTCGGTCACATTCTGCCTTCCAGGCCTCTAAACCTGTCAGACTCCAGACACACAAAACCATGAATGAAACATGAGCCCTGTCTTCAGCTACCTGAGCCGTCAGCAGTTGTGTAGTCACTGACAGGATTTTTTTTTTTTCTTTTACAAAAGGAGTCCCTAAAAAGTTCCCATATACGAGTACTGACAATGGATGTCTTCAGGATTCGTTCCCGGAGAAGAATTGCTGCCAACCATGGGGCAATGTGGCACAGACACCCATTATTCCTCAAAGTCACTACCTACAGCACCCAGAGCAAACAGGAAGGCATGCTAGAGCGAGAGTCTGTCAGCCAGGGCCATGGAGGCTTCAGGGCCTGCATTTGGAGAGATGCCTCGACAGGATACAAGCAAAGGATTGCACACAGAATGTAGTCTCTGCTCCTGGGTCAAAGGGAAAGGGGCCTACCACTTCCAGCACTCCCACCTCCCCAGAAGCCACTGTGAGTCTTCCTAAGTGACAGGTGTCCCTTGTCAAAACAGCAGGGAGCAGCTCAACAGAAAGGAACAAACAGAGGCTCAAGTCTGGCTTGCTTTCTAGACGACTCAATGTTCTTCTCATGGAGCAGGAAAAGAAAGCAGTTGTGTTACAGGAGATGATCAGACTTTCACAGACGACTTGTTTACGTGTTGCCAGCTTGGCCTTTATAGCCACAGAACCCAGGGCAATCTCCTAGCCTTCCTACCTCTATTCTGGGCTCCTCAGAGACATGAATGACATTACTCCACCAAGAACTGAATCCAGGCCTGCATGTTCCATGCAATGCACTCACAGACGCCACTTCTATGTGGAATGAACTCTCCCGGACGTAAGTAGAGTTACACAGACATGTTCCAGGGAATATAGTAGCAATGAAAAGAAGTTATCTTTTCTGAAACTATATCCCCACACATAAAAATGTATGTACATGTACATCATTACATACACTATGTAAAATATTCTTTCATATTATCTACAACTCTGCTGGGAGAGGCACATGACTGAAAGGATTCTTGGATTATTTAGTGAGAAAAATTATTTGTTAGGGGATAGAAAGAATACTGCTATTATTGTAATGACTATTTTATTGAGGGAAAGTATCAATTAGTATAATGAGAATATGGAAGTATTTGTAAGTACTTCAAAATACAGGCATATATTACCAATAAGCTTAGGAATTCTTGGGCTACTTAACGAGGAAAAAGTACTATTTGTTGGGATAGAAAAGAGGACTTTTAATGTTATAGTGATTGCTTTAAACATGATTTCAAAGAAAATCGAGTATACAAAAAGTATTTCAAAAGCCAGAGTGACTTGAACTATATATTGCTTTTTTTAGCATGTATGTTTCACACACACACACACACACACACACACACACACAATTCGGACTCTTTCAGAGTTGAATCACATCTTGAAATTGTCAAAATATAAAATTCCCACCCGGGCACATAGAAAAGCAAATACCAACTTAAAAATCTAAAGCCTAGTGACAGGTGGGAGCCCCTTCCCTCCCAAGGATACCAGGAAAATGGTTGACAAAGAAGTCTGTAGCTTCAACACAGCTCCAGACTTACTTTATTGGGTATTTTGAGTCCGGTCTCGTAATGGATTTGTCAAAGGTGAATCCAACATATTGGCTATTTGGCAGCGGTAATCTAAACGGACCTTTGGAAGGCTGCAGAGAGGCATCGTCTAGAACTCTTAAGGAGATAAAAAATGGAGAATCTTAAACAGTAAAGAATGCAGCTGTCCTTCTGGGCAGCAGGGCAGATCACGCCACCCCCTGCAGCGTCTCCTGGCAGAGTTCCATGAACTCTGTCCTCGGAACATATGAACTTTAATCAAGTTAAAGTACTCCCTTTAGATCCATAGATGCTGGGGGGAGGGAGGAGGGGCAGCACAATCCAATCTGTTTTGGACTACAGATGACAAAAAAACAAATCTAGGGGATAAGCTTCTCAAAATGGCACTTGGATATGAAAATTCCCTCTACCCTCAAATGCTACATTTCAGTTTGTCTTCCAAAGAAAAGACTTAGCAGTTCCACACGCCGAGAACTATAGATGCTGTAGTGCCTAAGTTAACACCTATCTTCTTTCCTCTCAAAACCATGCATTCGCCAAAGAATCCTCAGATTTTAAGGGGAGGCGACTGCCTCGCATTGCACCACGGCTTTTAGCAATATAATAATTAATACACTCCAATCTTAGGTACAACTTCCTCAGCCTAGGACTCACAGGCTCTCATACTGGCTATTTAAGTGGCTGCTGCAGTTCTCTTCCTAGGTAGGCACCCCGACTGTCACCAAAACGAAAGGAGAAGGGAGCCACAGCGAAGTTTGCATTTCTGCAACTGGTTACCACAACTCCGGGAACAAGCCCTAAGGCTAAAACTGCCCACGATCTGCATCGCCCGTGAAAAATAAGAGCAGGGGTGACCGCGGGGCCACGCAGGCTGCTGCCGCACAAAGGCGCTGGGCACCCGGGACCACACACGTGGGGGCGTGGGCGGCCCGCGCGGGGGGGTGGGGTGGGGTGAGCCGGCTCGGCGGGGGGCGGGACCCACCTGGATCTGCAGTGGCACCAGGCGCAGCTTGCAGCGCTCGCTCACCGCGAAGCCCTTGGGCAGGTCCACGTACTGGCCCCACTCCTCGGCGAAGAGCTGCACCACGAATTTGCGGTGCATGTCGAGCTGATCGCCGTACAGGCTCAGGAACTTCTGGATGAGCACGTCGTAGCCCGCGCCATGGGGCACCGACGCGGGCCGAGCGAACACCGAGAAACAGAAGAGCACCGGCACGCCGCCCGACGGCGCCCCCGAGCCCACACCGCCGCCAGCCAGCGCGGCCACCGAGGGCTCCGCCGCCGCCATGTTCCCCGCGCGTGCGCGCCGCTTCCGCGCGCCAGGCCGAGGGGCGGGCCCTGGATGCCGGAGACCCGCCCGCGCCGCCCTGGGCTCGGCGCCTGCAACCGGCGACACGGTCACCTGTAGCGCGGAGCGCGCGGGGACCTCAGCTGGCTCGGCCTGGTACGGACCGGACAGCAGTCGCAGGCCTCCGCAGAGGACCAAGCCAAGCTGCAAATTACCGTCTTCCGACCCGCGATCGAGACCCGGTCCTTCTTGATCTCGCACTTGTTTTCAGAGAAGGCTTGGGCTGGGAACTGAACGGAACTTAGTGAAACTTTAAGGTTTTCCGCCTTAAAGTAGGTACAAAGCATCAGCTTCGCAATAAAAACGACCCCATGGGCGCTGTAAGATGTAGCAGTTCACAATAATTAGAGCAAGATCTTTGAGGTCAGATCCCAGGCTCATGGCTATAAGCATGACATTAGATATTCTTACAGAATGATGTTTTTGGTTTTGTTAGACAAGTTTTTCCAGCTACAGCTACTATTTGGTGGTTCGGTTTGTTCAGGAAACTTAAGTACATTTATTTTAAAAATTGCATAAAATGCATGTTGTGGCTGACCCCAACCATATTTTTAAAAATTATTTCATTACAGCTTTAAAATGTATGCTTTATAATGTATGTATAATGTATGCTGAATCATGATGAAAATATCTAATGTGCAACCCCTAAGGGGTCGCGACCCACAAGTTGAGAACCTCTGCTCTAACTGTATTCACAAAAGCTCACATGGTTTCTTAAAAACCCCTTTCTTTAAATACCAGCCATATACTTTGACTTCAAACTGTATCATGCATGTCCCCAGTCTTGATCTCCAACTCAATGGAAAAGTATTTTTTTTGAATATCGTGAATTGGGAACTGAGTGGTTATCTCACATTGAATATGACAGGCAGAACTCTTGATTTTAACTCTTACAAAAACATTTGCCTCCCCTGTTATAGCCAATCAGATAGTGATTCCATTTTATTCACGGAGTATATTTACAAGTTATCATGTAATGCTCTCCTGTTTCTCCTCTCCCTAACCTATCAATGAGACCTGGGGCTCCAGATCCCAAGACTTTGTACCATGTCAGTACCTCTGGTCTAGATAAAACCGCCATCCTCATCTCTTTCCTGTTTATAATTCATCACAAGTGGTGCTATCATTTTACTCATATGGCTTTTTTTAAGTCTGTTACCACATTTCATTTCTTTGCATGCAAATCAATATCTTCTAGTACACAGGAATGCAGGTGATGAAACTAAGAGAGCAGAACTTTAAGGAAGTTATAAAGGGATTGGAGGGATTGGATTCCCTCCAATCTCCTAACCAAGGAAGAAACAGAAATGATAAAAGTAAGAAAAACCCACATTTTTAAAGCTCAACATCCCATGTCTGGAATGAAATGCTCCTGGGTAGTCTGAACGTAATTCGGAGGTTGCAGAACAATAATCAGTGACATAGTATAAGACTAGTAGAAATTATCTAAAGTAAAGAACAGGGTTAAAATGTGTAAGGGCAGTTTAGGTCATTTGTGAGGCCGTGTGAAATAATTTACCACCTATTCACAAGAGAGTAGATTAAATGTCAAACAGCGCTTCCTGATAAGAGTCCTTCATGCCAGTTTCTCATGCGGTGGAATTCTGGAGTGAGGTGAACCACCAGCAGGCTGATAATAAACACCACTATCAATACCTATGGCACACCAGCAGCCCTAGGGTCATTCAAACTTTTACCAAGGGTGACCAGGATTATGCTAGCAGAAATGAGTGTCATGGCAGCTACATCAAGTATTTGAAAAACAATGTGGAGCAAGTAATTATAAAATTATAAGAATAAAGGAACTGAGTGACAGTTTCAAAGCTAGGCTGATACACTTGGGGAAAAAAGACAATTGGTAATTAGAGGTAGAGTCTGAGAGGCAGAAGCCGCTTGAACAACACTGAAAGTCTACATCCTGCAGTGGAAAGACAGGAAGCTGTGAATAAAGACCAGAACTCATAGAGAAGCAAACTTTCAAAGATTAAACTCCTCTTACTGTAAATGGATTTATTTTTGGTGGTGCTGGGATTGAACCCAAGGCAGGTATTCTACAACTGAGCTACACCCCGGTGCTTACCACCCCCTCCTTTGCTTCTGTATTTTGTTGTTCTGTGGCGTTGGCATACAAGCTAATGGATTTCACTGAGACTTCATCATATATATCATTAGGTTTTGCTCTTTTTCACCCCAACCCTTTTCCTCCACCCTTGCCAGTGTTCTTGCTTCCAAATAGCCCTGCCTTCCCCTTTCACATTCCATCTGTCTTTCTCTCTCTTGTTCTCTCTTCCTTCAGATTCTACAGTTAACAACCTCCACCATAGGCCCCTTGGTATTTTAATTGCTATAAACACACACACACACACACACACATGTACATGTATATATTCACACACATGTATATTCTATTCTAGATTTCACAAATAAGAGAAAATATGTAATAATTCTCTTTATGAGCATGGTGAATTTCTCTTAACATAATGATGTAAAGTTCCATTTTTTCTTACAGATGTCACTATTTCATTTTTTAATAGCTAACTAAAATCCCATTTTGTAGCCGGGTGGTGGTGGTGCACACCTTTAATCCCAGCACTTGGGAGGCAGAGGCAGGCGGATTTCTGAGTTTGAGGCCAGCCTGGTCTACAGAGTGAGTTCCAGGACAGCCAGGACTACACAGAGAAACCCTGTCTCTAAAAAAAGAAAAAAAAATCCCATTTTGTGTGTGTGCATGTGTGTGTGTTCACACACACACATGTGTATTCTTCATTAACTTATCTTATAGTAGAAATTCAGGTTAGTCCCATAGCTATGCTATTGAGATGATTTCATCATCAGATACACCAAGAAGTATTGACATGCACAGGCCTGAAGAAGTCCATAAAAAGGTAGAAGTGGTACACTTGACACTGAGCACCAGGAATAAATAGACAACATATGTAGCCTATGCAATATCCTAGACATTCATGTCACCCACTACTGTCCCATCAGTACCTCTCCCTAAGGTCCCAAAGGGATGCATTATTATCAGTTGGTGGGAAACGTGGCTTTGTTTACAAATGTATTGGTACAGTATGTTTATGTGAGTCTTGAAAGAAAGGAATGACAGGTGTTCCTCCCTGTATGCAAAGCTTTGATGCATACCGGTTATACCTGGTCATGTTGTGTATGTGGAAAGAAGAGTTTCCTGTGCTGAGATTATGAGATAGACATTCAGAGCCACTGATGAATGGCACAAGAGCAGATGGGGAACCAAAGAGACATGTGATAGAAGCATGGGAATGAATACCTGGGGATGAGCACAAAGCACAACAATCTTTCGTCCTTCATGGTCATGCTCCCCAAAGGGAAACTGATGTGTTTGTAAAAGATAGAGAGAGAAGGAATATGTTTTGGTGGATGTTTGGTGAGGTGTGGGGAAGGGGATGCCTCAGTGGGCCCATGCTGAGACATCCCTTCCCCCTGAGGGACCATCCACAATGGTATACTATAGACTAGAGTTTATTCAGGGCATGGGGAAGGGAGCGAAGAGGGTAGTAGAGGCAGAGAAAAGCATGCATGCATGTGCACACACACACACACACACACACACACACAAACACACATACTGAGAGAGAGAGAGAGAGTAGAGGCCAGCCATGGGCACGTTGGGGGCGCGGTGGTGGTGAGGAGAGAGGGCAGATGGGGCAAGAGAACAGAGCAGGAGCAAGAAGGCAAGAGCAAGAGGAGGAGCTTGCAGCCCCTTTTATGGTGAGTCAGGATACCTGGCTCTTGCCAGGTCTGTGGGGCAGAGCTTACACACACACACACACACACACACACACACACATGCTAACAGAAACTTACTACAGAAAGTGTGTTGCAACCTATTTAAGCTTATCCCTGACTAGCTTACAAATAACTGAGACTCAAACTATGGTTATTTTATTTGGCTTTGACAATTACAGGGGGTAAACCCTAATCTACTTTTTCAAGTACCCACCTGGCTACTACCTCCCCAGCCATGTACCTCCCAAATACTTGCTGTTTCTCCTGCTTATGTGTTCATGGTATAAGACCTGAAAGAAAAACGGGGGCACCCCTGCACCCCACGCCTCGGAAGCTGGCACCCCAATCACTCATGAGAAACAGTCTTGATGCAAATAGCAAGAGGGATTTTAATTACAGAGCTCTGGGTGTCACAGTCTTACCATGCAGGGTAAAAGAGTGAGCCACATGGGCAGAATCGGATTGGCTTTTATAGGCTTATAACAGAACCCGCCTACCACAAGCTTCTAAGCCAATCAGTTCAAACCATCCAAGCCTGCACTCTCGGAGAACCAATCAGCCTCCCACAGAGGCCCAATGGGACCTGGTTAAGTCATTTCCACCTACATGGCCGCCACGCACAGGGTAGAGCCAGGGCTACGCACAGCGTCACATGCGTAATTCCCGTTACACATTTCCTGTTACAAGGCCAGGATTATGTATTCAAAGCCCACCCTCCCCCACTGGCAGTAGGTGTTGGGGACCTAAGTGCCCCCAGGCATGAGCTCCACAGCCTCCTCCGCGCTTGTCCTTGCCATAGCCGCTCCGCGGTTCGCAGCCGGACTCTGGAGGCAGGTGTGACATGTGCATACTTCCAGGCCAACAAAGAGTAGACTAAACCTCTGCTCCTTTGGGGTCACCCAAGACTCAGGCACAGGGGATTCCTAGCCTGCAACCTTATCCTTTCAATGGAACCTCTCCTCTCATGGTGCTGCTGTAAGGGTTGGTGATTCGCTGAAGAATGATACCACGGACCCAAATAATATGCAAAAGCAAAGCGTTTTATTCTGCAGAAGTCCAGCATGTTGGAGTCTACCATTTACCAAGATGGAGACGCACAGGTGAGCTTGAAGGCCCAATTTAAAGCACATTAGGGGAATTCTAGGGGGAGGTAGGTGGCCTTTATCTTGATTGGTTGGCTTGATCTCTAGGTGTGGGGATTTGGGGGATTGGCTAGGGTGTGGGGACTTTCTTTGGAGAGCCTGGAAACTGTTGCTGGAGGAGCCTGGAAACTCTTTCTAACTCAATACTCTTACCTCAGGCTAAGTGGCAGGACAGCTTCTGATTGGCTGAGTGCACCTATGGTTTTGCCAGTAACTGACTTGCCCAGACTTGTCCAGTTCTGGAAACCAGATCTTTAGGCCTTGTCTCCTGACTTGCACCTCTAATCCCTGCAGTAATTGGCTGTAGAGCCATTTTTATTTAGCCAGTAGTTTTAAATTAAGGAACAAGGTTTGCACAATGAAAGCTTGTAAATGTGAGAATTCACTCATGGGCCTAGACCTTCAGGCACAGAATTTAGCATTATAGTACATTGCAACAGAGCAAATCTCAACAGAAAGCATGCCATACTCAGAGAAAATCGGAGTGTATGACTAGCACTGGCAATTAAGCAGTAAGAGACAGCTTATACTGTTGAAAGAGGATCAATGATTACTTGACAGAAGAAGGATAAATGTCCAAAAAGCACACAGATGTGTGTCTGGAGAAGTCAGGAAGGCACAAATTAAATGTACAAAGTGTTCTACTTCACAGTCATTAAAACAGTTAAAAGATCAAACAGTATGTGCAGACTCCTGCTCCTTTTGGATCCTGGAGCTCTGGCTAAGGGCAGAGGGAATGGAAAGGGACAGACACACAGACACATGTTCAGTGAAGCTAGAATAAGATGGGGTCTCTAACTGCAACCTAGAACCTCTGTGTTTGTGTTTATTGGGTAGAGCACAGTGGGAGGGGCCAGCAAGTCTCCATAGGAGGTTTGCAAGGGAGTAATCTCTCAGTGCTATTTTATCGAAGCGACAGTAAAGCAATTAATATATGTACATGAAGATTCAAGCAGGTTAAAGATCAGAAAATAAAGGAGTTGACTGAGTGTTCATATCTTTCTGTGACACACACCCTACACTCTTTTTATATGTCCCCTGTCCACTTGTTTCTGTGTAGTGTAGTCATCTGTCACTGCATCCAAGGAAGCTGTAATTCTGACCTGGACTGCTATTCCTAGCTGTCATATTTTCTTTTCAAAGAATTTGCTTTCAGAGACAGATTTCTATTTTAGTACATTCACTTCTCCACAATCATCCTTTGAGGACAGAAAGTGTTTATAATTTATTATGTTTTGAATTTTGGCATTTCTATGTATTGCATCAGGATGTTTCTGTCCAGTGTGGAGTCTGGTTCATTTTTCAATAGACAGACTCCTGGAATGGGAAGAAAAAAAGAAATCCAACTTATAAACTCTTTCCTAAACTGGAAAACCCTATTGTCTATGGAATTTGTCTTAAGATCTTGAAATTGCCACCATCAGGCAGTTGGCTACACCCACACTCAGTCATTAATTCTGCCTTTCTTTCACTACTTCAGCTGTTACTTTTGTGCAATTCTTAGTAACTCTATTGTTACTCAGTTATAGGTATGCATGCCACCTTGGACAAATACCATTTGTGATTGACGCTCTTTGACAGAAGATTGGCTGAGCCTTTGAAGTCAGCCCAGCACACAGTATCCATGGCTCCCCTCCTGAGAAGTTGACAAGAACAATCTTGGTGCTGTCAGAGAATCCATTTGGACTGTGGATCTACCACTACCACCACCACCACCACTTATCACCACCCCACATTTATCACTAGCACCATCAGCATGAGTACCGGTACCATCACTAATACCACAAACCCCACAAACCCCTACCACCTCCACCAACATTGCAAATACCAACCACCAACCACCACTACCACCACCACAAATACCACAAACACCCACCACCAATACCACCAATACCACAAACATCCACCATCACCAACCACCACTACCACCACCATCCTACCACAATCACTACCACCATTACCACCACTATCACCATCAACCACCACACACTCTTGCCACCACTAGCATTACCATCACCATCACCACCCCTACTTCCCCAGGAAAATTCAGGAGAGAATGAGACAGAGAATTTCTCTGTTCTACACCCATCCCACCTTTGCACCCAATGTCTCATTCTCTCCTGGATTTTTCTCGACAGGCACCCTCTTTTCAAGTGAAGTCTTTGTACTAGATTAGAGGAGGTGGTCTTGCATTCTTTTTCTACAAGCCTCAACATATTTCAATGCTCCTCAAAGAATAACTTTTAAAAAGGGACTCGGTTTCTTTTCCTATTTGCAGCTTAACTGAATCCAATACAGCTGGCTCCCTAGGTTCACTTGTACCAACTATGGCAGTAACTGGTGGTCAACTTAGTTGCCAATCTCATGGTCATGCCCATGCTGATCGCCAGCTCTGTGCCCAGCTTCCCAGGGTTCTCACCAGGATTCAGCACACCAATGGTTGCTCTGACATACTTTGCAAACAGGCATTCCATGGCTCCCAGGGCACTGTAGCCTTCTGAGTCTCCACACCATTGTTTTCCTCCATCATGTCTTCTTCACTTTACTGGTCTTCCACAGTCTCCTTAAATATCTACATCGTCAGCACCCATGAGTCTTTTCTTCTTTCTTTACTCCCTAGCAATCCAAGACACGATCCGACTCAGTAACTCACCTGCTACCATAACCACATCACCTCCTTTGGAACTGCAGACTTGTAAGTCCATCTTCATACTTCTCCTTCTCTTGGATCTCTCTAGAACTTCCAAGATGGACCATGTCTAGAGTAGAACTGTGACTTTTTGTCATCGAAGTCCTCCCCTACTTTAGATCATAGTACCACCCACAACACATAATACAGCTAGAAGGTGCTGAGTCGGCCTTGCTTTATGCCTCTCACCTCCCTAACATCTGCCAGCTACACTGTTTTTCCCACCAGAACCATGGGTATTGCTTTTCTCTAACTCCTTGTAGTCACTCTCCTCAAAGCTTATCTGTCCTCTCGGGATTACTGCTTAGAGCTGTTGAAAACATCCCATGTCTCTATATCAAGTCTCTCCTCTGCTCCTCACCATGTTTACAATGGGAGGCACCATGTCCCCTTGCTGTGGCCCTTCGAAGTGGTGAAAGGTCCAGCTGTGCTTTTCCCTCCTCTCATCCCTTCCTTCACTCAGAGCACGGAGCCACAGTGGACTCCCAAAGAAATGCCCTATTCCAGAGCCCCCGTGTTTACTATTCCAGTAAGGAATCTCCCAAGATTTTCTTATGCTAGGCCCCTTCTCAGTCTTCAGGCTCATTTGGAG
The DNA here is from genome assembly GCA_964023405.1 of Apodemus agrarius. Classification (NCBI taxonomy): domain Eukaryota; kingdom Metazoa; phylum Chordata; class Mammalia; order Rodentia; family Muridae; genus Apodemus; species Apodemus agrarius. The sequence continues at coordinate 48,600,440 of OZ030021.1, read as the reverse complement.
TAGATGGTTTTCATTGAAAATTATTATATTTATGTTCTCTTAGTACTTTCCACTTCTCAACTTTTTTCTGAGTTTAGTTGTGTGTACACAGGGCAGGATGGAAAACTTGACCAACTCGTGCATCTGAGTATTCTCAGGAGCACCGTTCTTGTTAACCAGTATGAACCTCACAAATACTCATGGAGCCAAGGAATTCATATGTAAAGTCAATTTCTTTTTCTTTCAAGTTTAAAAATTTTAAGTGTCTGGTTTGAATAATTTCAAATACTATCTAGTCCTATTAAAAGATTGTAATATAGTTACGTCTTACTATCCTCCAAGTAAATATACATTATTAACAATCTGTTGTTTGTTTTTTAATCAATTATCCATGAATTTTTTTTCAAGAAACAGAATTTTTAGTGACAGAGATTTTTCTCTTTTGCTTCTAATTAGAAGCCTAGTGGAGACCTCAGAGTGTAGGGGACAGCAGCTCAGTGTTGTCATAACCCCAGGATATGACTTACAGTAGTCTGATTCTTTCCCTGAGCCCCATAGTATCCACTGAAGGTCCACAGATCACACAATTGTGCTCCATGTCTGGAGGCAAGCAAACAGTTCCTTATTACTGAACTGAGGATATCTTTTTCAAAAGCCTCTCTGCCAACTTTTCCTAAGGTATCATTATCCCAAAGCAGGTGACATGTTCATCCTGGTTCTTACAAGTACTGGAGGACTAGGGCCTACCTAGTCCCTGTGGATGCTCTTTATAGCTAGTCCCATCACGGGCATTAAATCTTGAGCATCCTTTGAGGACAGAAAGTGTTGATAATTTATTATGTTTTGAATTTCAGCATTTCTATGTATTGCATCAGGATGTTTCTGTCCAGCATGGAGTCTGGCTCATTTTTCAATAAATAGACTCCTGGAATGGGAAGGGAAAAAAAAGTCCAATTTATAAACCCTTTCCTAAACTGGAAAATCCTATTGTCTACAAAATTTACTTTAAAATGTTGAAATTATACATCTTTAAATGTTAAAGTTTAGCCACAAAGAGTGTAAATATTTCTGATAATTTCCTTTTATGTTTAAATAAAGTTTCAGTGTTACTATGTCTATACTTTTACAGGCAAGATTTTTTTTAATTCACTTTACATCCTGCTCACTGCCCCCCTCCCAGTCACCGTTTCTCTACATCCTTTCCCCATTCTCCCTCCTCTTCTCCACTGAGCAGGTGCAGATTCCCTAGGGTCTCCCCCTACCCTGGCACATCAACTCTCTGCTGGGCCTGGTGTGTCCTCTCCCACTGAAGCCAGACAAGGCAGCCCAGCTAGAAGAACATATCCCACAGAGAGGCAACAGCTTTTGGGAAAGCCCCCACTCTAGTTGTTTGGGACCCACATGAAGACCAAACTATAGCACATTTGCTATAGGCTGTCTAAGTCCAGCCTGTGTATGTTCTTTGGTTGTGGTCAAGTCTCTGAGAGCCCTTACGGGTCCAGGGTAGTTAACTCTATTGGTCTTTTTATGGAGTTCCTATCCCCTTTGGGGCTGCAATCCTCTCCCCACTTGTTCTTCTGTAAGAGTCCCCAAGCTCCATCCATTGTTTTGCTGGGGGTGTGTGCATCTTTCTGAGTCAGTTGTTGGGTAGAGACTATCAGAGGAAAGCCATGCTAGACTCCTGTCTGCAAGCAAACAGAATCATTAGTAGTGTCAGGGATTGGTACTTGCCCTTGGGATAGGTCTCAAATTGGACCTATTACTGGTTGGCCATCTCTGTCTCTGCCCTATCCCCCATCCCTGCATTTCTTGTAAACAGGATAAATTTTGGGTCAAAAGTTTTATGGTTGGGTCAGTGTCCCATTCACTCCACTAGGATTCCTGCCTGGCTACAGGAAGTAGCCTCTGCAGGTTCCATATTCCAATGTTATGAATCTCAGCTAAAGTCAGCCCATCAATTCTTGGGTATCTTCCCTATCCTAGGTCTGTGGCATGTCCTCAAGATGCCCCATTCCCACCCTTGTCAGTTGTAAAGGCCATCTGGGTATCTCTTCTGTCCCTCCCCACACCTGATCCTGACCACTCCTCCCTATTCCTACCCCATTCCCTCTCTCACCAAGTTCCTTCCTTCTCTCTTCCTCTTAAGACTATTTTTAGCAGCTTTTTTTTTGTAATATCCAGAAACTGTAAACAACCTAAAATGGATGTAGAAAATGTGGCACATTGACATGATGGAATACTATTCAGCTATTAAAAGCAAAGACACCATGAATGCTGAAGGCAAATGGATGGAACTTGAAAATATCATCCTGAGTGCGGTAACCCAATTCCCCAAAGTCATGCATGGTATCTACTCACTTATAAGTGGATATTAGCAAAAAAAAAATACAGAATACCCACACTATACTCCCCAGACCCAAAGAAGCTAAATAAAAAGGAAGGTCCAAACGAGGATGCTTGAATCTCACTTAGAAGGAGGAATAAAATAGGTAAGAATGTTTTTCAATCCAAACTGAAGCTTATTAAAAATTGATGGGAACATCCTGTTTATCATTTTTCTCTTCAGGTAGTCACCCCAACCCTGTCACATTGATCACACGATGCCCCAAACCTGGTGCTACTGGATTTTAAGCTTTAAAGAACAAATAGTCTCAGGAGCTAGGGCAAACAGAAAATCCAAGAGAACACAGTGCACATAAAATCTGTGTATTTGTGGGCCTTTAAACCAATTTGCCTACTAAGTATTCTAGGTTTCTATGATTCTAACTGGCTTAGCACTTGAGTTTCATCTTTTTTAGATGTTCTTTATTGACTGTTTACTAATAAGGAGGCCCAAGGCTAAGTTCTTCATGGATTATTTAATTTCATTCATACGGTAACCTGAGGCAATGATGACATCTTAAATACATCTACACATATACACACATGTGGGAGAAAGGGTAGAAGGGAGAGGGAGAAAGAATGGGAAACAGATGGAAGCTAAGAATGCCATGGGCCACTTGGGGTTGAAGTGCTTTTTAAGCACTTAGTAGGGAGTCATCTCCCTTGGTTTCAAAGGCTGTTGGTCACTGCTGTAGACTACTTTCCCTTCCGTGCATGTTCTCTTCTTCAGGAAGCTAATGTCAGCTCTAGACACTGTTTAAGTCTGTTGTTTTCAAGGTTTTCATGAATGTCTTACATAACCCTGCCAGGACATATATTACTTGGCATATAAATCAGATACTTTAATTAAGTAGGAGGAGAAGGACTCAGAGAATGCTGCGTTTCTCTAACACTGCATTGGTCCTTTGACCTTGTTTGATCTAATGAAAACATCTGTCAATGCAAGATGGAACATCAAATTGGCATGTATGTTTCCTTCATGACCCTCATCACAGCTTCTATGTGTGGCACATGCCCCTGTTTTAATAGTTAATCCCCTGAAAATATAATCAGTAGTACATGAGCTTTTCTAGTTCTCAGTACTGAAGAGTGTAAAATTCTGGCCACTTTTGTGAAATAAGAAAACGAGCACTTAAGAGTTTTCTGGCATGGGTCCCTCTGTTAGAATTTATTTCCTATAGTTGCAATACCTTACTACTATCTAGGCAACTTAATGCCAAAGAAAATGTTTCTTTCCACCTGAAGATCTAGAACTTGACCACTTCCATAAAGATTTGTTTTAGCATCAGAAATAACACATAGAGTTAGCCACTCTGGGAAGTTATGAGCCAGCCTGCTTCAATGTTACATACTGTGGTTGTATGAGTAGGAATGGCCTTCATAGACTCAGGGGTGGCACTATTAGGAGGTCTGGCCAAGTTGAGGTGTGGCCTTGTCGAAGGAACTGTGTTGTTGTGGAGGTAGGTTTGAGATCTCATATACTCATACTAAACCTAATATGGCCACCTCCTTCTGCTGCCTTGGATCAAGATATAGAACCATCAACTCCTTCGCCAGCACTGTGTCTGTCTGCACTCTTCCATGTTCCTGCCTTGATGAGAATGGACTAAACATCTTAATCTATAAGCCAGCCCCAATGAAGTGTTTTCCTTTATAAGAGTTGCCTTGGTCATGGTGTCTTCACAACAATAGAATCCCTAACTAGGACACACAACTCTAATGCAGCTAATCAAATAGCCACTGGAGTTGTATTGTGCCTATTTCTATCTTCTGCAGAGCAAAGTGTCACAGAGTAGCATCACACAAATCACTCAAGAACAGATGGCTGGTAAACAGCAGTGTCTGTATATGACCTCAGAAACTCTGTGACCTTCAAAGCTACCTGTCACTGGGGATAAACAAAACAAAACCAAACCAAACAAAACAAAACAAAACAAAACAAAACAAAACAGCAGGTTTTATATAGAAGAGCTCCCATATAGTGCACCAAAATAAAAACCAAAGGAAAAAAAATTTCTTCTTTAACCCTGTCCTCTGAGGGCCTGGCATTCCACAACTTTCTTCTTGTTGGCAGAACTTCTTGTCCTATTGCTCTCTCATACACAGAATCACTTTAAGTGCAGGGCTTTTAGAGTAATACAGGGAAAGTGTGCTGTATAAACTGTGTGCACTTGAGGTGTTTGCTGAACTAATGGACTTTTAAGCAATCCATCAAGTCTGCCATGTTTGAGCCAGCACCATGCACTGAATAAGCCTTTGCAGATATTTCATATCGGTTTTTTACTTATAAACACAAACCTTTCTAGAAGAGTTTGAGAGTACCCCAATATTCAGCCTTCTTAAAGCTTCTTTAGCCAATCCTGGATCCTTAAAAGGGTTTTCTAAACTACACAGCCACAATTCTGAACTTGAAGAATTCCTATGAGAAAGTCCACATCTTTTAAGCTAAGGAGCCTTAAGCCATCTGTTTCTCCCAGTGTTTGGTCTGTGCATCTTGCTTCTTGCTAAGGCTATTTCATTAAACAGCCAGTGCCTGTCAGCATGTGCTGGGGACTGTTACTTACAGATCTATGATGACAGTTTCCCTGGGTTGATGTTGATGTTATTTGTCCTGAACCGTCTTCTCTTTTGCTCCCCCAAAGTTATTCTCTACTTTTCACGAAGAATTTTCATAATTACTCATTTTGTCACTTTTTAGGGTTGCATCTCTTAGATTGTAAGTCACATATGCCATTCATATGACTCTCATTTATGTAGTTGGATTAGTGTAGTATTTTATATGTATCTCTGTATACAACTTGAAGACAGCTCACCAGTGCTAGGATACAAGTACTGTTAGTGTTAAAAACTACTGTGCAGATGTGTTCAGATAATAATACTATATCAAATAACAAGCCAGTTAAAAATGTTATATGTTAGTGGGTGAAAGAGACATTCTCTTATATGTTTCTTGTTACTGTATAAACAAATACAGTCTTTATAAAAAGCAACTTGGAATTATATATCGGGAATCTTTAAAACATAATATTTAATGATGAACTCTATGGTGTAGGTCACTGGCCCAAATATATAAATTGATCTAAACACAATATAAGTTTACTTATCACTATTAAACAGGGATGATAAAGTGGATTTTTGTATGTAATGATTCAGAGACCAGGGTTTATCCTTGTAGAGCCGTGTCATCCTGTGTCCTCCTCTTCATTTATATCTGTTAAAGCAAAGGGGAAAGAGCACAAAGGAAGCTACACTCAATACTTTTACCCACAAGGAACACTTATCCCTTCCCCTCACAGTCCACTAATGGGAACCCAAGACATTATATGCATAACTAGAGGAAGGAGAAGTCTCAGCATTACTCTCACCATATGTATTGAAATAAGAACTGATCTTAGACTTATTAACTGTCTGCGCTGTAGAGCCTTCACAAGAAATGAGCCTTACAACTATATGTGACTTTAATATATAGAATCTTATATAGGAAAATATAGATTCAATACCAAGAGAACATGGGCTTCAGGAAAAGCCAGGCTGACTTGTCATTGAGTACTGTCTGGTCTTCATAGACCAGTGTTCTTGAGGCGTGGCAAATTATTTCATCTTATAGTTTGAATCTGTCCAACAATTTGGTGAAAATTCACACATTCAATAGAGTACACTAGAGCCATTGAAGAGTTAAATTTGTACAATACTACAGCAAACATTTCTAAAGTGTAAGTTTGAAAAACACAGGGAACCTAAAAAGAATACAAATTCAACTACACAAAAATTTGAGCAGTCATTTGTGGCTTTCCTCTAGTTTTGTTTCTGTTTTTGAGACAAGAGACTATTTTGCTGTGTTCACTTCATTGGCATTCTGTTGCTACAGACACACTTGAAATCATTTTAAAATTCTGCCTGTTGTTCTAGAAACAGCCAATCTTCATGGTTATCTGCAGACATTATGCTCTGTCTGTGCAAATACATCTGCATAAAACATGCTTGCTTCAAATGCTTAAGATATTTGACTAATAACCACACCTTATTTTCCCATGAAATATTATATGTGTAATAGATATACATACTGAGTCTATAGATCCATTTAGTCCAGTGGTTCTCAACCTGTCTCAACTCTTTTAGAGTCAAATGACCCTTTAGAGGGGTCCTGCATGTCAGATATTTGCATTCCGATTTTTAAAAGTAGCAAGATTACAGTTGTGAAGCAGCAACAAAAATAATTCTTTGGTTGGGGGTCACCCCAAATGAGGAATTGTCTTAAAGAGTCACAGCATTAGGAAGGTTGAGAAGTACTGATTCAGTCTTCTTGTTTCAACATTTCTTTAACATTTAATTGAATGTATGTAAACCAGTCCATTCATGCATTCAGCATCTGAATATTAATACGTTTGCAGTTGTCTCATAGTCCAGAAAATGCTGCAGTGATCTTTCTATGTTTCCTAGTGATTTATGTGACAGCATCTCTAGATTTCAAAACAGAAGAAAATCTCTGATTCTGAAGTTGATAAAATAAGGCCAAATAAGCCTCCTACTGGGATTATTTCAGTCAACAAATGAGATTAAAATGTATACATATTTTTGCCACTTTTTAAAACCTCTATATTTTTGGACAAATGTATATAGCATTAAATGATTTTCCCTATGGTTCCAGTTTTCTTCTCAGTAACAAATCATGAGATTAAGCATTGTTCATATTTATTGAATGCTCAAATTTAATTTTATATTAATTGCATATAACCTTATTCATTGCTAAAGCAATATCATATATAGCATTTTATATTGTCAGAATTAATTTCTCTTTAAAACATTAGTATTTCAACTGCTGTTGTCTATTTTAATATATTGCATTAGAAGTAAAGGAAAGCCAAGCGAATGCTTGGTAACTCTGATGGGAAATACTAATCTCTTCCTGGATAATTTTGTTGTGAATAGTACATGTGACCCCCCAAAGGGATGCCCTAGAGAGAATGTGTATTCCACAGATCAAAGAATGACAAGCCACTAAGCCTCTGACAGTTCACCTTCCCTGCAGCCAAAGACAACATGCTGCCAACTGCCCCCATTTCATACTGCTCATCTAGGCTTAAATATCTGCTAATTTAGATAATGGCTGCAGTCCATCAGCTAATAGTATTTACAACAAAAACATATGGCCAGTCCTTGGAAGGCCAGTCATTAACTAATATGAGTCATTCCAAAATGACATAGAGATGATTCATACTGTCAGTATGAATTCTCTTTGAGCACCCTGACATCTACCAGAGTGAACCTTAAGAATAGATAGCAGAGGCTATTTATGTGTTGATTACTTAGGAGCCCTGCAGTCTACTCACCTGTCACAAGCACAAGGCATAGCCTTAGAATAAAACACATACTACAGCTTGAAGGATTTAAGAGGAGATGACAAGCAGACAGGGAGTCACAGAACACCAGAAGTACAGAGACCGAGCAAATTTTGCATTAATCAGAATAGGTACATGGTTATACTGCAATAAAAAATAATCTATAATAATAATTCTAATTACCCTCAAATAGTAACTAAAAAGTTCTGGTTGCCTAAATTATTTATGTAGCCCAGGATTTATGACACTCTTGTCTAGTGCAGTTATTTTGAAGATAAAATGAGTCTTATGTTCATGGTTGTCCAAAGCAAATCTTATGTTCAGTTATAGTTTTTTAAAAGATTTATTTATTTTATTTATATGAGTATACTGTACCTGTCTTCAGGCATACCAAAAGTGATCATCAGATCCTATTACAGATGACCATGAGCCACCATGTAGATACTGGGAATTGAACTCAGATCTATGGAAGAGCAGTTAGTGCTCTTAACCACTAAACCATTTCTCCAGCCTCCCCAACCCCCAACTTTAGTTTTAAGAGGATTTATGTTGTAGGAAATATTAAAAAAGAATCCTCCACACTATTGCTGGCAGGCCCCGGTGGGCTGTACAACCAGGCACTGGCAGGCTTTGGCTGGACTGTTCTCATCTTATATAGAATGATTCAGAGCTCCAAGATCTCTCCACCCAGCTCAGTAATTTCCCACTGCTAGCTTCAAAATTCCCATGACCTTTTGGGGTACACTTCTTGCAAACCATCTTCTGCCACAGTACCTTTCTCTCTGGATCCCAGCTGAGCCACTTCATGAAGGAAAACACCACACAAATTTAATTCTGAATCAATGGTAACTCAATCACTGGGTGCAACAACTAACATCCAAATTTCAAGCCATACTTAGTTAAATCCTTAGCCACCTGAAATGGGGTCTCCGCTATCTACATCTTCACTAGTCAAAAGTCCTGTCACCCTCTCCTGCCTTTTCCTTTCCTCCTTCCAACCCAGAAGTCTAGCCCACTCACCCAGTAATTGGTTTCTTTATTCATTAGAAGGGTCACATGAAGTCTTGAGTATGTGATTCACTCCTCGTCCAGACAGCCCCCTTAGAGAAGTTGAATTAACATCAAAATACAAACAGCACCAAGGCTTTTACAGATTTGAAACTGAAAATTTTTAAGCATAACAGATTTAAAACTGAAAAAATTTAAAATGTTAAAGGAAAGAGATGAATTGAAAATATCTAGAAAACAGAGCAGTGGCCCCAAAGATTATCATTATGACCACACACTCTGAGTCCCATGCATAGAGGTATCTTTCCTCTTCTCAAAAAAGATTACTCCAGAATCCAAGCCAAAAACTTAATGCATTGAACAACTGTGTAAAATTTACCACTTCTCAGTTTGTTTATACTACTCATAATGCAGAAACCTAGCAACAATAAGAAATGTACCTTCCAACACACACACACACACACACACACACACACACACACACCACTAGACACAGAAAATATCTGACAAGAACAGGAGACTATCTCAAGAATTTAAGAACTGCCACAAACTGTTTAAGTTTTGTTTTGGTAGTGTCTGTTTTTCTGTGAGCCTTACTAAGGAATAGAATCTGGAGATCTCCCAGCATTTCATTATCCAAAACTCCATTTTGGCTAATACCTAGAAGAGACAGACACAGCAGCACTCTCTTAAAGTGCCAGACTAATTTGGTGTCATTAATAGTCCACATGACACACATTGAAGTAGCAGCACAGGACAGCGTTTACTTTATCTCACACGTGTTTATTGGTGCCTAGGCTTGCAGATTTGAACAGCATCGCAGATTTAGGTTTTAAATGATAGGATTTCTCACTACCCACATCTGTCTTCTCATCTCATTTTATTCCTTACTGTATGGGCAGCAGTTGGATGCCTGTGATCCCAACATTGACTGTTTTATGCCAACTGAGAATTCTTTCTACAGAAAACTGTTCTACAAAAAGAAAAGAGACATTATTTTTATAAAAGATGGAAAAATGTCAGTTGAGGGAAAATACCACAACCTTTCCCAGGAACTAATAACATAACTACTGAAAAAGAACTCTAAATGAGAACACATAGGTTAGGGTCTTAAGTGGATTATACTTGAGAAGGAATGATATTATAAAATAATGAAATAATCTAGGACATAGAATAACAGACATCAATGAGAATACTCTGTTGAAAAGCAAAAGGCTAAGAGACTTCTAAAAGAGAAATAAGACAAGAGACTCCAAGTGGCCTATGTGCCATTTGGGAAGTGCTGAGAGCCCCAGTCCTGAAATTTACAGTCTGCATTTCAGCAACATCATTGACTACCTTCTGGGTGTTAAGTGTTTGTCTAGGTTGTACTTTACTGTAAAATTATTTCTGGGACGATAGCTCAGTCTGTAGGTTCATTTGTAAGCTAGATGTGGATGAATTTAAATTGGATTAACTACACATATGGATTTTTATAATAGGCTGGCTCTGTAGCTCAGCCTTTGCACCATGAATAAGAACTCTTTCAGCAAAGCTCCTCTGTATCCTGCCAACATTTTTGGTTAATCAAAGACCACGGCTCACAGAGCCTCAATGGCTTGATTCATTTCTTTGTATTTCTTTCACTTCATCCAATAAACCTTAACCTCTTCAAATACACTTATGACATTTTAGTTAACATACAATGATAAAGTAGTGCTTCATATGACATTTTCATATACATTTATAAAGAAATTCAATCATACTTATTCATTACTTCTCTTCTTGTTCCCATCTCCCCCCAGCTGTTTTATATATAAGGAAAACAAATAGTACTTATGTTTGTGAGATTGACTTGTTTTGCTTAACATAGTAATCCATTTTTTCCCAGTGGCATGGCTGGATACAATTTCATGTGTATATATACCATATTGTCTTATCTATTCATCTATTAAAGGACAACTAACATGATTCCGTAACTTGGCTCTTGTGAATATTGTCACAATGAAAATAAGCTTGCAGGCATCTCTACTGTTTGCTGGTTTAGATTCCTTTAGGTATATACCCAGGAACAATGACATTTACAACATGTTTTATGTAGGTTCTCAAATCTTCCTAGTGGGAAGATTGGTTCAAACACTTAGTTTGATACCACAAGTGGAGGCAATTTCTTTTTAAAACATATATAAATATAATTATTTTGCCTTTTCTTTTTTTATTGAATATTTTCTTTATATACATTTCAAATGTTATCCCCTTTCTCTGTTTCCCCCTGGAAACTCCCTATCCCATCTTCCCTCCCCCTGCTCGCCAACCCACCCACTCCCATTTTCCTATCCTGGCATTCCCCTGTACTGGGGCAATTACCCTTCACAGGACCAAGGGCCTCTCATCCCATTGATACCCCACAAGGCTATCCTCTGCTACATAAGCTGCTGGAGCCTTGGGTCCCTCCATGTGTACTCTTTTGTTGGTGGTTTAGTCCCTGGGAGTTCTGGGGTGTCTGGTTGGTTGATATTGTTGTTCTTCCTATGTGGTTGCAAACCCCTTCAGCACCTTCAGTCCTTTCTCTAACTCCTCCACTGGGACCCTGTGCTCAGTCCAATGGTTGGCTATGAGCTTCTGTATTCACCAGGCTCTGGCAGAGCCTCTCAGGAGACAGCTATATCAGGCTCCTGTCAGCAAACACTTCTTGGCATCTGCAATAGTGTCTGGGTTTGGTGACTATATACGGGATAGATCCCCAGGTGGGGCAGTCTCTGGATGGCCTTTCCTTCAGTCTCTGTGCCACACTTTGTCTCCATATTTCCTCCCATGAGTATTTTGTCCCCCTTTCTTTTTTTCTATTTTTGGTTTTTTTTTTTTTTTTTTTTTTTTTTTTTTTTTTGAGACAGGGTTTCTCTGTGTAGTCCTGGCTGTCCTGGAACTCACTCTGTAGACCAGGCTGGCCTCGAACTCAGAAATCCACCTGCCTCTGCCTCCCAAGTGCTGGGATTAAAGGCGTGTGCCACCAACGCCCGGCTTTGTCCCCCTTTCTAAGAAGGACTGAAGCATCCACACTTTGGTCTTCCTTCTTCTTGAGCTTCATGTGGTCTGTAAATTGTATCTTGGGTATTCTGAGCTTTTGGGCTAATACCCACTTGTCAGTGAGTGCATAACATATATGTTCTTTTGTGACTGGATTACCTCAATCAGGATATTTTCTAGTTCCATCCATTTGCCTAAGAATTTCATGAAGTCATTGTTTTTAATAGCTGAGTCATACTCCATTGTGTAAATGTACCACATTTTCAGTATCCATTCCTCTGTTGAAGGACATCTGGATTTGGCCAATTATTAAAGTTTTAAAAATAATTTTAATAAAGACATTAATGTAAAAGACATTAACATTAAAAGTCACTGAACCTTTTTTCAACTTCATTATATTTATTTATTTATTTATTTATTTATTTATTTTGGAGTCCAGTTGTTATACCCTTCCCCGTCTGCCCTCCCACAGTTCCTCATCCTACTCATCCCATTCCTCTTTCCACCCCACCCTTCCCAGGAGGATGTCCCCACTCCAGCCAGGTCTCCCCACTCCCTGGGGACTTAAGTCTCCTGAGGGGTTAGGCAAATCTTCTCCTACTGAGGCCAGACTAGGCAGTCCTCTGGTGTATGTGTGTCAGAGGCCTCGGGCCAGCTGTATGTTTATGTTGTCTGGTTGCCACTGAACCTCTTAATGCAAACAGTTATGTCATATGGTTCAATTGGTTAACTCTATGTATTGCAACAAAACCTGATCCCATGACCATGAGCATATGTATTGTACAGGAGTGTTTAACACCAACTTCCTTAGCCAAGTTAAGTCTACAGAAAGTATAGCAATAGAAGTAGAATGAGGAACATCCTGCATGTCCATTTCCAGAGGGACCCTGAGGTCAGAAGCAAGGTTGCAAGAGCATAAGTGGAGAAATGTCTGTGAATATGCAGACAACAATTTTCTCTTTTTCTTTTCTTAATGTTCCTGAGGAACCACTCTGGCTTCTTGGGTCTCTCATATAGTAGCTAGCTGGCAGTTATCCTAGTATGCAGATAATGTTGAAGTTGGAAAACTAATTGTGAATATGCCTTCCATCTCAGTTTGTACTTTGTTATTCTTGATAATGAAAACAGAGCCAGATGGCAAGGCACGCGGAGACAGTTCTATAGCTCGCAGAAATGAAGTAGGTGTGCTCTTAAGTGACACAGAGGATTTCGGCTGCTTTGCCTTGAATGGAACATGTGTAGTCCAAAAGTGAGAGGCAGATGGAATCACCTTTAACACCTCTAGCCGTGTGTGATCTGGCTTTGTGCAGAATCTACTTAGAGTAATGTGCAGGATAAAGGTGAAGGTCTGTGACTGTTGAATATGAAGTATGGAATTTTAAGGTGCCAAGGGGTCCTAAGAAAGGGTAGAGGGAGATAGCTAAGAAGGAGACTTTTAAGGCTCCATCAGATGAGAAACTAGGGTGCTGCTTTGATTTGAGTACTTCAGTAGAAAGTCAATGATGGCAGCCACTGGGATCAGAAATGTGGTCAGCTGGGATCTTGAGAGATTCTGGTATGTAAGAAATAAAATGGGACGAGAAAAAAAATCCTTTCTTTCTCCCGCTCTCTCCTTCCTTCCTTCCTTCCTTCCTTCCTTCCTTCCTTCCTTCCTTTCTTCTCTTTTATAGAAGATGACCAAAGACTGATAAATGCCAAAGTTAGTATTGAGGACAGCTGTAGTGTAGAAGTTAGGTCCTCCTTCTTCCTAGCTCCATGTTCTCAGAAATAAGACACAGACTCAAAATATAATTACTAATACCTATATAGCTAGGCTCTACTCTGACAAGATCATAACTTAAAATAATCTATTTAATCTGATCTACATTCTGCCACGTGGCTGGTCACCTATGCTCAGATACCATGCATTTGTCACATCTTTTCTGTTGAATCTCTTGCCTGGCACTATCCCAGAATCCTTTCAGCTTGCCAGATGTTCTACCTTCTATTTTCTACCTCAGCTGTAGGTCATCATATTTATTATTGACAGGTGCCACATCCATACACACACAAGTTACCATCTTTTGTTATGGAACAAAAGTTCATAATTATTTCAGAAATGCATGTACAAGAAAGAAAAATCTCTTAAAGAATGTGCTTAGTCATAAAAACTATGGGGCATTTTTAACCCCAGATAAGCAGAAAAAGTTTCTTCTGAAAGGTTTACAAATGAACATGTTTCCAGATAGTTGGCTATGTAGATGAGGGCTCACATGTGATCAAGTTCGTGGGCAGTCAACCATGTAGATGAGACACTATCAAACTCTTAATCATATAAGCTATCTTGATTTAGCTGTACAATGAAAACACAAAATTTGCATAGGCACTCACAATGAAGATTAAATTAAGAGGGATTCTTTTTTTGAACAAATTCAACAAAATGAGAAAGAAAGGATGGTAATTTCAAGATTGTTTAAATGATGATTATGGGTAAGAAGAGGGCATGCCTAAAAGAATGGTATAAAGGGAAAGGTAAGAAATAACCTTTGGGACAGACCCTGGGATTTACTGTGGGTCACCCAACTGTATTGCTCTTTGTAATTTAGACAGATTACATATCTTTTCTGTTCATAACAGTCTTGAAGGTCACAGTATCATCTAGCCCTTACTCGCTGGCTGTCTTAGACTTAGTAATACCTTGCTGAATACAACCAAGGAAAGTCATGCAGGGGTTGAGTGAGTGGGTTTAGTTACACTATCTCAGACATTCTTAGGTTTGAGTATTTTACTCATTCATGTTTATGTAAAGGTACTCCTAACCAAAGCATCATTCTTAACTGCCAATTGACTTTGATGATCTTGCTCATCATTATCAAACAGCCTTAGAGACAATAGTAAATTAATTGAAGCTGAACTAAACATAGTGGTTAAAATCAAATTGCTCAAAAAATTGGCTAAGACATTCATAAACTCCAGGATTTTCCAAAACCTCCCAGTGGGTCTCTAGGCTAAAAGCCTACTGTGGTGATTTGAATAGGTTTGGCCCCATAGATTCATGTTTTTGAATGCTTGATCCACAGGGGATAGCACTATTAGAAGGTGTTGCCAGTTCAAGTAGGTGTGGCCTTGTTGGAGGAATTTGTCACTCTGGGGGTGGGCTGTGAAGTCTCCTGTGCTTAAGCTCCGCCCACTGCGGAATTCCAGTTTCCTCGATGTTTTCAACTCAAGATGTAGAACTCCCATCTCCTCCAGCACCAGCACCACATCTGCCATGCTTCCTGCCATGATAATGGACTAAACCTCTGAAACTGTAAGCCAGCCCCATTTAATGTTTGCCTTTGTAAGAGTTGACTTGGTCATGGTGTCTCTTCAGAGCAATAAAACACTAGCTAAGAAACCTGTTCAAGGAAAGACATTTTTTATTTGTAGTTACAAAAAAACAGGGAAGGGATATATTAGTAATTTATTAAGGGAAAAAGAGAAAAATCGAATTTGCATTCTGCCACCCAGTAATTACTTTGTCTCCTTTCTTTCTTCTGTCTCTTTATCACTCCTGAAAAGGAAACTTTCAATTAGAGCATTATTTCCAGAAATAAAATCAACACAAACCCTCTGTATAGATCTAGTGATCAATGGTGACAGAAACACTAAAAGGACTTGCTATGGGGTTGGAGAGATGGTTCAGCAGTTAAGAACACTGACTACTCTTCCAGAGGTCCTGAATTCAATTCCCAGCAACCACACTGTGGCTCACAACCATCCATAATGAGATCTGATGCTCTCTTCTGTTGTGTCTGAAGATAGCTACAGTGTACTTACATATAATAATAAATAAATATTAAAGGAGAGGTTGCTAAAACACATGAATGAGGCAGCCCTTGAGTTTCAGATTCTTTAAGTACAGAAAGAAGCCTGGGAAGTGAGTTATGACATATTCCCAGTGGTGCTGATTTTACTGGTCTAAAGCCACCCCTGAGAACCATTGCCTAACTGTAGGCAACAGCTCAAAGTGCCCTGTCTGCACTAAACATGGATTTGTTCCTTCCCCAACACCCCGCCTCCTAGATACCAATAACTAAATGGAAGCCTGCTCTGAAAGGCTAGGTCACTCATACCTAGCTTTCCACGAACCTCTGAAGTCTACAGGGAGAATGTTTGAACAGTGAGCCAGAATGGGCATGAAGGAATTGGTCACAAATATAATAGTTTACTAGTTACTAACTCAATGCCCATATGAACCAGGCAAACAAGATGAATGAAGCCTTTCCCTGTAGTTACAAATGCATAGCCCAGAAATTGAAGCAGTCCAGAAACTCATATACTGTGTGGGACTTAACTGTCCAGTGTTCTCTATATGTGCATATGTCTGCTCACCCCTAGTTATTTCTATTTGTTGTTTAAATACAAGTCTTTAATTGTAAGATGACTGTAATCTTCCATTTGATAAATCAATTGGTAAAACTAAATATTAAGCTAAAATTCTAATTCTAAGTTTCTGGTTGGTAACTTTTACTGAGGAGATGGATTTATTTTGACAAACTTGAGAAAGCCATGGAGATTTTTAGGGTGAGTTAATACGGTTTGGGCAGAAACATGTGTACCCTGAGGTATATGGTTTCCAAATTCAGAATCTCTCTTTTTTTAAATTTTTATTTTCTATATTCTATGTTTACATTCCAAAGGCTTTCCCCTTTCCCAGTTCCACCCAACCATACGTCCCAAAATTCCTTTCCCCCCAACCATTCCCCAATCATCCCCCCCTCCCACGATTTCTCTGTTCTGGGTCTACAAAACTGGATCCAATCTTTTCAGGCCCAGGGTCCTCTCTTTTCTTCTTCTTGGGAATCATTTGACTTGCTAATTGTGCCTTGAGTATTTAGGGCTTCTGGGCTCATTAATATCCACTTATCAGTGATTGCATTTCATGTGTATTCTTTTGTGATTTGATTAACTCACTTAGGATGATATTTTCCAGATTTATGGCTTCATATTCAATAGTTTCATCCACATCCCTATGAAAGCACCAGTCACTTTTCAAAGGACTTCAGAAACTGGATGGATAGGCCCTCTCTGAGCTAGCAAAGTTCCTCTTTTATAATCTTTTGTCTAAGAAACTGTTATCATTCTGACTTGTGGTTTTTGTGACAAATGACTGCAAACGTTGTTTTTGATAATAGCACAGACTTATTACCTTGCAGCCCTCGATATCAGAAGAATTTAAATTAGAGTATCAGTGGAACTGCATTCCATGGCCCCAGGGACGGAGTCTGTCCCTTGCCACCTCATATTTCAGAGGCATCCTGCATTTCTCCATCTATGGCACCTACCTCAATTTAGAAAATCAACCCAACACCTTCCCCTCTCTCTGCTCTCACCATTTGCAGGAGACATGTAGACATGCATCCTTATATTCTATTACAATAACATATCTTGAAAAGGAGAGAGGCTTGCTGATGAATCAGATACTGCTTTGAAGGCATCTGTGTGCAGGTACCATGCTAGAAAGCACAGATACACTGATACACTCCATTTTACTTTGCTGCTGTGACTGTACCTTGTTTTCATTGTTGTACTTAACAGTTTAAATCAAAATGTGTTTTATTTACAAGTCTGTACACTGGGCACACATAAAGCTATACAAACACAAAGGAGGATATCTGAGTGTTAAAATGTGTATAGACTTTTAAAACAAATTTATTGGCAAGAACTCAAGCCTTTAATTATTTTGGAAGAGAACACATTTCAATTTTAAAATTATTCTACCAAACTTTTCTTTTTCCTAAAGCCCTTTAAAAAGTTTACTGGTTTCCATATGACAGACTTTCTATTTTATTTACAACAAAACAACCTTGGAAAACTCATATTGCAATTACAAGAAAAACACTAACCCTCATACTGGTTGTCATCATTGCATAATAATTTTCTGAATTATTATTATTATGTTTTTTAAAGATTTATTCATTTATTTCATGTATGTGAGTACACTGTTGCTGTCTTCAGACACACGAGAAGAGGGCATCAGATCCCCATTACAGATGGCTGTGAGCCACCATGTGGTTGCTGGGAATTAAACTCAGGATCTCTGAAAGAATAGTCAGTGCTCTTAACTGCTAAGCCATCTCTCTAGCCCCAATTTTCTGGATTATATTTGATTACCCAGATGTATGTTATACCTATACATATGTAGCTTGTATTCTAAATTGATTTAACCTTTTTTTTAGAAGCTAACTTAAATCCCGTTTCTTTATATATTTCAGATACATAAGATATTCCAAACCTAAATTTATAATGAGACAGATTGCATTTATGTTAGATACTTTTCTTGAGGAAATAACTAATTCTCTCTTCCAACCATAAACATGAGAGAGTTGAGACCTAAGCTAAGCTGGTGCTTGTATCAAGCCACACCCAAGCTTGCAGGAATGAGACCTGTGTCGCTGTGATATCTTGATTCTTTCACCTGTTGGGTTAAAGACATTTCTCCATCTGGTCTGTAAGCATCATTCTGTGCAACTGCAGCTGGTGCTAACGTGTGTGTTTGTTTGTGTTCTTTCACTGCTACTACATCCCTGTAGAGAGCTTGAGAAACACTTAGCCCTACTCCCGAACACTACTGGCACAAGACTCCTCATCTAGCTCAGACCCATTTTGTCTAGACCCTTCCCCCCGAGACAATTCCTCACCCAAAGACAATGCCTGTATTGTATCATCTAAAATGCAAGGGCTCTTAGAATTTTATTGCTTCCCTGAGTTATACCAGCCCCAACTCTCTGAAGTAGTTGCAGTTTTTATTAATTGTTTCTTCCCACATCCTAAGCAGCAGCAGCAGCTGGAGCACAGAGCACCTCTGGGAATGCAGCACCATTGAACTTCCTCGTGTCTCTGCTTCCAGGCTGGCAAACTCAAATACATTCTCCAAAGTTGAGGGACCATGGTCTTTGTCACTGACTTTGGTGAAGAAGACCTGGAAGGTTACAGACCAAGTGTATTTTTCCAGATTGTGCTGTGTCTTCTTGGAGGTAATTGATGTGATTGTCCTTGGTCGATGGAGTGATGGGGGAGTGGGGAGAAGAGAAAAGAACTCATACTTAGCTTAACTTTGACAGGAATCCAAGTGAGAATGACATTCTACTGAAGTCACTTCTATAAGGAATACAGTTATGTTCTTCATTCCCACTACTATAAATTCATTGGTGAGTGGCTATAAATCTAAATACTTTTTTGGTTTTGATTAATGTATCTATTCATCCAAGGAAAATCATTTTCCTGTATTTTGGAAAACAGGTACTGTGTTAGAAGTTTCTCGCTCTGACAAGGTGCCTGACAGAATCAGCTTAATGGAGGAAGGTTGTATCTGGGCACATAGTTTTAGCAGCAATGATCCATGGTTGACCAGCTTTATCATTTCTAGGCCTATGGTGAGGTATAGCACCATTTCTGACAAAGCAAAGCTTCTCACTTTATGACAGCCAGCAAATAGAAAAGAATAACAAGTTAAATCAGCACATGCTTCCCAGGATGCGCCCAGAAGAACTGAGATGACTCCCTTCCTCCAACCAGGTCCCACCTTCTTCTGTTCTACTGCTTCTCAATAGACCACTTGAAGTTTGAATCAATCAATATATTAGCTACTGATTAGGTCAGAACCTTCAGGGTATACTCATGTCTAGACATGCCCTCATAGACATACCCAGAGTTGTGCTTTACTGATCTACTAGGGTTCTCAAATTTATCCAAGCTGATGAAAAACATTAATTACCATAAATATTTCTGGTTTTTGTAAAATAGGGATTACATACATTTTTATATCATGTGTAAGCATATACAAATCTTTGAGTGTACTCAAAACTTTCATATTTGTCTGTTTTTCTCAGCCTTTAAAACATGTTTTCAAAGGAAGTTTGTAGTGAGCCTCTGGTTTACAAATGTAGACAATAAGGCTTTAGAGTTGAGTTACTCAAACTGCCCAACTAATTTAATAGGAAAACTATAACATAACACAAAAATTCTAACTCCAGTTTCTTTTCACTTTTGAAATTTAAGTTGAAATAGTAGTACAGTTAGTACGCCATAATATTAGATGCTAGATAAAACCAAATAAAAATTTCAGATGTTATTCATTAAAAGAAAATTCTTTGTCATATTTTAGATGTATGCAATGAGGAACATGTAATATGTTGATCAGTAGACATACCCTGGTATTTTACTAGAAGATTGTTAAAGAAGTTAAAAAAAATCACTACAGGGGTTGGTGTTAGGATTCTGTCTAAGCTCCACCCCACAGTTACCTGGTAATAGCCAGGTATGCTCCTCCCCACAATTACCTGGCAATAGTCAGGTAGGCCTGGTCCACTATAAGAAGGGCCGCTGCCCCCTCCTCTCTCTTACTCTTGCCTCTCTCTCTCTTGTCTCTCTCTCTCTCTTGCCCCTTGCCCCATTGCTCCCCCTCTCTCCATGTGGTCATGGCCTGCCTCTACTTCTCTACTTTATCTACTCTATCCTCCTCTCTGCCTTTCTCTGAATCTGCTACCCTCTTAACCTTCCCATACCATGAATAAACTCTATGGGCCTGCTGAGGCACCCACTTCCCCCCACCTCACCATACCCCCATAGAACATATCTTAATATTTCTTTATCTTTTTTATAATCACAACAGTTGGAAAGATAGCTAAGTAGCTGAGAGCACTTATTGTTCTTGCAGAATCCAAATTTGGTTCACAGCATCTCTTCCATCCTCTTTAGATACCAGGAATGCATATGACAGAAAAACATCCATATACATTAAATACATGACAGAAAAACATTCATACACATTAAATAAGTAAATCTTTTAAAATCTCTGTAGATTAATAGGTAAATACAATCTCTACTGTCTATTGTCTGTTAGATAGACTGTGTAGAATCATAAAAAATCTCTACTATAAAATAACAATTATGAAATTATTTAATACATTTAAATGGCATAAAATTCCAATTTCAGATTTAAGTTTCTTTTGTACTGTGTGTCTTTAAAAGTCATCCATAACTGTAGCAACTTTAAATGCTGTTTAATTAAATATCCTAGCATTTATTTGTTTCTGATAACTTTAAATAAAAACCATATAATTTATATATATATATATATATATATATTCAAGTATCAATATTCTAAATGTCTTTACAGAGCCACTAAACATACATTGCACTTGGAAATAGTCATTCTGAGGGAAAGATAGTTAAGTAAAAGAACCCTATGTAGACAGAACATGCACAAATAGACCAAGGACATCTGTGGTGTTTCACATGGTCATGATTTAGAGGTAGAGATTCAAAGCATTGATTCATATTTATCTTCATATAGATATGGGTGGATATATGTAAATGTTTGTTAATATGTGCTTATACACAGGTTCATCTAAGCATGTGTACTTCTTTGCTTTGTCAGTTGTCAAGATCTATTAACAAATTATTCCAAGCACAGCCCTGACTTCTGATTCTTCCATTACCCTATAGAAGGAAACAGGGATAGATTATTAGGACAGCTGCTATACAAAATGAAAAAAGTGCAAAGCACAATGCATCCTGAATATCTTGTAGAGGCATAAAAAGTGTCTGAAACCCCAAAAAATGGATTTGATATCAATTATATGAACATACATTAAATGGGCACTATTAAAGTTATATCTAAATTATCACATATTGAAAAGATAATAGGAACTAGATTTTGTGTGTGTGTTTAACATCCTTCTATCCATCCTTCCATCCATCCATCCATCCATCTACCCACCCATCCAACCACCCACCCATCCATCAATCCATCCATCCATCCATCCATCCATCCATCCATCCATCCACCCATCCATTCATTTTATGTATTTAGTAGGAAGCATGGTTTTTGCCATGGTGGGCATGTGGAGGGTAGAAGACAAACTGCAGGAGTTGGTTCTTTCCTTCTACCATGTGGATTCCAGGCATTGAACTCAGGTCAGCAGTCTTGGAGCAAGTGCTACTACCCTAAACCATACCACTGGCCCCAGAAAAGTTTTAAAAATACACTTTTGCCGGGCGGTGGTGGCGCACGCCTTTAATCCCAGCACTTGGGAGGCGGAGGCAGGCGGATTTCTGAGTTCGAGGCCAGCCTGGTCTACCAAGTGAGTTCCAGGACAGCCAGAGCTACACAGAGAAACCCTGTTTCGGAAAAAAAAAAAGAAGTCAAAATAAAAATACACTTTTACTTTAGAATGCCTTTAGATTGATAGAAAATTTGGATCAATCAGACAGCTTCCCTGTATACATATCCAGTTCACACTATTGTAACATCTTAAATTAGTGTGGTATCTTCGTTACATTTAAGGAATGGATGCTGATATTATGAGTTACAGTTCCTTCTTTATCAGATTTCATTAGCATTTACTTCATTTCCCTTTCTGTTGCAGAATCCCACCCAGGATATGACATTACATTAATATGTTTTATTTAGTCACCTTGATTGCCTGTTACAATGCTTTCCAGCTATTTTGTAGAATGTTCTCAGTTAGGATTTGTCTGACATTTTTCTCACAAGACCAGCATTAACTCTGTTTTGTTGTAGCCCAGTGTCAGGAGAACTGGCCTTTTTGACACTTGTTTGCTCTTGCTGTTTTGCTACTCTCAAGGAATTATACAATGTTCATTTTGCTGATGTCTCTATTTGCTCCAAATGTCTCCATGTTTTCAGTCAGCACATATGGCATATACTATAATAATTCAATCATAATATACAGTAGTTGTTATAAGAGTCTCAAGCATTTTCTCTCTGGATTTTAATAGGTCGTGTTGAAAATAACAAATTCAGCTACATTGATGTTGATTAAAAACAACTGACCATCATAGACTTTCCATGTAAACCTAATGGTTTGACTTGCCCATTAATTACCAAAATATTTGTTATTCAACTCATGGAATCATTGTCTGTGCTGTGAACAAATGCATATGTATTTTTCTTGCAAGGATTTTGCTGCTAATATAGAAAAGCATCGCTATTGTTTTTGCTAACTTTGATCTGAGAGGAATTTGTTCATCATATTATTACTTTTTTGTCAGAGCTTTTATGTGCCATTTTCAATATTTTAGCTTATTTGCATGATGGTATAATATTGATCTGAACACTATAGCTCTTAGTATTTGGAATTCTTGCTTTAATTTGTCATTATGTCATTGACAATTTAAAGAACTCATGTTCGTAGAAACTGGTTCTTCTGACATCTACTTATAAACACATTTAAGAAAGCAAGTCTGGTGAAAATGATGACATCCATTCCAAGTTTTGTGGCAGAAGTAAAATATGCAACTTCATCATCTGACCCCTCCACTGTCTGAGCTTTCTGTTCCCTTTTCAAGGACATTGAATCCGTTGCTCTACCGATTCAAGTCACAATTCACAAATGCATTGAAAGAGGAATATCTGTCTTTCAGTCCAAGAGATCTGCCTTGTGATGCACACGAGGAGACCCTTAGAAGTGCAGTCAATAGTTAACTGCCTGAGCATATATACCCTGAAACTATTTTAGTTAGCAACATTTTTGTATGTTAATATTGTAAAGTTATCTTGCAGAAAATATAAGGTTGGTTTGGACCTCAAAAAGTTTAATTTCCATGTCAAAAATTTATAACAAAACCTGAATTCAGACAATTATGGTCTTTTCCTTTCTTGGACATCAAGTCTAAGTTGTTTAGAATAGTTAAGCACATTTGGAGAGGAGGAAGGAGTCAGGTTTGATGCTCTGCAACTGCTTCCAAAATAGTCACTGTTGTGTTTGGTTCTCAAATGTTCAAAGTTTCAGTCACTGGAATGTCCCTCATCCTCAGTCACTAAGCTTCTTGAAAGCACAATAGAGTCATGGGAGCTATTCTGCTTCCGAAATAACCTCATTGACTCTCATATGCCAGTTCTCTACAGCCAAAGGAACTGGTTTCTCTTAAAACTTCCCATTCTATGATTTACTAAGCATGCCAAGTGTGTTTTATTTTTGTTTGTTTGCATTTTGTTACTATTTTCATTATGATGGGGAAGACTTTTCTATGTGTTCTGTCCTGGTAAACTAGATCTTGACAAAAACTTTCTCTGTCTCTCTGTCTCTCTCTGTCTCTCTCTGTCTCTCTCTCTCTGTCTCTGTCTCTCTCTCTCTCTCTCTCTCTCTCTCTCTCTCTCTCTCTCCCTCTGTCTCCCACCCTCCACCCTTCTCTCTCTTCATCTTCCTCTCCCTCTCTGTATTCTGCATCTTTATGTATGCACCCCCCCACACACAGTACACATATGAGCACAGCTGCACGTGGGTGGATGCATTCATGTAAAAGCCAGAGCTCAACCCCTGGTGTCCTTGTTCTTTGGGTCCCTCTCCCTTGTTTTGCTTTTTCAGTCAGGACGTCTCACTGTCCTGGTGCTCACTAGTTAGGCTAGACTGGATGGCCATTGAACCGCATAGATTGATCTGCTTCTGCCTTCCCAGCTTATGGGACATAAACATGTGTTACCACTCTGGGCTTTTAAAATCAAATATGGGTCCTCATATCAAATATGCTTGGTTGGACAAGCCAGCATGGCAGTCTTCATGTATATGGTAGAGTGTGACATGTCTGTTTTATGAGTAGAATGCATGATATGAATAAGGAGATGCCCTAAAAACAGTTAAAGTTCTAGAGGAAATTTTCAGTCTTTAAGATTGGCACACAGGAGTTGAGATTGTTGGCAGGTAGCAGCAGAGGTTGCCAGGCCTCTTTTGTGTAGTTAGAAATGGTTCTGGGGCCAATATGGCAGCTAACCAGGAACTTGTTTATGTAAAGCAGGAATCTTTACATTTGTTTAATCTTTACATTTGTTTGTTTAAAAGAGCATCTGTAACAATAAAAGATGTAGCTAGCATCCTCCCTGATAGCCTCTGATCTGACAAGTTAGATAAGGGAATAAAAAGATCCCAAGGTCACCAGAAGCTGGAAAGAATGGAAGAATGGATAAAGAAAATGTGGTATATTTACACAATGGAATACTACTCAGCAATTAAAATCAATGAATTCATGAAATTCTTAGACAAATGGTTGGATCTGGAAAATATCATCCTAAGTGAGGTAACTAAATCACAAAAGAACTCACATGGAATGCAGTCACTGATAAGTGGATATTAGCCCAGAAGCTCTGAAAACCCAAGACACAATTCACTTATCAAATAATTCCCAAGAAGAAGGAAGGAGAGGGCCCTGGTCCTGGGAAGGCTTGATGCAGCATTGTAGGTGATTACTAAGACAGAGAAGTAGGAGGGTGTTGATTGGAGAACAGGCGGAGGGAAGAAAGCTTATGGGACTTGTGGGGAGGAGGGAACCAGGAAAGAGAAAATCATTTGGAATGTAAACAAAGAATATAGAAAATAAATAAAAAAGAACCTAAAAAACAGGAAAAAACAGATCCCAAAGTCTGACCTTCAGTAGAAAAGGAGGGAAAATCTGTCACCCACATATGGATGGGGGCCTTGATAGTGGTCCAGTACAAGAAACTAGGGTAATTAGGAAATACTCAGAACTTAAACTTATGAAATCAAGGAAGACCTTTGAGAAAACAATGAAAGAGCTTGTTATGGTCTGGCTTGTGAAGCTGTGGGACATGGCATCAGATGGAATCAGTCCTGCTCTTACGGAGGCAGAAAAACTGACTAATATAACTACCTTAAGGCATAGCCTGAGACAGTATGAAAGAAATTAGTACCCGATGAATTGGTTTATCAGAGCCATTACTCCCTTATCTCTTTCTGAGGTTTCCACAAGAATGACTGGGAATGGGAGATTATGGAGAAAGGAAAGGCACTATTGAGAAACACAAAACGAGGCAAGCTGTGCTCAAACTCAGTTCTAGGATCAGATAAATCTGTGTTCACAGAGATTTAGAAAAGGTTGATCCATCAGGGGCCTAGAAACTGGCATGGAAATTTACTAGCTTTGCTAAGCCCATTGATGGGGCAAGGTCTTTACAAAGTAGAAAAGTCATTGTCAGATCTCAGTAACTTAGATAGTATGTACATAGTATCCATAAAGTGAGAGAGCAACCTAGAGACGATTAAAAAAAAAAAAAGATAAAACAGAGAAAGAGAGCTATCTGGGTTACTTGAAGAAAAATGTGGCAAGACTTGTGTTGAGCTGTAAAGCCTAAGGAAAAATTGATCAAAAGCCAAAATCGTATGCTAAGGAGCTGCTGGAAGACATTGAAAAGACCGCCATGATAAAATAGTACAGTTAAAGACAACTAAGCCTATTCCAGGTGTGGTAATTATTCTCCCAGACTACAGAGGGTACATTTTGCTCCAGCAAAATGTTATTCTAAGGGTAGAGAAGGTTTTCCAATACAGAATACGATGCATAGAGAGGCAACAGTTATGGCTGCAGCCACAGTGCCAACCCAGGGTCACTCTGACCCAGGGAGCGAGCAGACACATCAAGAAAGAGCAGGGCTATAGTAACTGAATAAGTCTAAGCAGATTAAGTCAGTCCCATTGAGTTCATCATGGGGGAGAAATGAAGGCAGGCTCCATAAAACAGCTTCAAGATATAAAAATGTAATGGCTTAGAGACAATGACTGAGGGCGACAGTTTGCCTATCCATGCTTTTGTAGCCAACCTTGACCTGTGGGGAAAATAATACAAATAAATGGACTATTTAAAAGATGTGTTAGGCCTTACTTATTTTATGTCTTTTGGATTCTTTTAAGCTGTGATTCATTGGGCTTACCTAATATTTGCTGAGACTGGATAGCTATAGACAATCATACTGCTTCACCAAAGTTGTCTTTTTACAACCTTGTGACCTGATGTTTGTTATTGGATCATGATTAGGATGTTACTTTGTACTGTTCCTCTTCTACAAAAGCTTTTATTTTATATAGAAACATGATGCTAACCTTTGAATGTTTTAGGAATTCAAAAAGCCATTGGAGAGACATCCAGGACAATGGTATTTTCATCTACCTTACCATCCTACTGGGTTGGTTCATTTAGAAATAAAATTCAAAAGGTATCCTTCATGGCTGGAAAAGGACAATTGTAGAAGCTGTAAGGTTATTAAATAAAAACCCAATGCCAGAGGTGGGCTACTTCCCTGTGAGTTGTTTGCCACAGAAACTCTTGAGGTTCTACAAACCATAAAGGCTATTGCTACCACTGTTGGTTGTATGCAAAACTAAAAGGTAAGACCTATTGCCAAAGACATTATAGGACATGACAAAATTAAATTGGGACTGTACTGAAAACTTCTGCCACACTAGCTGATTTTTCTAGTACCCGAAGGGGTCATATAGATCACTGGTGAACAGCTGTTACCAGCATTCCCGTTTGACTAAGGACCCTATGTGCTAAAATACTAACATGCCAGGCAGGCTGGGCTTGCTTGTGCAATCATGGCTCTATCATCCTGGTTAAAAACTAACAGCCTTCTGAATGAATTTGAGCTCTACTCCACAAGAAGTAGTTCACATCTAATACTATAAGCCAGGACAAACTCATGGCTGGGAAGGTCATAAGCCTAAATGCAAAAACAACTTTTGTTTTACTGGAAGGATGTGATGTGTCTGTCAATACACTCTCTAAACCTATGTGTTTATGTTCATAGGTCACTCGCTAATGTTGTCAGCCTCAACTCATGACCACTGATCATGCTCTGGAGAAAAAGTAACTGATTGTGGTTATATGCTGATACTATATGCACCTGCTCTAAAACCCAGAAATCATTTAAAAAGAGAGGACAAAAACAAAGAGACATAAGATCTGGAAAAAGAGGTGGAATGTTATATAAATTTCCTCCAAGGGTGAAGCATTCTGTCTAGTAGGGAAGTTCCTTAAACATGACCATAAACAACTCAAAATAGCCCAGGACCTCCCTAAAACTTATCAGATGCACTAGGTCCCTCCCTGCCAGTAAACGCTAAAAAGAAAAATCCTTTAAGACAAACTAAACTGTAGAGAAGACTAACGCCAAACCAGCTGCCTGGATGAAGCAGAAACCAACTTCCCAGAAGATGTTTATAGATTCTCTCTAACCTACCTGTTCAGGGCATGCGGTGTGATCCACGTTCTCAGCTTTGAGAGCTGTCACCCATTCTGGAGTATGCATTGGTTACATGTATGTCTTTGACTCATTTCTACATATACTTGTAACCCCTGTAACCCCTCATCCATACTTCTTAAGTAACCTCAATAAAACTCATTAATTTACCAATCTGGACTTTGATGGTATCTGTACCTTGGTTTCTTATAGGCTTCCTATATGGGATGAGCAGATGTTTGTGCTGTGTGTGTATTGTATTGGCTCTCCTGCAGGAAAGTTTTGTCACATAACACTGCCTGACCAGTAAAGCTTTTATAGGTTCTGTAACTCAAGGTAAGGAACGTCCAGGGTGTCTACTTCAAAGAAAAGGCCAAGTTTTTGTCTCTTGTGCTTCCTAACAATAAGACAGTAGCATAATGCCCACCAGGTATCCTAGGAGTACTTTTACAGTCATTAGTGAATAAAAATTATACATATCAATAATTTTTACTGTAAAGTTTCCATAGGTATGTATACATTGGGCTGCATACTTTGCTCATATCCACAGTCTCTAAATGATTTCCCTAATCCTCTACTCTTACCCTTTTTCAATTGGTCCACTGACCATCTCTAACAGTCGCTCTACTATGTTTAGGTCACATCCCAACCCCACTTACTATACAAGGAAGTCAATACGTAAGCTTTGTCTTTCTTCATCTGATTTCCTTTGCCTGACATGGTGACATCTAGTTTTGTCTTGTTTTTTAATCAAATATTTTCTTTATTTACATTTCCAATGTTATCCCCTTTCCTCATTTCCCCTTGGAAACTCCACTATCCAATACCCCCCCCCATTAATCCACCCACTCCTGCTTCCCTGTCCTGGAATTCACCACATACTCTCATTGATATCCGAAAAGGCCATCTTCTGCTACATATGTGGATGGAGCCATGGGTCCCTCCATCTGTACTCTTTGGTTGGTGAATAAATTCCTAGGAGCTCAGTAGTACTGGTTGGTTCATATTGTTGTTCCTCCTATGTGGCTGCAAAACTCTTCAGCTCCTTGGGTCCTTTCTCTAGCTCCTCCTTGGAGACCCTGTGCTCAGTTCAATGGTTAGCTGGGAGCTTCCCCCTCTGTAGTTGTCAGGCACTGGCAGGGCCTCTCAGGAGATAGCTATATCAGGCTCCTGTCAGCAAACACTTGTCGAAATCCACAATAGTGGATATTTCGTTCTCTGGAGTCTAACTTCTTGATATCAGTCCTCTATTGGATGTAGGATTGGTAAAGATCTTTTCCCAATCTGTTGGTTGCCATTTTGTCCATTGATAGTGTCCTTTCCCTTACAGAAGCTTTGCAATTTTATGAGGTCCCATTTGTCAATTCTTGATCTTAGAGCATAAGCTATTGGTATTCTACTCAGGAAATTTTCTTCTGTGCCCATGTGCTCCAGGTTCTTCCCCATTTTCTCTTCTATTAGATTCAGTGTATCTGGTTTTATGTGGAGGTCCTTGATCCACATGGACTTGAGCTTTGTACAAGGGGATAAGAATGGATCAATTTGCATTCTTCTACATGATAACCACCAGTTGAACCAGCACCATTTCTTGAAAATGCTGTCTTTTTTCCACTGGATGGTTATAGCTCCTTTGTCAAAGATCAAATGAGCATAGGTGTGTGAGTTCATTTCTGGGTCTTCAATTTTATTTCACTGATCTACCTGCCTATCACTATACCAACCATGCAGTTTGTATCATGATTGCTCTCTAGTACAGCTTGAGGTCGGGGTGGTAATTCTGCCTGAAGTTCTTTTATTGTGAAATAGTTTTTGCTGTCCTGGGTTTTTGTTATTACAGATGAATTTGAAAATTGCTCTTTCTAGTTCTGTGAAGAAGTGAGTTGAAATTTTGATGGGGATTGCATTGAATCTGTAGATTGCTTTCATCAAGATGACCATTTTTACTATATTAATCCTGACAATCCATGAGCATGGAAGATCTTTGCATCTTCTGAGATCTTCAATTTCTTTCTTCAGAGACTTGAAGTTCTTGTCATATAGATCTTTCTCTTGTTTGGTTAGAGTAACACCAAGGTATTTTTTATTATTTGTGACTATTGTGAAGGAGGCTGTTTCTCTAATTTCTTTCTTGGCCTGTTTATACTTTAAGTAGAGGAAGGCCACTGATTTGTTTGAGTTAATTTTATATACAGCCAGTTTGATGAAGTTGTTTATCAGTTTTAAAAGTTTTCTGGTAGGAGTTTTGGGGTCACTTAAGTATATGTTCATATCATCTGCAAATAGTGATATTTTGACTTCTTCCTTTCCAATTTGTATTCCTTTGACCTCTGTTTGTTGTCTAATTGTTCTGGCTAGGACTTTGAGTACTATATTGAATAGGTATGGAGAGAGAGGGTAGCCTTGTCTAGTCCCTGATTTCAGTGGGATTGCTTCAAGTTTCCCTCCATTTATTTTGATGTTGGCTACTGGATTGTTGTATATTATTTTTAAAGTCTTTAGGTATGGGCCTTGAATTCCTGATCTTTCCAAGACTTTTACCATGAAGAGTTATTGAATTTTGTCAAGTGCTTTCTCAGCATCAACTAAAATGATCATGTATTTTCTTCTTTGAGTTTGTTTATATAGTTAATTACCTTGATGGATTTTCTTATATTGAACCATCCTTACATCCCTGGGATGAAGCCTGCTTGATCATGATGGATGATCATTTTGATGTGTTCTTGGATTCGGTTTGTGAGAGTTTTATTGAGTATTTTTGCATTGATATTCATAAGGAAAATTTGGCTGACATTCTTCTTTGTTGGGTGTTTGTGTGATTTAGGTATTAGAGTAATAATAGGCTTCATGGAATGCATTGGGTAGTGTTCCTGCACATTTTATCCCCCTCCCTGTCCATCCTTCGACTGTTCTACATCCCATACCTCCTCCCCATCCCTCTATCTCCATGAGGTTGTCCCCACCCCCACCCCAGCTGACCTTTAAATTCCCTGGGGCCTCCTGTCTCTTGAAGGTTGGGTGCATCATCTCTTAAAGAACACAGACCCAGCAGTCCTTTACTGTATGTGTGATGGGAACCTAATATCAGCTGGTATATGCTGCCTACTTGGTGGTCCAGTGTTTGAGAGATCTCAGGGGGTGGGGGAGTCCAGATTAGTTGAGACTGCTGGTCTTCCTACAGGACCTCACCCTTCTCCTCAGCTTCTTTCAGTAATAGTGTCAGGCCTTGGGACCTCCCTTTGAGATAGATCACACTTTGGGCCTGTTGCTGGACCTTCTTTTCCTCAGTCTCTTCTCCATTTCCATCCCTGTAATTCTTTCAGACAGGAACACTTATGGGTCAGAGTCGTGACTGTGGGATGGCTCCCCTTTCTGAGAGGAAGGAATCTTAACTGAAAAAAATGCCTCCAAAATATCTGGATGTAGTGCATTTTTAATTAATGATTAATTGAGTGGGATCAATCTCTTTATGGGTGGTGTCATTTTTGGGCTGGTGGTCCTGGGTTCTATAAGAAAACAGGTTGAACAAGCCATGAGAAAAGACAGCAACTAGGACCCCTCATGGCCTCTGCATCAGCTCCTACCTCCAGATCCCTGCTTTGTTTGAGTTCTTATCCTGACTTCTTTTGGTATAAAAGTGTAAGTCCAGTAAACCCCTTTCTTCCTGAGTTGCTTTGGTCACAGCATTTCATCACAGCAAGAGAAACTCTAACTGGTTTGAATGAGAAATGTTTTTTGTAGACTCCCTTACTTGTACACAACTGGTTTCCAGTTGGTGATGTCTGGGAGGTTTAGGTGATTCCAGCAGACCCGTTGGTACTTAAGGTGTCAGTGGCAAATAGAGATGCTGATGGGAGCCTTTAGCAGGTCCCTCTAGGTAAATCACGGAAGAGATCTTTGAGATTTTGGAATAAGGTTCTACTGTCATCTGCAGACAACTATTCTCCCTTTGCAAAGCAGCTCTTGGCCTTCTTTTGGGGCTTAGTTGAAACTGAAATGTGATAATAGGACACCAAGTTACCATGCAAACTGAACTGCTCACCATGAGCTCGGTGTTATCAGACCCACCAAGCCATAAAATAAAATGTGCACAGCAGCAATCTATCATTAAATAGAAAGTGAAATGGAGCTTAACCCCCATGTTCAAGAATATTAAGTGGAATTAAGGGAGTGGTATCCTTAGAGCAAGATCCCACCAAGCTAATCTTACTGTATGTCTTTACAGTTGAACAAAAGATAGTGATATTATGTTAGGTGTATTTATGACTTGCCTTACTGATGGTTCTTCACATTGTGCAGGCACAACCTAGAAGTGGGCAGCTGCAACATTGCAATCCCTTTCTGGGACAACCCTGAGGCATACTGGTGAAGGGAAATCTTCACAGCGGGCAGAACTTTAGGCACTACACATGATCATACAATTTGTTTGGAAGAAGAATGGTCAGATGTATGATTGTTCACTGACTCATGGGCTGTAGCCAATGGATTGTCTAGATGGTCAGGGACTTGGAAAGATCATGGCTAGGAAATTAGCAAGAAAGACATCAGGGAAGAAGAAGAAGAAGTATGTGAATAGGTCTCTTCAAATGAACAAAGAATGTGAAGGTATTTATGTCCTGTGTAAATGTTCATCATAAGATGACTTCAGCTGAGGAGTTCAACAATCAAGTGGATAAGATGACTCATTTTGTGGAGAGTCAGTCTCTTTCCCCAACCATCCCTGCCATTGCCCAATGAACAAAGTAGAGACATGGTGGCAGAAATGCAGGTTATGCGTGGGCTCAATAACATGGACTTCTACTCACCAACCCTGTCAGGCTATAGCTGCTGCTGAATGCCATATCTGCCAACAGCAGAACCTAACACTGAGTCCCAGATATGGCACCATTCCTTGAGGTGACCAGCCAGCAACCTGGTGGTAGATTGACTACATTGGACCACTTCCTTTGTGGAAAGGACAGCATTTTGTTCTTATTGGAGAATGACTTATTCTGGTTATGGATTGCCTTTCCTGCATGTAGTGCTTCTGCCAAAACCACCATCCATGGTCTTACAGAATGCTTTATCCACCATCATGATATTTCACACATCATTACTTCTGACCAAGGAACACATTTCACAGCCAGAGAAGTGTGACAGTGGGCTCACGATCATGGAATTCACTGGTCTTACCATGTTCCCCATCATCCTAAAGCAGCTGGTCTGATAGATGGAATAGCCTTTTGAAGACACAGTTACAGCAACAATTAGGTGGCAGCAGCTTAGAGGGCTGGGGCAGCATTCTTCAGAAGGCAGTATATGCTTTGAATCAGCATCCTATATATAGTACAGTTTCTCCCATAGCCAGGATCCATGTGTTTAGGAATCAAGGGGTGGAAAAGGGAATAGTCAGTCCTAGTGACCTACTAGGAAAGTTTTTGCTTCCTGTCCCCACAAACCCTAGGTTCTGCTGGCCTAGAAGTTTTCGTTCCAGAGAGGGTAGAGCTCCTGCCAGGAGCCAAAATGAGCCACAACAAACATTCCATTGAACTGGAAGCCCAAACCTCCTCCTGGTCATTTTGGGCTTTTAGTGCCCTTAAACCAACAGGCTAAGAAAGAAATATCAGG
This sequence comes from Apodemus agrarius, assembly GCA_964023405.1. NCBI lineage: Eukaryota > Metazoa > Chordata > Mammalia > Rodentia > Muridae > Apodemus > Apodemus agrarius. The sequence goes on along the minus strand of OZ030021.1, from coordinate 48,567,104 downwards.
GTTAGGAGGGGTGATAGCTGCATGTTACCGTGGAAAAATTGGATTGCCTCTTCACAATGGAGGTAAGAAGGATTATGTCTGGAGGCAGGAACTTGGGGCATCTCTTAGTAAGACCGTCCCGTGATTCAAGTTGATTGAAATCCTAAGGTAGTGATGGAGCCTTGCTGGAAAAATTATATAACTGGAAATTCCTGCCACTTCCAGGTGGCTCTCTCTTTGTGCCTGCATCTGAAGATGTGAGTTTTTCGGTTCCCTGCTCCTGGCCCCATGCCTGCCTCTTGCTGCTACGCCTTCCTGACATGATGGATTTGCATCTCTCTAGAACTATAAGCTAAAATACACTTCTCCTTCCTAGCGCTGCCTTGCTCATGGTGATTTATCAGAGCAACAGAAAGAGAACCAGTAGAACAGAAATGGATAAACTGGCTTCTTTTTATTATGAAGTGTAATGACCCATGGGCAAAGAATAAAAGGACAATTTCTCCATTTCTTCCCAACTGTGATTGAATTTTTTCCCAATCTCATAAGAGTTGAAGAATGCTTTGTGAGTTCCTGTAACTATGAAATATTTTTATACTCAATATTTTATATATTCTATAGCTCAATATTTTATACATTTTTGGAATTATTTTCTTTCAGTTTTATGTTTATGTCTTGCATCCATTTTCTTTTATACTTTTGACACATTGCTTAATGAAATGCGAAAGTCCACTGTTTAAAAGGTTACCCAAGGTGTGGAGAGGTAGGTCAGTAACACTGGCACCTTGGAAACTGAGGCTAAGGAATTGCCAGGAGTCAGCCTGGGCCACAGAATGAGTGAGCATCAGGCCACCCAGGGCTGGATATTCTATACTTTTGTTGACAGTGGAATATTGAAGTCTCTATTATTCTATGACTGCCATTTTCTTCTTTTAAACTTGCCAGTACTGGTTGACTTAAATTCGTTGACTATTTAGACAATACATGTTTATAATTGCTATATCTTTCTTTTGATGTGGTTGTTTTAGTATCACTTATTCACATTTCTCTCTAGCATCAGTTTGTAATGTGAGTCTGTTTTGTATTTGGGAAGCATAGCCTCGCTATTTTCTTTCACTTGTTTTGCATAACATCTTTTTCTGTCTCTTCCAGACTATGCAATATACTTGAATATAAAACGTTTATTGTCGATGACTGACTACAATTGGATCTTGTATCTTTATGTGTCTGCATGCTTCATTTAACACATTTATATTTGGATTATTGATACATACTTACGTGTTATTGCTCTTTTATACTTTTTCCCACTAGTGTTAGAGTTCACTTTCTTACTCTCTTACTGGCTCTGTACTTCATTAACTTTTGTGCTGATGGGCTTTGACACCTTTGTCTTTTTTCTTTTGTGTAACATCTACAGATCTTATCTCTGTGGGTAGCATGACCTATGAAAAGTAGATTATAATTGTAGCACCCTGCTTTAACTGCTTGGAGTTGGACACACTATATTTTTTCTACTTCTCTTTCACATAATATATTTTCAATGTTATGATGCATACCTACTTAAACTGGGGCTCCATTAATACAGCTTAACAACAGCCATTTTTTTTTATTTTTTATTGAATATCATCTTCATTTACATTGCCATGGTAAAACCTTTCCCAATTTTCCCCCTCCCCAAAGCTCTCCAACCCCTCCTCCTTTCCCCTGCCTCCATGTATATGCCCCTCCACCTGACACACTCCCACCTCCCTCCCCTCGGGTTCCTTTTGTTCAGGCCTCAGTTGAGCCTTTACCTGACCAAGGACAATTCTTCCCACTGATGCCCAACAAGGCCTTCCTCTGCCACATTTTTGGCTGTAACCATGTGTGCCCCTTGAACAACAGCCATTTTTAATACTCATTTATTTTTTTAAGTCTATACTAGAAGTGAAAGTAACTTACCTATCACCATTTTATCATGTTGCCTATAGAGTTGCCTACTGACTCTTTTGCTTTTGGATATTCTTGAGGCACTGCCTAGCATGCTTTCATTTTACTGAATGAAAATCTCCTAGTACTAAGGTCCACTAGCAATGGAATTCCTTAGATACTGTTTGACTAAAATAAGTATTCCACTTTCATTTCAGAAAAACATGTCTGCCAAGTGGGGTGTTCTTGATGGGCAGTTTTCTTTCAGAATTTTTAGTATATCATCCCAAAAGACCTGCACACTATCTGCTAAAAACAACAACAGCAACGACAATAACAACAACAACAACAACAATAAAACCCCTTAGTCTTCTTATAGTCTTAAGTAGGTTCCCATGTACCTAGTTAGTCATCTTATTGATGATGCTGCCAAAATTATCTAACCTTTGACAATTTAATAATCACATGATGAGTGCTTCCCTTTTATGTCCTTAGGGCTTCCTGACTCTGGATGCTGATCTTTTCTCTGGATTGGCTGGTGGTTTTCAGACATCGATTACTTAACTAAGTTATCTCTTTTATCCTTCTTCTTACAGAATGAATGCCCATAACACAGATGGCTGACTTTGTAGTATCCTTGAATGTAGCTTCTCTCATTGGTCCTCTGGATGACTTTTAACCATCTGTCTTTGAGTTCACAAAACCTTTCTTCTAGTTGATTTTGTCTTCTGCTACTAATAGTGCTGCCACAGATATTTAATCAATGCTTTGTTCTCTGGCATTCCTATGTGATTCCAAAATTGTAGGCCCTACCTGTTCTCAGAAACAGGTAAATGACAAAAGAATACCCGAGATTTCAGCTAGAAAGCATAACAGCCTGAATGGGTGTCCCATGTCTTTCCAAAGAGAGGCTGTAGGCCTGGTTCCTCTTTGAGACAAGCCAGAAAGTTTGAGAGGCAGGTGAAATGTAGTTCAAAGTAAAGAAACCAGATCCAACACTAACCACAACTTAGAATTCTAGAGGTATTGTCACAAATTAATATTTACAAGACACTTCATTCTGGATTCAATAAATCTGGACAAACCCAGAAACACACATTTTAAAAGTTGCAAAAAAATACTTGTTTCACACTCTAGGTTGGAGAAACAACTGACATTTGTCGAAGAAAGGGCCTTAAGCTTATAAAGATTTCAGTTATTGTTGAAACTACAAATATTCCAAGGAGAAGGAAGACTGATTGCTGTTCACAAGGTCAGGTGTGTTACCTAACTCTTTTAAGACTTAGGCCCTTTTCACCACATGGCAAACATGTGGCACGGGTATCTTTAGCAAGTGCAAAACTGTGTCTGACCTATAAAAGTGTTAGAGTCTCACGGTTTATAGCGGAAGGTGGCAGTTACTTTAAACCAAGCAGCCAGTGTTCTGAGGAAGGAAAGCATCGCAAGTTCATAACATAAACTCCACAGACAGTTTTAGTACTACATTTTAATGTTGCTCTTTAATCTGTCAGTAATGATGCTTGCCAGGGCTACTTAGTATGGAGGCTGCAGGCATGGCACTAAAACCCCTCACTAGTGAAATTGTCACACTGGTGACAAGCTTGCAAAGAAACAGTGTGTGTGTGTGTGTGTGTGTGTGTGTGTGTGTGTATGGGTATACATGTATGAGTATGTGTATGCGTGTATGCATGTGTGTGTGTATTCATCAAAGGTGTGTATGTATACACATGCCAGTAGAGGTCTGCAGACAACCTTGGGTGTTGCAGTTTAGGAGATGTGGTAACTTACAGCTCTGATAGAAAACACTTCTCTAGTGGATGTGATACAGCTATGAAAAGAGCTATCCTGGTAGTCAGGAGCCAAGGAACTCCACAAAGTCACGCCACACAACACTCCACCGCCCAACACACACACAATTTATTGGGAAAGACACGAGGGGGTTGCTGCCTCTACTCAGGCAAGAAGCAGCAAGGAACTAAGCAGAGAAGGAGACAGTCTTTTTGGCTTTTGGGGGAGGAGCTTTCCAGGGTAGAGATTTCCAGGGTGAGGATTGGTGAGATTTCAAGCCACGCCTGGTTTGCTCAGATTTTGAGTCCAGGGATTGGTGGGATTTCAGGCTTGAAGATGTGTGGGCTTTTGTGTCAGGGATTGGTGGGTTTTGGTTACGTTTTCAAACCTGGACATGGGTTAGGATCTTTTACCCTACATTCCACTCTTGATTTTGGATGTAGGATTTCTCACTGGCCTAGAGGTTCTAGGCTGGCTAGCCAGGGAACCTTGGGAGTCTGCCAGCCTTCCACCTCTCCAGAGCTGGGAGTATAAACACCGACACCACACCTAGGTTTTGTTGTGGGGACAGAGCCCGCCCTTGCAGTAGATGGGCAAGCACTTCACTGAGCAATCTCACCGGTCCAGAAACAGCGTCATGACTGTGATGGACTCAATTACAGGTTTTGACTTAAAACTTTATGAAAATTTAAGGAGAATTAAACAAGCAGGTTGACTTGCCTCAAGAAGTTAAGGCTGGTACTTACTAGTTATTTAAGAAACTTTTGAACCTTTTCTCTTTGTTGTTCTTCATTCTTAAATATGTCAAAATCTGATGAATTTATGTATAACCATAATATATTGAAAAAACTAATGACAATCTAAAAGAAGGCTTAAAGTATGAGAGTAAAAATTTACCTCTCAAATGAAATGAAACACACACACACACACACACACACACACACACAAATATATATGTATTCATCACTGAAAATGTAAGGTCAATTTAATGCAAAGCAACATAACTCCTTTCTTAATTCCTATTCTAACTGTATAGAAGTTCAAGATGTTTTGCTGTGTGATATTTTGATTTATTTGCAAGGCTCTTTTTAATAATAAAGTTTATAAAATAAAATCTCATCCTTCACATCTACTTGCTTTTCATGTAACTGAAATTCGTTAAAAAATTTTCCTTCCAAATGTTTGCATTTGTCAAAGTATTATAAAAAGTAAATGACATCCTTTGTATTGTTATTAAACTGTGCATCAACGGGCGTTTGTGCGGGTCAGCTTCCACTAACCAAATACTTGAGACGAGTCAACTGAAAGAGAGAAAGGTTTATTTGGGCTTATTGTTTCCAAGGTTTTAGCTTATTAGAACCGTGGTCAACTGACTCTTGCTTTAGGGCCAGGCGCTAGGCAGAACCCCAGGCTGGGAGTATGCCCTGGAGTAAAGGTTCTTACTTCATGGCAGCTGGAAATCAAAGAGAGAGAGGAAGAGGCTAGGATCCTGACTTACTCTTCAAAGGCCTAATCCCACTGAACCACCTTCTACACTGAAAGAAGAAATGAAAATTTTTTTAAATTCTACCCAAATATGTGCCTTCATCGTTTTCTTCCTGAAGATAGGAATTTTCTTTTATCAATATTTTACTTTGGTCTTAAAAGAACCTGCATTAACATTTCCTAAATACTAAAGCCAAGACAAACATCCTGATTGTTTTTAAGGTTCCATAACTGAGACCACAGAACTTAACTTCATTCCTAGAAAACCTTTTCATTGGGTGTAGAGTTCTGGCTTGAGTCTTAGGTCAGTGGTTTTCGACCTTCCTAATGCTGCAACTCATTAATGCAGTTCTGCATATTAGTGAACTCAACCATAAAATTATTTTTGTTGCTATTTTATAACTGTAATTGTGTACTATTATGAATCATAATCCTGATATTCAGGATGGTCTTATGTGACACCTGTTAAAGAGTTGTTTAACCCCGCCCACCCAAGAGGTCAGGACCTACGGGCATAGAGCATTTAAAATATAATGTTTTCCCATCTTCATTTGTGCTTCTTAGTTTTGATAAATTAGACATACTTTGGCTATTATTTTTTTCATGTGTCCAATATACTTAATTTGTTGAGATATTTTCTTGTTGTCCAAAACCCAGTAATTTGGTAACTAATACTCTAGTTGTCAATTTTTAGTGATTTGAAATCACTAGATACTAAACTAGACTCCTCTCCTCTTCCACCTCTGCCCTCTCTCATCAATATTTATCCATCTCTCTATAAGTATTTTCAGACTTGTATTTACATTCACATTGGAAACCTGAAACATTTTTAGGAAAGTTTGCATTTGTGCAGCATATTGGTGATCAATTTTTTTTTTGTGGTGACATTGTTTCTTTACAAGGTTTTTTTTTTTTTAATTTTATTTTCTATAGTCTTTGTTTACATTCCAAAGGCTTTCCCCTTTCCCAGTTCCCCCCTCACCATGTGTCCCATAAGTCCTCCCCCCTTGCCCCCCGCGCATTCCCCAATCACCCCCAACTCTTTCTCTGTTCTGGTACTCTGCTGCAAAACTGGAACCAGTCTTTTCTGGACCAGGGTCCTCTCATTCCTTCTTCTTGGGAATCTTTTGATTTGCTAATTGTGCTTTGAGTATTCAGAGCTTCTAGGCTCATTAATATCCACTTATCAGTGATTGCATTTCTTTCTTGTTTTTGTTTTGATTTTTTTTTTTTTGAGACAGGGTTTCTCTGTGTAGCCATGGTTGTCCTGGAACTCACTCTGTAGACCAGGCTGGCTTCAAACTCAGACATCCACCTGCCTCTGCCTCCCAAGTGCTGGGATTACAGGCTTACGCCACCACCACCCAGTGATTGCATTTCATGTGTATTCTTTTGTGATTGGGTTAACTCACTTAGGATGATATTTTCCAGATCCAACCATTTGCCTACAAATTGCATGAATTCATTATTTTTAATTGCTGAGTAGTATTCCATTGTATAAATATACCACATTTTCTGTATCCATTCCTCCTTTGAGGGACATCTGGACTCCTTCCAGCTTCTGGCTATTATAAATGAGGCTGCTATGAACATAGTGGAGCATGTGTCTTTATCGCATGCAGGGGAATACGCCCAGGAGTGGTATGACAGGATCCTTTGGAAGCGTCATGCCCAATTTTCTGAGGAACCGCTAGACTGATTTCCAGAGCAGTTGTACCATCTTGCAATCCCACCAACAGTGGAGGAGTGTTCCTCTTTCTCCACATCCTCTCCAGCACATGTTGTCTCTTGAGTTTTTAATCTTAGCCATTCTGACTGGAGTGAGGTGGAATCTCAGGGTTGTTTTGATTTGCATTTCTCTGATGACTAATGATGCTGAACATCTCTTAATGTGCTTCTCAGCCATCCGAATTTCTTCTGGTGAAAATTCCTTGTTTAGCTCTGTACCACATTTTTAATAGGATTATTTGGTTCTTTGGGGTCTAATTTCTTGAGTTCTTTGTATATATTGGATATTAGCCCTCTGTCGGATGTGGGGTTGGTGAAGATCTTTTCCCAATTTGTTGGTTGTCGTTTTGTCCTGACAGTGTCCTTTGCCTTACAGAAACTTTGTAATTTAGGCACAGGGGGAAAGTTCCTGAACAGAACACCAATAGCTTATGCTCTAAGATCAAGAATTGACAAATGGGTGATTCATTTTAATGTGATTATTCATTCATATACTATAAAGATGGTTCTGTTTATTTTCTCTGAGTGCCTAGCCCTTTAAAAATGTCTTTCCTCCCTGCTCCTAGAGGTGGTGCAGGTATGGCTGCTGTGGCACATGTTCGCCAGTAGGTGGCAGAGAGGAGAGAAGGCTGTGTTTATGCTTAGTGTTCTGAACTGTGAACCTCTGAATGATCAGTAGCCTAACAATCCCTGAGAAAAGCCCACCTAAAAGAGAATATGGGTCAACGAGTAGAAGTCATAAAAGAGGAAACACAAAAATCCCTTAAAGAATTACAGGAAAACACAAACAAGCAACTGAAAGATCTGAGCAAAACCATACAAAATCTAAAAACAGAAGTAGAAACAACTAAGCAATCGCAAAGGGAGACAATGTTGGAGATAGAAAACCTTGGGAAGAAATCAGGAGTCATAGATGCAAATATCAACAATAGAATACAAGAGATAGAAGACAGAATCTCAGATGCTGAAGATACCATAGGAACCATGGATTCAACAATTAAAGAAAATGCAAAATGCAAAAAGCTGGTAACCCAAAACATTCAGGAAATCCAGGACACAATGAGAAGACCAAACCTAAGGATTATAGGGATAGATGAGAATGAAGATCTACAACTTAAAGGGCCAGCAAATATCTTCTACAAAATTATGGAAGAAAACTTCCCCAACCTAAAGAGAGAGATGCCCATGAATATACAAGAAGCCTATAGAACCCCAAATAGACTGGACCAGAACAGAAATACTTCCTGTCACATAATAATCAAAACCCCAAATGTACTAAACAAAGAAAGAATATTAAAGGCAGTAAGAGAAAAAGGACAAGTAACATATAAAGGAAGACCTATCAGAATTACACCAGACTTCTCACCTGAGACCATGAAAGCTAGAAGATCCTGGGCAGACCTCATGCAGACCCTAAGAGAACACAAACTTCAGCCAAGACTACTATACCCAGCAAAACTCTCAATTGCCATAGATGGGGAAACCAAGATATTCCACGACAAAACCAAATTTGCAAGATACTTATCTACAAACCCAGCCCTACAAAGGATAATAGGGGAAAAATACCAACACAAGGGGGGAAACAACACCCCAGAAGAAACAAGATAGAAACCCCATCTCATCCAACCCAAAAGAAGAGAACCACTCAAATACAAATAATAATAATAATGCCCAAAATGTCAGAAAGTAATAATTACTATTCCTTAATATCTCTTAATATCAATGGACTCAATTCCCCAATCAAAAGACACAGACTAACAGACTGGATATGGAAACAGGACCCTACATTTTGCTGCATACAGGAAACACATCTCAGTGTCAAAGACAAACACCACCTTAGAGTAAAAGGCTGGAAGACAGTTTTACAAGCAAATGGTTCCAGGAAACAAGCTGGAGTAGCCATTCTAATATCAGATTAAATCGACTTTCAACCTAAAGTCATCAAAAGAGACACAGAAGGTCACTTCCTGCTTGTCAAAGGGAAAATCCACCAAGAAGAATTCTCAATACTGAACATCTATGCGCCAAATGTAAGGGCACCCTCATTTGTAAAAGAAACTTTACTAAAGCTCAAAGCACACATCGTACCTAACACAATGATTGTAGGTGACTTCAACACTCCACTTTCCTCAATGGACCGATCAGGAAAGCAGAAACTAAACAGGGACACAGTGAAACTAATTGAAGCTTTGGACCAATTGGATTTAACAGATATATATAGAACATTCCATCCTAAAACAAAAGAGTATACCTTTTTCTCAGCACCGCACGGTACCTTCTCAAAAATTGATCATATAATTGGTCACAAGACAGACCTCAACAAATACAAGAAGACCGAACTAATCCCATGTCTCCTATCAGATCACTATGGAGTAAAAGTGGACTTCAACAAAAGTCAACAAAAACAACAGAAAGCCCACATACACATGGAAACTGAACAATACTCTACTCAATGACACCCTGGTCAAGGAAGAAATAAAGAAAGAAATCAAAGACTTTTTAGACTTCAATGAAAATGAAGGTACGACCTACCAAAATCTCTGGGATACAATGAAAGCAGTGCTAAGAGGAAAACTCATAGCCCTGAGTGCCTCCAAAAAGAAACTGGAGAGAGCATACACTAGCAACTTAACAGCACACCTGAAGGCCTTGGAACAAAAAGAAGCTAACTCACCCAGGAGGAGTAGAAGAGAGGAAATCATCAAACTAAGGGCTGAAATCAATCAAGCAGAAACAAAGAGAACCATACAAAGAATCAACAAAACCAAGAGCTGGTTCTTCGAGAAAATCAACAAGATAGATAAACCCTTAGCTAGACTAACCAAAGGGCACAGAGATAGTATCCAAATTAACAAAATTAAAAATGAAAAGGGGGATATAACAACAGAAACAGAGGAAATTCAAAAGATCATCAGATCCTACTACAAAGGCCTATACTCAAAACAACTGGAGAATCTGGAGGAAATGGACAATTTCCTAGACAGATACCAAATACCAAAATTAAATCAGCATCAAGTAGACCAGCTAAACAGTCCCATAACCCTTAAAGAAATAGAAGGGGTTATAGAAAGCCTCCCAACCAAAAAAAGTACAGGACCAGATGGTTTTAGTGCAGAATTCTACCAGACCTTCAAAGAAGACTTAACACCAATACTCTTCAAACTATTCCACAAAATAGAGACAGAAGGGACACTGCCCAACTCATTCTTCGAAACCACAATTACGCTGATACCTAAACCACAAAAAGATCCAACAAAGAAAGAGAACTACAGGCCAATTTCTCTTATGAATATTGATGCAAAAATACTAAATAAAATTCTTGCCAACCGAATCCAAGAGCATATCAAAACGATCATTCACCATGATCAAGTAGGCTTCATTCCAGGAATGCAGGGATGGTTCAATATACGCAAATCCATCAATGTAATCCACTACATAAACAAACTAAAAGAAAAAAACCACCTGGTCATCTCATTAGATGCTGAAAAAGCATTTGACAAAATTCAGCATCCTTTCATGCTAAAAGTCTTGAAAAGAGCAGGAATTCAAGGCCCATACCTAAACATAGTAAAAGCAATCTACAGCAAACCAGTAGCCAACATCAAAATAAATGAAGAGAAACTTGAAGCAATCCCACTAAAATCAGGGACTAGACAAGGCTGCCCTCTCTCTCCATATCTTTTCAATATAGTACTTGAAGTTCTAGAGAGAGCAATTAGACAACATAAGGAAGTCAAAGGGATACAAATTAGGAAGGAAGAAGTCAAAGTATCATTATTTGCAGATGATATGATAGTCTACTTAAGTGATCCAAAAAACTCCACCAGAGAACTTCTACAGCTGATAAACAACTTCAGCAAAGTGGCTGGTTATAAAATTAACTCAAGAAAATCAGTAGCCTTCTTGTACTCAAAGGACAAGCAGGCTGAGAAAGAAGTTAGGGAAATAACACCCTTCACAATAGCCACAAACAACATAAAGTACCTTGGCGTAACTCTAACCAAACAAGTGAAAGATCTGTATGACAGGAACTTCAAGTCCCTGAAGAAAGAAATCGAAGAAGACCTCAGAAGATGGAAAAATATTTCTTGCTCCTGGATTGGCAGGATCAATATAGTAAAAATGGCCATCTTGTCAAAAGCAATCTACAGATTCAATGCAATCCCCATCAAAATCCCAAATCAATTCTTCATAGATCTAGAAAGAGCAATTCTCAAATTCATCTGAAGCAACAAAAAACCCAGGATAGCTAAAACTATTCTCAACAATAAAAGGACTTCTGGGGGAATCAATATCCCTGACCTCAAGCAGTACTACAGAGCAATTGTGTTAAAAACTGCATGGTATTGGTACAGCAACAGGCAGGTAGATCAATGGAATAGGATTGAAGACCCAGAAATGAACCCACAGACTTACGGTCACTTGATCTTTGATAAAGGAGCCACAACCATCCGGTGGAAAAAAGATAGCCTTTTCAACAAATGGTGCTGGTTCAACTGGAGGTCAACATGCAGAAGAATGCGAATTGACCCACTCTTATCTCCTTGCACTAAGATCAACTCCAAGTGGATCAAGGACCTCCACATAAAACCAGACACACTGAAACTATTAGAAAAGAAACTTGGGAAGACCCTGGAGGACATGGGCACAGGGGTAAAGTTCCTGAACAGAACACCAATAGCTTATGCTCAAAGATCAAGAATTGACAAATGGGACCTCATAAAATTACAAAGTTTCTGTAAGGCAAAGGACACTGTCAGAAGGACAAAACGGCAACCAACAATGTGGGAAATGATCTTCACCAACCCCACATCCGACAGAGGGCTAATATCCAATATATACAAAGAACTCAAGAAGTTAGACCCCAAAGAACCAAATAACCCTATGAAAAAATGGGGTACAGAGCTAAACAAAGAATTTTCACCAGAAGAAATTCGGATGGCCGAGAAACACCTTAAGAGATGTTCAACATCATTAGTCATCAGGGAAATGCAAATCAAAACAACCCTGAGATTCCACCTCACTCCAGTCAGAATGGCTAAGATTAAAAACTCGAGAGACAACAAGTGCTGGCAAGGATGTGGAGAAAGAGGAACACTTCTCCACTGTTGGTGGGATTGCAAAATGGTAAAACCACTCTGGAAATCAGTGTGGCGGTTCCTCAGAAAATTGGGCATGCCACTCCCAGAGGACCCTGGCATACCACTCCTGGGCATATACCCAGAGGATTCCTCTGCATACAACAAAGACACATGCTCCACTATGTTTATAGCAGCCTTGTTTATAATAGCCAGAAATTGGAAGGAGCCCAGATATCCCTCAAAAGAGGAATGGATACAGAAAATGTGGTATATTTATACAATGGAGTACTACTCAGCAATTAAAAATAATGAATTCATGCAATTTGTAGGTAAATGGTTAGATCTGGAAACTATCATCCTAAGTGAGCTAACCCAATCACAAAAGAATACACATGAAATGCAATCACTGATAAGTGGATATTAATGAGCCCAGAAGCCCTAAATACTCAAGGCACAATTAGCAAGTCAAATGACTCTCAAGAAGAAAAAAAGGAGAGGACCCTGGGCCTGTAAAGATTGGATCCAGTATTGTAGACCCAGAACAGAGAAATCGTGGGGGGGGGGAAGAGTGGGGAATAGCATGGGGGGAGAGGAATTATGGGACATATGGTGGGGGTAACTGGGAAAGGGGAAAGCCTTTGGAATGTAAACAAAGAATATAGAAAATAAAAAAGATAAAACAAAACAAAACAAAAAGCCCACCTAAGATGATGGTTAGTCTGGCACGTTGCAGGCCTTGGGATGCGGGTGGGGGGGCGTTTGGGCGCCAAACCATGCCAGAGATGACCTGTGCTCGGTGCTATGTTACATGAGCAGGATATAGCGCTCCTGAGACCACTCTGGGGATGACCCCACTCAGAGACCCCAGGCACCACTATGAGGAGCAAGTAAGTGGTGGAGAAACAGAAGGTTGTGGGTACAATGAAGAGAGGCAGAACTGTGGTGAGGAACAGCCTGATGTGGGAAGCCAGTGAAGCCACCTGGGATCGTAGTGGGGTTCTGACCTGTGATGCCACTGCGGGCCACATCTATTTCCCTGGCTCTGCAGCAGCACCAAAAGCCAGGTGGATACCCCTCGTCTAGGCTGCCTGCTAGGGGCATGCTAATGCCTGAAGGCTGTACAGAACTGGAGTACATGATGTGAAATTCACAAAGAATCAATAAAAGGGTTTTTTTTTTTTAAATGTTAACCCACCTTATGGTTTGCTTTTGTCCTGAGTCAACTTGTCCATCCGAGTGGTAGGTTGCTTATCTCTGCTTTCCTCAGTCAGGAGTGAGATTGTGTGCTCAGGGAAGTTTTCCACAAGCAAAGTCAATGCAGGAGCAGCTGATGCAACTTTGTGTAACCCATTGCTCTGATCACACGCCGCTTGCTCCATCTTGTATTTTGTATGTGTTCACGGTAGACTTGACTTCTTCCTCCTTTGAAGCATTTCGACTGCGTGATGCTGTTTGCCCTTTCTCCCACACTTCCTCTGATCATGTGATCTCGTCTGCTGTGCTTCTCAGCAGCATCCCACAAGTTCTCTCTGCTTGGGACGTCTTCTACCCCTCCCTCTATTTCCAGAATGGATTGTTCTTTTCCGAACACCTGCCTCTCACATCTATGGATTTGGCAAAAGAACGGAACAGTGGTGCAAGGTGCTACACAAACGTACTGTTTACTGTCACAATTCACTCTCCCTGGCGTTTACGGAGGCAGAAATTAGCAGAAACAAGCTAACATACTTCTAATACTTAAAAGGATAACTATAATCTGCAAAGCACATATCCTGAGCAAAACCTTAACAGCAAAGGCCAAAAATGGCTATGAACATTAGCAGAGGTTTATACAGTCACTGAAACTTTTAACTAAAGGAAAACAATCCATCTCCTTTATGGATTGGTATATGGGTTTTCTTAGATCATTTGAATAAGAAAGCCTTCTCTTGGAGAGCTAGGTTTACAATTATATAGTTGTCTAGTTGCATGTATTCCACTTCTTAGTCTTCTTCTATAAAGCTGTCTAACATAATGGGTTTTCTTGTGTTATCACAAAATGCCTGAAATTAGGTACTTACACAGAAAAGATATTTATTTAGCTGACAGGTTTGGAGGCTGAAAGTTATTGATCAGGTGGCCATATCTGTTTGGCTTCTAGTGATGACCTTTAGGCTGTGTCATACTATGAGAGAATAGGGACAAAAGAAAGAGGAATGTTCAGAAGATGCTGAGCACAGCCATTTATTTTCCCTAGAATGAACTGGAGTCTGAAAGGAGCTATACATTCTTACTAATCCAAGGGTGGCCACCCCAATGACTGAAGTCTTTTCCACAAAGGCCCTGCCTCTGAAACATTCTAACACCTCCACATTGTACCCTGGGAACCAAGTGGCCAGCACAGGTATCTTGGAGGAGGAAGACACGCCACACTAAAACCACAACCAATCCATGCCTCGTTCCCACAGATGATACTTCACCTTACGGAGGGATGTTTTGTGGTTCTAGATTAAAGGCAGCACTGGGTTCGAAGGCCCCAGCTTCCAGCACACTGCTCTCTGCATGTCCTTGTGGCCCGCGTTGCAGGTAACTCCCGACATTTCCTGTTCAGACTGGCAGCCCTTTCTGTCTTTGATCATGATGGTAACTCTAGAACTCTGCTCTGGTCCAGCTGTCGAGTATCACTATGGGTTCCTGTGGCTCGGAGGAATGTATTGCTGATCTTCTGTTTCTACAGCTGCCCAACAATTCTAAGGATGTGGGAGCACCCATTTCCCTGCTCTGGACTTTTATAGTTTGATATGTTTGTCCCTTTCATGTATTTTTGAGAGGAAGGAAATATTAGTACATGTATTTTCAGTCAGGTTCTTTTGATTGGAGTTCACTTAAAAACAGTACAACAGGGGCTGGTGAGATGGTTCAGTGGTTAAGAGCACCGACTGCTCTTCCAAAGGTCTTGAGTTCAAATCTCAGCAACCACATAGTGTCTAACAAACCATCCATAATGAGATCTGACACCCTCTTCTGGAGTGTCTGAAGACAGCTACAGTGTAGTTAATATAATAAATAAATAAATCTTTAAAAAAACAGCCAAACAAGCAAAAACAAACAAACAAAGAAAAATCAGCACAACAGATTGCTGGGCTGAGAAGTGGCTTAGTGGGCATGAGAACTGGCTGCTCTTCCAGAGGACCTGGGATTCGATTCCCAGCACCCACTGCTGGCAACTCACAACTATACAACTGCTGTTCTGAAGAAACCTGATGCCTTCTTCTGGGCTCTGTGGACAGCAGGCACAAACATGGTGCACAGACATACATGCAGGCAAAACAGCCACACATATAAAATAAATAATAAAAAATTTAAGACGACCAAATCACATATTAATAAAGATGGTTTTACTGAATTACAAGATAAATCACATAAAAATAAACTCAGTAAAAATTTTACAATTCACTGAAAACTAGAATCTTTACATAATAGAAAGTATTTTAAATGAGTAAACTGTTAACTACTTATATTACTTGAAATCTTCAATTTTAAGCTAAGTATTTAGTTACTGACCGAATCTTAAAATTAATAAAAAAAAATCAGCTAAAGGTTATATCAGTGTAAGCAAATTTAAGCCTTATTAAACTCAAGGAATTGCTTGCCATGGAAACAGCATCTGCTGAACACTGCCTCCCCACCTTTCATTCAGAGCAAATCATCACAATTCTGACAGTCCCGGAGTCAGGTAGGGATACTATGGCCTGTTTGGTTTTCTTCCCAAATGCATTCAGAAATCGATGTACCTTGAACTGTAGTCTACTTCCAGGCTCATGCTCTGAAGTGTGCTGCTTTTGGGCAGTTCTGGGCAGCAGCTGTAAGCAGCATCCTCACGTCAGCCTCACGACCCTGAGGCAAACAGCAACTCACTGCTGAGGAGTGTGAGCTTGGAAGCTCAGGCATACAAAACACATTCTTCATTCATGTACATTTTTTCAATTTATGATGGCTTTATGAAAGAACCCCCCCCCCGTCCCCCCCCCCATAATGGTCCACAAAGAAGCTTCCGAATCTCCCTCCATCTTTCCCAGGAAGCCATCAAAGTCCCATAAATGCAGTCTTAAAGTTTAATCTCTTCTGACATTATTTGATTGTAAATCTCTTTGGTCAATGGAACATAAGATTTTTTAAAGTTATCCATAAAGTAAAGTGGCTCAGAAATCTTCAGCGGATTAAATCCTTCTTCCACCAACTGTAACTTCTTTAGCTTAAATGTCCCTGTTGTTTCCATTTTGTCCTAGGAATTAATTACAGATATGACCGGAGCAAGTTATTAGTATTCATACTAACCACTATGAATGAGCAAAATGTTTAACAAAATAGGCCACATCTCCTTATTGTATTTTATACCTAATTAATGTTTCTACATTTGGAATTAATTTGACATTAGAAACAAAAAACATTTATTTGTTTATAAACCTTATTGAAATGTTAACTTATTGCATAAATAATAATTATTACTGTGACCAACAAATTAAGCATGTTTGAAAGACATATCCTAGCTCATGACAATACTAAACAATATGATGAATACATGATACTGTGATAGGAGTTAAAGTTACAAAAACCAAAGTTTATCATTCAAGTTTTCTCAGGAGGTTCTGGTAATTTGTGTCTCTAGAGCAGAACAAAAGGATAGGGTTGGATTAATTTCAGCAATATTGAGTGTTATCACATTTAAAAATTTTTGTTATGAGCAAAACTACCTTGTTATAAATGTGACTGAAATTTTTTCACAGAGCTATTGTTTTATTCATGTGGTCAGAAGTTTTAGTTCTGCATTTTCTCAGATTATTTATTACTATAATTCATTTATTATAAAATTGTTTGAGGTACAGTATTACTGTGTAGCCCTGCCTAGCCTTGAACTCACTATGTAGACCAGGCTGGCCTCAAATTCAAAGAGATCCACCAGTATCTTTCTCTGCCCCTTGAATGCTAGGATTAAAGGTGTGTAGTATAAGTCCAGCTATATAAATAATTGAGATCTGAGAATGCTAGGCTTTCTGTTAATTGTACCAAATGAACAATAATCACTAACTGTAATGGCCAATGCTCTGTTTGGAAAATTAATGATATTGAAGTATTTCCTAAAGGTGCATAGTGCTGGCCCAGTCTTCTGGAATAGAACAATGTGAAAAATATTCTGCTTCTGAGAGTGAATTGTGCTAGGATTAAAGTTTCAAAATATCGCCCTTTAGATCCGTGTTTTATTCCATGAAGGTGTATTTCTCATGGGATAATGCGAGAAGGAATGGGGAGGTAGGCTTGGCTATAGGACGACAAGGCAGATGTGTGTGGTATAGTTATTAGCTCCTTTCCTCCCTTGGAAACTTCCATGACACATTCTAGTACCACAAAAGCAATCCTCAGGAAGGAGGCTTTCTGCTCCGATGCTTTGGCTCTTGTCTTTATGATATATGGTTTCTTAAGGAATAAGGCCCTACCTACAACCTTTGAGAGGTAACCAAGGGCAACAGTAACAGCCTGCAGAGTTTTAGGACTCTTGGGTTTCCTGACCAGCCAACTAGTAAGGTGCCCATGAACTCCAACAAGGAGCAGCATGCCACAGTAACCCTAAGAGTGCAGTAAGGACACTCGAGTTTTAGTGGCAACCAAAGGCTTGACAATTGGATTTAAGAACTTTTCAAAAGGAGGAAAACTATGCCTTGTACTAGAAGTTTATCCAACAACCCAGAACTAGTGAGGCCCTGAATCTTATAAAGTTTATATCAATTGCCACCTTATTAAACCAGTATAATTCCTAACTGCATTCTAAGCATTTAGTTATACCCACAGGGAAGTGTAGCTGATGTCCCTCAACAAAGAAACTTCTTTTGCAAGAGAAGAAGAACATCACAGCTATAATTGATCATAATGCCAAAGCAGTGATCATGTGATACCCAGGGTCACCTGACCCATCCACAACACAACTCCTGTACCTATAGCTCAGAGAACATTTTCAAAAGAAGAAAGGCTGTAGTAATATGTATAGTAAAGCCTTTGTGTCTGGCTTTCAGTGAAATGTTTAAGCAAAGATTTTGCTATGTTTGGATCAATCAATAGAGGCTAAGAAATTGTTTTGAGACTGTTTGAACTTTGAAGAAATGTTCTCTCTAGAGAATCTTTACTTGGTGCTATGTGAGAGGTGCAGCTGTACAAACCTTGGTCCTGAGACACTCTGACAAACCTGGAGTTCTTATCTTTGACTGTGGCTAGCCATGATCAAAAGGGACTGAGATTTGTGTGGGTTGCCCACTCTCATGGGCAGCAAGAGCAGGATAATTTTGGTAGCTGGAACCTCTCCTAGCCTAAATTGACCTTGTACAATGACTGAATAAAGTAATGGGAGTAAGCTAGCTGGTGTCAGTCTTTTTCAAGAAGGCAGAACCCCTAGAAATGAAGGTTTAGCATCTCTCTCAACTGCAGCATCTATCACAAACATCAATCAATAAAAGAATGCATGGACCAGAAGAACAGGATTAGATCTCCTAGAAATATCAGGTAATTATACTTATGAAGTCTCAACAACATGGCTGCCTAAACAAGACCAGAACAGGGATGATATCAGCAGATATGCTAACTCAGAAGGAGGAAATCTCATAGGGTTCCAACTCTAAGGATTATAGGCAATGAAGGAATGCTGAGGATGGGATGAAATAAACTTTCCCAACAAGGAGTCCCCTAATTGGTTAACCAACACCAAATGGTCAGTCCTGAAATAATATGCACATAGATAATATTATATTAACTGAGCAGATTGAAATTATATATTTAGGAATATATATTATATGCAATACATATATTTTTGTTTATATATATAATGTTATATAAACAAACTAACAAAGAAAAAGAGGCTATATAGAAGCTATACAGAAGATGATGTATAGGAAATAAATGGAGATAACATGTAAGTACATAAACTATATGGGTAAATTGATAGTAAACTTAGATTGTGCTATCCTGATATGTCAGATGTGCCTGTGTTAATGCAGGTAAAAGACACATAGGATGTCTTCCTACAAACACTTTGATGTTGACCTGGTAAAATCCACTTTTAAGCAAATAGCTCCACTGTCTTTAGAAGATATGTACAAGATACAGTTTTGACTTGCGACCCTCGCTGAGAGCATCACTTTGTTCTAAGGTCCTGTGTAAAAAGAAAGAAACAACTCTACAGTCAGGACAAAACCCCTTCATCATGCTTCCTTCATATGCAGCTTCAACACAGTTTCCAAGAGCACCAACTCTCTGTTTCTCTGATTTTTATTCTTAAAGTTATCTAATATAAATAAATGGGCACATTCTCTAAAGGATAGAAGAGTATTTTGCTACTTACCCACCGCTTGGTTCTGGCTCCTACCTTTGACAAATTCTGAGGTTGTAAAATTACCTGAATTCTTACAAAGCGCGGGCAGGCATAAGCTGGTAGAGATGTCACCACTTGGTCGTACATTTTTTCTAAGTCTAAAGACTTGTTTGGTTTTAGAATAACAGAAGTCATTCCTGCTTTTCCTTCATAACCTGGGGAAAGGTCAAAATAAAATCCATGTATTACTAGGTGAGTTTTCCAACTCAGTCCTGTCAGACACAGCCTGCCACAGACACAGACAGTTTATGCTACTGCTCCATGTCACCTCTGCCAAAGAATCATTCTGCATTCTTTGGCAGAGGTGACATGGGGCAGTAGCATAAACTGTCTGTGTCTTTGCCTCATGTATGATTTAATCACTAGAAATAACTGGACAGTACGGATGAACACAGCTTGTCTTTCATTGTCTGTCCTACAGAAATGAAACAGACTGACTAGAAGACAATAAGCTATACATAATTTTCATCCTATCAACATAAATACTATGAAAGAAAACATATGGAGGGCTAACTATAGATCAGCAAAAATGCATATTTTAATCACTAATGAAAAAATCAGAGGGAATATTTGAAGGTAAGAAAAGTAGAAATGGATATTTTCCTTTTATTAATGAAAATTAAGTCCGCATTGCTTACTGCCCATCTGTGATCTGCAGACCTCAGAGGGCGGGCCCATTTCTCCAGTCTTCAGAGACAGTTTCTCAGTCTGTTGTCTCCTTCCTTTGGTGCTAAATAGACACTCCAATCCTTGGCCTCCCCTCCACCCCAAAGCATTAGCCAGGAAACACTGTCATTTGCATAAAGGGACATACTTCAGGCACAAGTGGAATTATTAAACATTTAAACTAGAAGACATTTCTATTTAGTGGGATGAACCAGCATATATGATAACAGGAAAAGAAAGATAATTGGAAAGATCAGCTTCAACTATTTTCCAAACACACAAAACATTAAAATTCATCCATACCTTTTTTCCAATGTGTCCATAAAGTTTGTTAGCTTATTCAAGGGCATTGCTTGTCAAGGCAAGATGAGAATATTTTAAAATATTAATTTTAATATGCAAAATTTTAAATGTTGATTTAGAAAGTGATAAAAACCTAAAGACAACATGCATGGATATTCTCTTCTACAATTCTCAAAGTCAACCGCAGCCACATACCTGGCACGGGGACACCATACACATTGGCTTCCTGTATGAAGTCCAACCTCCCAAGCACATCAGCGACCTCTGTGGTTGCAACATTTTCTCCTTTCCACCTAAATGACAGAGGGGACCTTAAGAGCCAGCTCCTGCTTTCAGTTTTAGGGACTTGCATTTGGCTCTGTGAAGCACCTAGTGGCCAAAAATAACTAGTTTCCCAGCAAAAGCCTGTAAAAGCTTTGCTTTCAGAGTTCAATAAACTCAGCAGCTGTGATTTGGATAAAATAACTTAAGAGTTTTAAGGGTATAAATTGTTCACTAAAAATTACTTTTAAGAGAGCCGTGAAACTAAATGATGAGGAATATTTCAGTACAAAATCACTACTGTGTGCAATAATAAAAATTAAGTTTTAAGTCCTTAGAGGTAGGAACTAAGGAAATATTATAATCACATCAGTATTTTAACCCACCTTACTTTCTATTGCTTTCCACTTCTGCTATTTTAATGAAGACAATCCTATATGATGAGATCTTGACATACTTACTTATTTCCTATTTGTCTATTCACACAAGCCCTTGCTAAATACCTACTCTATGCTCCTGACTATTTTATAGCCATTGAATAACAAAGTAAAATGAAATTTTATGTAGGCTAAGACAAGCTTGATAAATTAAAAAATAAAATGTTAAAAAAATGGTAAGGTGTGGTCTTAGTTTTAGTATTTTTTCCATTACATTAAGAATCATCTTGGAACTGGTGAGACATTTTGGTGACTAGCAAGGCACTTGCCACTGAATCAGAGTTTAATCCCTGAAACAGACATAGAAGGAGAGAACCAAACACTCGAAAGTCACATGTATGGTGCAACATTACCCCAATAGAGAAAAAAAGAGATAAGGAAGAAAGAAAAAAATGTGATTTATATACCCAATGGAATACTAATCAGCTATTAAAAACAAGGACATCATGAAATTTGCAGGCACATTTGTGGGACTAGAAAACATCATCCTGAGTGAGGTAAGCCAGACTCAAAAGGACGTGCATGGCATGGGCTTACTTCTAAGTGGATATGAGTCATAAAGTACAAGATACCCATGCTACATACCCAGTGAAACCTAATAACACAGAGGGCTCAAGGGAGGAGGATGCTTAATCTCACTCAGAAGGAGAAATAAAGCTGTCTTTGAAGTGGATGGAGGGAGGGAACTGGGTGGCAGAGGCTGTGGGACTGGTAAGCAGGGGACCAGGTGTAGGGAGAACCAAGGAGAGAGGATCAGGAGAGTGACCAGAAATTGGCAGAGATGAGGGGGGGCATCTCTAGGATGGGCCAGAGACCTGGGATTGGGGAGGCTTTAGGGTGTCTATGAGGATGACTCTAGCTGAGACTCTGAGCAGTAGAGAATATGGAGAGTGACATGGTCACTTTCTGAAGCCAAGCAGGACCCCTAGAGAGAGAGATAAGGATACCAATGCACCCACAAAACCTTCAACCCAAAATTTGTCCTACCTAAAAGAAGTGCAGGGACAAGGAACAGACTGAAAGAATGGCCAACCAATGGTGACCCAACTTGAGATGCATCCCATGGGCAAGAACCAATCCCTTAACACTATTAATGGTGCTCTGTTATGTTTGTAGACAAGAACCTATCATGACAGTACTCCGAGAGGCTCCACACAGCAGCTGATGAAACAGATGCAGAGACCCACAGTCAGACATTGAACAGAGCTCAGGCAGTTTTGTGGAAGAGTTGGGGGAAAGGATTGAGGAACCCAGAGGGTATAGGGATTCACAAGAAGACCTACAGAGTCTAATCTGGACCCTTGGAGGCTCCCAGAGATTGAATCACCAACCAAAGAACATACAAGGGCTGGATCAAGCCCCACCTTCACCTCATACATATGTAGCCGATATGTAGCTTGGTCTTTGTGCAGGTCCCCCAACAACTGGAACAGGGGTATACTATGACTCTGTTGCTTCCCTGTGGATTCTGGTCCCCTAACTAGGCGGTCTTGTTTGCCTTCAGTGGGAAAGGATGTGCCTAGTCCTGCAATGACTTGAGGTGCTAGGGTAGAGTAGTACCGATGGGAGAACCTCACCCTTTTTAGAGGAGAAGGGGAGGGCAGCTTTGGGGGTTCAGCCATGTGAAGGGGGAACTGGGAGGAGGAGGTTTGTGATCATGATGTAATGTTAATAAATAAATAAATAAATAGGGGAAAAAGAAAGAACAATAACTGCAAAATAAAATCAAGAAACAAAAGAAATGACTTCAGACCCTATGGCTTCTCTGTATATCCCCAACTCTAGCTTCACATGCTATTTCTACTTTTATATCCTAAAAGTAAAGTTTACTGATTGGGTATAGACTAGTTCATTTTTTTTTCTAAAAAACAACTATGGAGTTTGACATCAGAACTAAACTTACAGTTCATCTAGAAACAGATGGTGAGCCCATCTTTGTGCGAGCAATCATCGGAGAGTTGAAAGGACCCTGAGTGTCCTGAGTTATCAGAAGCAGTAGGTCTCACTTTCCATAGAAGAGGGATTCACAGGCACAGGGTCAGCTGGGCATCCAGTGGTGCCATTCCTACCTGAAAGTGTCTCCAATACGATCCCAAAAATAAAGGAAATTCTCGTGATCTTGAAACATGAGGTCTCCTGTATTGAAGTAAACATCTCCCTTCCTAAAAACATCAAAAAGCAGCTTGCTTTTTGTGTGCCTGTATGAGCCAGCATAGCCAAAGAACGGGTTCTTCTTATTCACACGGGAAATGAGGAGACCAGGTTCTCCTGCAAGAGAAAGGTCCGTTTTAGCAGTCATGTGCTCCAACAATGATCAGTGCAGACACCACACACACCTAAGTTATAGCCGAGAAACCCGGTATTGAAGCTTCCTATTTTCCTCTATATTTGTTTCCATTGTCATTCCAAATGACATTTCTTTTTGGTGCCTGCATCTAGCTTATCTGTTTACAAACCTTGCCAAAAAAAAAAAAAAAAAAAAAAAAAAAAAAAAAGAATGGCGAAAGAATCGCATGGAAAGGAAATATGATTTTAATTTCTCTTGTACTCTGGGTTGACAGATGAAGGGTAATGTCTCTTGGAATTGCACAGATTTTAACTCAGGTACTTTTGAGAGCAAATAACTCAATAATTTTAATGAGCTGGTAATGCTACTACATAGTAGTGACCACACCTGCTCTGTCATTATAAATGTACTTAACTTGGTGAGCAATTGTTTGAAACTGGCACTGCAATTCTAATATTATTAAGAGAAGAACTAATGCTCAGATGGGTGAAACCAGCAATTGAGACCAGAAAAAGAAATAGATTGGGAACTCAGAATGAAGCCTTTGGAGCAAAGGGTCCCTGAACTAGGCTGACCCAGTTAGTGGCTTTTTCTGTAAATCCGTGACAGAGGAGGGGAGGGCATTAGAAAGAGCTCCTGCCTCATGACACTTATTAATGCCATGACACCCACGCTTAGACACTTATCCAAGATTATTGTTCCAGTCAAGTCTATTTAATGGAGGTTGTGTTTGGCCATCTGCAAGGCAAGGTTACATTTAAGATAAAAGAAAGCAGAGATCCCAGCAGCAGCCTTAAAGGTCCGTGTCTACCTCCTTCTGGATTTGCTGCAGTGATGGATGAAGTAACCACAGGGCTCTTAGCAAGGGCTGCTCCTCAGCCACCATACAGTCACTCGTGTTCCCTTACCCACCTCTGGATAATGACCCTCGCTCTGCTCTCGCAGAGCCCCACTGCTTCTCTTTCTAGTCATTTCCATCCTCACCGGCCCCACCACTGCCGCTGACATTGGCACAGTTACACCGCACACATCACTGTAGCATTCCGGCCCTTAAGTGTCCTGCCCATGCATTCTCTCATTCTCATCAAAAGCCTCCAAGAAATGTCTGGATGACAGCTCCACTTTACCAATGTGCAAAGGGAGGCAGAGAAAGTAATCTGCCCAATGTCGTACTTTCCCCATACATACGAGTCAGAGTACACGGCTTAGAATGAGGTCCACATGCCCTCAAAGCCTCTCACACTCTGTGAAGCTTGCCATTAATTTAATAGTGCAGAGAATTTTTAAAGATTCCTTTCTTCCTCACTTTTCAGGGTGTAGGTGCTAGCCTTTCCTCTGACAAATTATTGTAAATACTGTATAGGTCACAATGTGTTCATTCATGTCTTTCCTAATGAGGCAGAGTTGACATAATGAAGGGACAATGCTATAACACAAAACAAAGTACAAGTGATCATGAGGACTCTCAAGCGAGCTCAGTCAGCATTTTTGGAATTGCTGAAATTACAGAAGCAACATCCCAAGATTTCAGTTCCAGTTCCAGATCTTATGAGGGTTCTAAACAACATGCTAAGAAAAACCTCAAGTTCTCCAGATCCTCTGGAGGTTTACTTTTTCCTATTTTTATTAAACGACTTATTATGTATTTTTATTTTACGTGCACTGGTGTGTTGCCTGCATGTATGCATGTATGCTGCATCTCCTGGAGCTAGAGTAACAGACAGTTGTGAGCTGCCATGTGGGTGTTAGAAATTGAACCCAGACCTTCTGGAAGAGTAGTGTGTATGTACACTAAAACTAATAAGATTAACATCAAATATTTCTTAATTCAACTCCACAGACGCTGTCCAAGAGAAAAAAATGAGGGCTGGAGAGATGGCGCAGAGTGTGTGTGTGTGTGTGTGTGTGTGTGTGTGTGTGTGTGTGTGTGTATAGCAGTGCAGTTGAGTGCAGATGCTCTTGAAGAGAGCTCAACTCTCCTGGAGCTGGAGTAACAGGCAGTTGTGAGCACAGGTACTGGGAAGTGAATTCTGGTCCTCTGCAAGAGCAATACCTCTGTGTCATCTTCCCAGACATGGAGCAACACTGGCTATTCTGAAGCTTGGGAGATAATTAATTCTTCTTTTTATAATCTCCCCAGTAGTGGTAAGACAAGCATAACAAGAATGGAAGCAAAGCAGGTTAACAACTTGTATTAACACGTTGAAGCAAAGATCTAGGAAGTCATGTCTGGCATAGCATGAGGCAGTATGAGGTATTGCCTCATTCTGGAATGGGTTGCATTTACATAGGTAGTATCTACTCATTTCTAAGTGCATATCTCTATACATTCTATTTTCAAGGGTGATCTGTTGGTGACTGAGGCCTTTGTTTGCGTTAAAATTTCTAAACTGAAATTTTAGATAGTCTACCTTGAGAGGAATAGAAGGGAAAAGAGAGGAAAGGGGAAGCCACAAAGATTTGTACACATCTCTTAATTGTCAACACAAGCCCCATGAAATAAATGTCACCATTGATTTACATAGGAAGGAAATGAGTCCCAGATCAGCCAGTCTGCCCACTGCTGCCTGGTTTCTAAGTCTCAAAACCAACACGTTAAGCAAAGGTGGCCTGACTGCTCATTGTACCTAGGATGTAATACTAATTCACTATTATTGGTGATATGTGATGTAGATAAGGAGAAATAAAAGTCAAAGAGATGCCGCTACACTATTTTACGACCTAACTAGGGCTCAACGTCCAACAGTTAAGCCAGTCCACCTGCATTACACTTCAAAGTCAACCACATTCTGAACAGTCAGTCTTTCCTTCCTGAACTCGGCACCTGTGGATTCAGGTTATTTGCTTAAGACAGCGACTTTGTAACCCATCTTACCTTTTCTCACACGGTAGCACCAGCCTTGTCCGTTCCTCAGTGGTTCATCTTTCTGGAAGTCATACTTTATCAACTCAAAGGAGAAGAAAAGCTGCAAACCCAAAGTGAAGAATAAAGTTGAGCATTTGGCTATTTGTGCAAGAACAGGATCTGCTAATGGAATCTATGTTCAATTTAAACAAGGAATCTTTTGACTAACAGAACAATTAAAGAAGACTTGAAATTGAAGTGGGAGGCACTGGTAAGCAGGCCTCTTTAAGGGGCATTAATTTTCATTTCCTTTAGCTTTGCTTCACCTGAACATGGCTTGGCTTTACCCTCGGAGGACTGAGAAGGAGTTACAGAAGGCTCTGATTTATTCATTATTCTAACCATGGGCAGGACGACCCATTTCATAGTCTTTGAAAACATTCTCTCTAAAGGCAAGTTTTAAACAGAACTAAGATACAGCATCTGAACATCAGGATTTCTGTTACTGTCATTTTCCTCTAGGCCTCCAGAAACATGACCTAATGCCTAGAAACCAGGGTAACCTGACAACTGTTTGGCTTTACTCTAGGCCTGTCAGGTTAACGCCTTTAAACTAACGTGGTAGTCTATCACTGCAGCATGAGAAGATGATTCGGACAGAATCTCCATCTTGGACAGAAACCAGGCTAACTGGATGTCCATCCACTCATCTTCAGAGGGTCCCAGCTAGATGTCTGTCCCCATGTCCCGGCTGCCTTGTCCTGGGGTGGCCACATCACAGTGCCATGAGGGTGCATTCATTCCATCTGACCAGAGTGTGAACTAAAAATTGTTCAGTCCAAGCCCCTTATTTTATCTATAAGAAAAGTGAGGGGTTTTGGAGGGGGCATTTACACCTGTGGCATTATTAAATGGAATTAGAAAAGAGATTTAACATGGAAATGGAGTGAGATAAAATAACATGGGCTGGAAAATGAGGAAGGAGAAGAAGGGCCGAAGATTAAAAAAAATGTACACAATCAGAATTAAAATGTGCCAAAGGAGAACAAGTAAATTAAAGAGGATAGAATCACTAAGGTAAATGGGTTAATATCAAGGTATAGGGAGAACCAGATCTGATGCTTTAGTCTTAATAAAATCAGCATGTACTCGGAACCACAACTCAACATCTGAAGGTTTTTTATTTAGTTATTTACTGTGAGTGTGTGTTTGTGTATGTGTATGGGCATATGTATGCCATCATGTGTGTGTGTGCGTGTGTGTGTGTGTGTGTGCATGTGCGTGTGCGTGTGCGTGTGCGTGTGCGTGTGCGTGTGTGTGTGTGTGTGTGTGTGTGTGTGTATGCATGCATGCGTGTATGTTTAGGTCAGAGAAGAACTTTTGGGAGTTGATTCTTTCCCTCGGCCATGTGGTGCCAGGATGGACATTTTCACCCAATGAGCTCTCTCACCATTCTGCAATTCATCATTTTAGTTCAGTTTAAATGACAGCATCTAATGTCAACTGAGCACTTAGTCTAAGCCAAAGTGCTAAGATATTAAGAGTTCTCTCTAAGCACTGGAATATTATTGGAGGGAGTGACTAATGCCATCCCATTTGAAGACAAGGGCCCATCAAAGTGGCTGCAAAGAATATACTCTTCCTCATTACATAAAGGTTCTTTATTAAAATGCATGTTCGTATTGTGCTGGTATTTGCTGCTTTGATAACACAATATTTCTATACTTGCCTAATGGCCAGTGGAGAGATTCCAGACATTCAGTTCAGCCTTTATCATCTTGTTCCAATAGGGAAGAAAGAAAGCCTTTTCTCAATTTTTTCTCTCTTATTTTTTATTTTGAAACCCTTTCCCAGCAACTTCAGATATTTGTTTTGCTGATATTTATTTTTCAGTTATGTTGGCAACAGTGTACACCGAGAGCCATTTCATAATGAATTATTGTCAGCGAGTCTATTGTTAGGTAAATAGTACTTGACAGCAGAGGTAATTTTAACTCCATGTGAAGGTAGATACATTATAATATCTCTGAAAAGTAGTCTGGATTAAAGCATAAATGTGTAACTAGGGGCATACCCTCCTTTCTATATTTAAGAGGTTACCATGAAATGGCTATGCTATAGTGTCACAAATAAACAGTTATCACCCTTTAAAATTCAAATTAAATCATGCATGTTTCTGGGTGTGTATATATATATATATATATATATATATATATATCCAGAGCATAGCTATATGAAGTCTGGTAAGTGGTTTCTTCAGAACTGTTCTGTCCATAGTTACATGGTTGTACAATGGCTCCAGGAGTCCCCTCTCTACTTATATACCTTTTCTTTTTGGTTGGTTTGTTTGGGGTGTTTCATCTGCATATGTGTCTGCGCGCCATGTGCATGCAGTGTTCACAAAGGCCCAAACTGGCATCAGCTCCTTGAAGCTGGACTAAAGATACTTGTGAGTCACCATGAGGGTGCTGGGTATTGAACCCAGGTCCTCTGGAAAAGCAGCCAGTGCCCTTAACCACTAAGCTATCTCTCCAGCTCCACCTACATGCCTTTCTATATTCAGATACATAAATATCTATATTAGCTAAGGAACCTAAAAGTCTTTTCTTGATGAATACATGAGGAAAATTTAGCCCGAAGAAAAGCAAGGTAGCTCAGGTAGTGGAGTCCAATAGCAGCAGAGCCGATGCTGGAGCTGGGCTGTCTGTGTCTGTGTCTGTGTCTGAGAATTCTATCTTGAGAATGATGTCTGTTCTTCACCCTCAATGCCTTACTGGCTGTCTCTAAGACCTTGCCATGCTGTTCTGCTTAGGAATGCACTCATTTGCCTGAGATGCTTAGGCCAACTATATAACAACAATGAGATTTTAAAATGGGATCACTAAGCCACACCAACAGTGGCTATATCGACATTCTGAACAGGAAGGGAGGTCAGTCTTGTGGGCAGCAGAGCAGAAGACACATGGCCTTGCGCCCTTGATATTCTCCAGGATTCTGCCTGGGAGCTGTTCCCGTGACTGCATTTAGCCCTTCCTTTAGCTGTAACCTTGAGTGTGACAGCCTCCAGTGAGCTGAGTCCTTGTCAAGTGTCAACCCTAAGGGTGGCCTTGGAGGCTCCTGACGTGCACGTGATGTCAGAAGTGTGGGTGGTCTTATGCTGAATGTGCCCCCGACTTTGCATTTTGTGAACTTGGCTCTTGGCAAGGAGATGCTTACATTTAAGATGATTAAGCAACTTGTAAAAAATATTAGGAAATAGGTTTTTTGACAATCCCATATTTTATCTTAATATCCTTGGATTTACCACTATGGAAGAAGTACCTCCTCTCTGCTGTCTCCTATATATGTTAGTAATACACATATTTTGTATTTTCAGATTTTCTTTCCATTGTACCTAGAGGCATAAAGTGGGTCTATTTAATTTCTTGTATGTAAATGGATTTAAATTGAGGGTGACTTCTTCTAAATTTTATTTAATCTTCAAATTGAGTACATGTGTTCATTCAACGTATTTTGCAGAGAAGTACAGTATTCTGACAATACATACACATCTTATTTTCTGCTTACTTGTAAAACTTTTAGAACAGTCCTTTGTTGTTCTTATCCTGGGAGAGCAATTTAACCATTACTAGAATCCCTGGATGAAGGATGAAGATGTTTCTGTTTCTTTGCCTGGCCTTCGGCATTCTGTTTGCATTTGAGAGATGCCCCGTCATCAACCAAGCTATGTTTTGTATGACCCATCTCTGTTTGTGTCTGTCTGTCTGTCTCTTGCCTTATCATGACTGGGTGCTTTACACTTTGTTGATTCATTCCACTCATATATTCTTTCCTGTTTCTTCTTCTGCACCATACTTTCATCCTCTGGAACACAGTATGCTCTCTGGTTAAAGACTCAAATCTTTATGAGCATTTTATTATAGTTAAAGGAATCATTTTTCCCTGTGATCAGTTCTTTTCTGAGGGAACAGTTAAGCACAGGCTGGATCTGTGCAGAATGTCTCAATCCTAGTCATATTCTCCCTAATGAAGTTTAGAATCTGTTTTGTTTTTAAAACTTTTGATGTGTCACTCATTTCTATTATAGGTTCATTTTTCTTCACTTTTCTCCCTTTGAGCTAAACATGTTTAGTTTATAATTCCTTCGCTGATCTGTGTCTTCCTTGAAACCTCCCCTTATTTGAGCTCTTATTTTTTTAAAGAACATTCCATTGTGATATTTTTCAGAGTCAATGGAAATAAATTATTTCCGTTTAATGGAAAGCATGTCTTGGCCATTTTGAAGGACTTATTATTATTATACAACCTCACTATCTGCCTTCTGTATATAATTGCAGTTTCCTTTGTTCAAGGCCTCTGCCTTCAATGGGTTTTATGTTTAACCTTTCCAAATTATTTCCCCAGGTGAAATTACCATAGAAAATATAATGGCCGCTCCTAACTTTGATTTGAGTTTGTATTGGATATTGTTTCCTGATTTCTATTTTGTTACAACAGTCATGTTAATGGGATGCCATCTCTTTACTTTATGCAACAAGGGGCAGGGATTGCAGCTATAAGCATGCAGGGTTACAGGAAGCCCACACTGCATGTTTTCTCCTTCACTCATAGCATTATCTCTCTAGCTGGAAGTTGATTCCTTTCTGAGAAGTAAGCGTTCAAGTTTTAAGCAGCATACATACAATCCCTTTGCTTAATTATGGAATGACTATTGAATTTTTAAAAAAATATTTGTATTATAACCAGACTGTAGGTAGCCGAAATGATTTTTAAAAAAGAGAGACTAGAATTTATATGGTGTTAGGTGCAACTTTTAAATTTTTTTCATGGTATAAACAAGTTAACTAAAATGAATTGAAAATCAGTAGTTTTTTTTTAAATGGAGACAATTGTGATGTTGTATATTACTGACCTGAGGGCAGTCTTCCAGGAGAAAGCTTTAGTGAATACAGGCTAGCAGTGTAAGGACAAGGCTTTTCAGCATGCTCTTGTTGGAAGACTGTGCAATGACTTGAAGTCACAAAAGGATCTTCACAGGAATATAATTGTTTTTAATTTCCTAAGCGCCGTGGCATAAATTTTTTCCCAAGTGCTTGAAATGAATGGTGTTATACATTTAATATATATAGGTTCTACATATCTCACTTACTTTAAGCAGTTTATTGCATTACTTAAATATCCAACATCACTGTAATTTTTAAAATTATCTTTATTTATGTGTATTATCTTTATATGCACATGGGTTTGTGAATGAATGTCCTGGGTGTGCAGGTACCTAAGAGGCCAGCAGGGGGCATCAGATCCCGCGGAGCTGGAGTTAGGTAACTGAGCTACTGCAGGATGTAGTGCTAGGGTTCTCTGGATGAGGTATAGCGCATCCTACCTATCGACCTGACTCTCCAGACCTTGCTTTGGTTCTTTCACTCTTAAAATACTATTACTGTTGTGTACTAGGAGCAACAGTAACTTATGTGTTTATAACTTATGTGTTATAAATGACAAAAAGATAAGGAGCAGTGGAGGGATATACTCAAGAGGAATGGAGAGACTCATTCAGGACTTATGCTTTATTATTAAATACTAAATTTGAAAACTGAACAAAAGTAAAATAAAGTCATCCCCACGCTGCAGTCAGTCATCCTCATGCTGCAGTCAGTCATCCCTATACTGCACTCATCTCCATGCTGCAGTCATCCCACACTGCAGTCAGTCATCTCCATGCTGCAGTCATCCCCACCCTGCAGTCAGTCATCCCCATGCTTCAGTCATCCCCACACTGCAGCCAGGCATCCCACCCTGCAGTCACCCCACACAGCAGTCATCCCTATGCTGTACTCACCCCCACATTGCAGTCAATCATCCCCATGCTGCAGTCATCCCCACACTGCAGCCAGTTATCCCCAGGCTTCAGTCAGTCATCCCTACCCTGCAGTCATCCCTATGCTGTAGTCATCCCCACACTGTAGTCAGTCATCCCCATGCTGAAGTCATCCCCACATTGCAGTCAGTCATCTCCACACTGTAGTTAGTTATCTCCAGGCTGCAGTCATCCCCACCCTGAAGTCATCCCTATGCTTCAGTCATCCCCACACAGCAGTCAGTCATCCATACCCTGCAGTCATCCCCATGGCACAGAAGGAGCACATGGCAGAGGGCTGGGGTTTGCAGAACTCACAGTGTCACAGATCACCCACAGCCACCACTGCCTTTGCAAATGTTCTCAGCTTCAAAGTAAAATATGACTTTTCACAATATGGAAATATGAGCTCTAGACAAGAGTGTGGACCGCAACATATTATCTATAGAGAAAGTGATACACTTACATTGTAGAAGAAGTTTGCTCTCCCGACAGATCCGATCTTCCCAGTATGGTTCATGAAACATATGTTTCCTTCAGTAGCTCCGTAAAATTCACACATTTTAATGTTTCCAAATCTGTCTAAAAATTGTCTCCACACATCACTGCTCATACCATTTCCAACTGCCAAACGCACTCGATGGCTCTTTTCCCCTTCTCTCTGTTAGGAGAAAGATGTCCCGTGTAAGTCACTCCAGCTCCCCACTCTCTCTTGCTGTCATTTATATGGCAACTGAGCTTCCCTAAAAGTAAATGGGGCATGTGCAGTAGCAGCAGAGAGAGGCAGGCACAAGGAAACCACAGCGTTCTGTTGGAGAATCATGTCCAGCAGCTAATGCTGGGTAAGAGGCTCTATCTGCTTCTTCTCCGTATCTAGGAGGAAAATGTTCTTTCGAAATTACAAGCATGGACATTCTAGGAAGGAAGAAATTGTATTTTCAGATTTATTTTAAAGGATTAATTTATTTTAGAACTTTTTAAAGGATTATGAAATATTTATTTTCATTTAATATCTGTATAATTTTGCACCCAACAAGCAACCTCCAATTCCCAGGAGGGGAATTAAAATTAAAACTTAAGCCCTTAGAGACAATTTGATTGAAAACGAGACAACTTGACATAATTCATATTTAGAATGCACGATCTTCTCAACTTTTATTTGTATTTTGAGTTAAAACAGAAATGGATTTTATTCTATGTTCAAGAAGCATAATGTCAATTAATGTGAATAATGCACATTTCAGTTCAACCAAGACTATATTATCATTTTAATCATGGTAAATTGATAATTTGCTCAGAACCACTTGTGGTTAATACATAAAAGCAATATTAAATAAGCAATAGTGATGATAAAGTAGAGAAATCAATGGCCTGGACACTGACAATTAAATATGATCAGTTGATCAGAGTCTGTGTCTCTAAGCACCACCGAAATGGTTTAAAATGAAGCATTTTAGTCTTTAAATGCTCAAGGATAACCAGTAAGGAATGTGAAGCTGTTTGGGAAGCTGAAACATGAGCACATCAAAGATGTGACTAGGAATGGGAAAGGTAGGTAGTGAAAACCTGTAGGAGGGGACCCAAGAAATGCTGCTCAATATGAAGAAATCATGAGAAAGAATGGGGGTGCTCTGAAGCTTGCCGGGGAGTCTTCTGTTACTTGCTCCCCATTGCCTAAATGCTAGGAAAGTTACTCTGAATTCCAGATGTAAGGAAATCAGTTTGGGTTCAGAAGTTACTGAAACAAAAGAACATAATGAAAGCACATTTCAGAAGAGAATTGCCCTTGCCCTGATCACAATGATGACCTATGACACAGCAACTTTGAACAAGAGCAGTAAGTGATCAAAAAATTAGTTGAGAGAAAAGATATCGACTTTGGAAGTGCCTACAATTTCACCTTGGCTATGCTAGACCCTCTGCTGAACCCTTAGATACCAAATACCAGGCATCTGTAATTAGATTTTAATACCGTTCTGAACTCCTATTAAAGCATAGAGTTTTAAAGGTCAGAATGTGTGAAAGGAAGTCTAACATGTGTGGGTCATATGAAAACTGTCCCAGAGAAAAATATATATTCTTGCAGAACAATAAGAAACGGAAAAAAAGAATAAACTTACCTGAACAATTTCTAAAAGGACTGAGAGACGATCAGGCTATGTACTTAAGTTTGGAGATATCAAAAATAATAAATATCAGTGTGGTGCTTAAGCATTTTCTGGTAAGGAAAAGGAGAGAAAGGGAGACACAGAAAACTAGAGAAAGAGAGAGGGAGGAGGGTTATTCTCAAAGAGGCAGGGAGGCTATGGCCAGCTATTTTATATCCTATGAAAGCATTGTTGAAAACCTTAAAAACAAATCATACCTTCATAAAACTAAAAACTAAACATGAGCTGGAGTCAGAGAGATGGCTCACTTGCTGCTCTTCCAGAGGCCCTGAGTTCATTTGCAGAGGACCTGAGCTCCGTTCCCAGCACCCGTGCCAGTCACAACCCTCTGTAACTTCAGAGCCACAGGTTCTGAGGACAATACACACTCACACACACACACACACACACACACACACACATAGAATACTCACACAGAAACACACACATCCGCATACATTTTCAAAAATGTCTACAAAGATGTGTAAAACTAAACATGTGTATTTAATACAGTGGTACTAGACAGAACACAAAAGATGCTCTCAACATAAAAAATATAGTTTTATGGGTAAAGCAACAAGCAAATGAATAGCCAAAAAGAAAGAACAGGTCTAGAAAGCAGAGTACGCACATGTATGTGTGAATAAACATCTGCTTTTCAATGTTGATAATTCTTATAGAATCCTTAATGTGCACAGTTAGAGACAATACCTAGGGCATAAACATTCAAGGTCTACGACTGAATTAAAGTTTTATAAAATCACTGCATTTTTCTGTAAAGCAGGAAAATACTATCTTATGATAGCATGTGACAAATTAAAGATTGATGTACTATTTAAAGTAATTAGAGTGCTCAAGGGACTCAAGGGAAAGCCTTTAAGTTTCTAAAGCGAGTGAGTGTGTGTGTGTGTGTGTGTGTGTGTGTGTGGTGTGGCATGTGCACGTGCACGTGCATGCCACAGCCGGCACATGTCAGTCAGAGGACAACTCACAAACATCAACTCTCTCAGGTATTAAACTCAGGCCCTCAGGCTTGGCAGACCACACCTTTACCAACTGAGCCAACTTCAATAGCCCAGAGGAAAACATTTAAAGACATCAAAAAGAAAGACTGTATATCTATAGAGGCAATCAATGAATGTATAATAAAAATAAAATTTTATGTAAAGTTAAGAAAAGTGAGGAATGGGGCAAATCACAGATGAAACAAACAAATAAAAACTACCAACATAATAGAAGACTTAACTCAAATATGTCAGAAAAGATATTAAGTAAAAATATAATTTTTTTGGAAACAGTTTCTTACTGCATAAATATATGAAGCCAAACTACATATTATGTATAAGAAACAGGTCTTAAGTGTCAGAAACATTCTTAGTGCTGTCAGCTTGATAGAATCTAGACTCACCTGTGACACAGACCTCTTAGCCTGTCAGTGAGGAGATGTATTGGTTCACTATTGATACAAAAGGCCCATATTGACAATGGGCAGGGCCACTCTTAGGGCAAGGAATCCTGGACTGTGAGTGGAACATGCTAAGAATCAGTGAGCCATTTGCTAAGAAGCAAAGACAAGATGTCCATGGACCTCTTCTTTGAGGATGGACATAGTGTGACCAGCTGTTCCTGCTGCCTGATTCCTCTGCTGTGATAGGCTGATCTTGAACTGAGCTAAAATAAAGCCTTCCCCTTTAAACTTCTTTTGTCAAGAGTATTTTATCACAACCAGCGGGTAACAAACTGCAGTATCAGCAGTTACAAAACTCAAGAGTAGTCAGGCTGGCAAAGAAAATCATGCAGCTCTCACTGAAGAAGCTGGCAGGAGCAGAGACTGTCCTGTGGGGTTGGCTTTAACTACACAAAAGCTTTGGCAAATGGAGAGGAGCATTTAGTAAGTCATCGGAAGGATAACAACATTAAATTCCTTTTCACCAAGAACATAGTCAGAATATATAAAGTTATATATTTGCAGATACAGAGAAGCAATGGGTAGTCTCCGTTGCTGGCCTCTCTCTGGTGCTGGTGGAATAGGTGAGAACAGAATCATTGGAACAAAGAAGCACAGAGAAAATGAGTCAGCTTGATTGAATTTATGTGTATACAATATTAGGAGATATTACTGAACAACACATACTCTCTTCTGGTGCCCATAAAACATGTAGCAAAATACATCAATCATATCTAGCCTGGAGCAAGTCCTAAATTGATTCAAAGCACTGTCTGACAGCAATTTTACAAATCTAGGAAATTTACAAATAATAACACAATTTTAAACACCCACTGAGGAAAAGTAAAATTACCATGGAAATGAGAAGCATTTTAAACTAAGAAATAAAGAAAAATAATTTAAAAGCTCTCTTTCTCATGATATCAATAAATATATTCATGCACAGAAAGATGGGTGTATATGTTTATGTATGTATGTATATCTATCTATCTATCTATCTATCTAATTGTTCATTCAAGAACATTACACAGAAGATGACATATATTAGTTAAACAGACATATTATTTCTACAAAGAATCTGATACAAATAGATTATGATGTAGGCATACATGTTTTATGCCTGTAAGTATGGATGTTATAGTGTTATAATAATATGTGATCATTAACAGAATAATAATAATATGTCAGACTACTCTTTTAAGTGTATCTCTGTAGAAAACAGCCTAAAAACTCTGGGACCTTTTGGTTCTCACAGAAAATTAATTTACATTCCATACCAGGAAAGCCTCATCTCTCTTCTAGGAGAAATTTGAGATGTAAAGAAAGCTGATCTACCAGTAGCCCTTTGTATTAGTCAGGGTTTCTATTCTTGCACAAATATCATGACCAAGAAGCAAGTTGGGCAGGAAAGGGTTTATTCAGCTTACACTTTCCACATTGCTGTTCATCACCAAAGGAAGTCAGGACTGGAACTAAAGCAGATCAGGAAGCAGGAACTGATGCAGAGGCCATGGAGAGGTGTTACTTACTGGCTTGCTTCCACTAGCTTGCTCAGCATGCTTTCTTATAGAACCCAGGACTACCAGCCCAGAGATGATACCACCCACAAAGCCCTCTCCCCCCTTGATCAATAATTGAGAAAATGCCTTACATGGATCTCATGGAGGCATTTCCTCACCTGAAACTCCTTTCTCTGTGATAATTCCAGCTTATGTCAAATTGACACAAATCCAGCCAGTTCACCTTTCAAAGTGACCCAGAACTCTCTACTCCGAGGGCATCATTCTTCAGCATGATTACAGACATATGACCACAGATATAGACTGCATCTTTCTGGGCTCCTCTCTGCATGGTCCATGTGGACCCTGTAAAAATAGAAATCTGTAGACGTGATATGAATTGGAGATCACGACCTGTTATGTCCTGAGGTGTATAAGCTGTGTACATTGATTTAGGCTTAGTGCTCCTTTTGCAGTTTTATGAAATTTTCACATGCTTGCTCTTACTTAGGTGTTTGTCAAAAAGTTAAATGGGAACCATACCTCCAACCAAGCACCTAATGAGTATGCGAGAACATCATTAGTCACCAGAGACACAAAAATCAAAATGACATTGTTGATAACAAATATTGAAAAATATCGACCTATTTTCTTTAGCACTACAAAATTTTCCTATGGAAGGAAGGGATTCAGGGCAAGTGGGAGTCTCCACATATTGCATAGAAGGTTTATTAGTGCCACAACTGTGATTAAGCATTTTGTGACAGGTGTTAATGTTAGACACATGTATGCAATACAGCCTATCAACTCCATTCCTTATTATACAGAATCAGAAATATGTACATAATTTACTAAAAGACTGGCATAAATATGCCAATACACAGAGCACCATAAATCAAATCAAGTCTTGTAAGCAATCCAAACCCAACAACACCAAATCATATTTCTTTACAGTATTCTCCTATACTAACATAAGAACCTCTCATTAGCTTTCTATCGCCGCCATACATGTCTCAGATGTAGCCAATTAAGCCCTTCCAACTGTATTAGCTCTTAATTGATGGAGGCCGTAGCTGACATTGGCTGAAATGAAGGTGTTGATGGGAGACCTTATTGGGAGGTGTTAGAGGAATTCACTCCCAAGTCTGTACATGTTCTCAGCAATCTAGTTCTTTGAGGTTGTAGTACTGTGGGTCTCTTTTCTGTGCTGTGGACTTGGGGGTGGTGTGTCTCAGGTCACGGGAGACTCTCTTTAGCCTTGTAACATAGGTCTCTACGTATAGGGTCCAGAAATTACTCATTACTCCCCAAATCATACTTGCAAAATATCTAACGTTGCTGTGCTAAACCTTTCTTGCTTGCAGCCTTTCAAAGTCTATGGTACTGAGTTGCATCTATAGGATAATCTTCCGATTTCGCAGTCATAACTGTAATTTCTGTAAGGTCTCCTTTGCCAGTGTTACTACTGAGCACATATTTACAAGTTGCAGAACTAGGACAAGAGCATCTGAAGTGCTTTATTTCCGTATCCTGCAACTCCAAAGCAATGAGACAAAATGAACTACTGCTATTAATAAAACCAAAACTGCATGTAGGGTCAGTGCTGAGACGAGCAAGGAAGCCAACGGAATGCACCACGTGCCTCGGCTCACTTTCAGCTTTTAAGAACAGGACAAACTAGTTTTTGCTGCCAGAAATCAGAATTATATTCACGTCTGTGAAGACAATACCTAAAAAATATCTCCAGGGGGATGTCTTAAATGAATAAGTAATTAAGTAAGTAAATTTCATCAAGATAGTTAAAGGGTTAAGATATCCTATTGAGAAACTACAGTGCAGAGTAGAAGAATTGGTGGCCGTTTTAATAATGCTGTTTAAAATGAAATTATATTTATTATATGAGGAACAAATCGTCAAGTTTAAATTATATGTGTTTAAACTATAAAAATTTGTATATTTTAAATAATTTTATTGTGTTTATGGGTGCACTGTAGCTGTCTTCAGATACACCAGAAGAGGGCACCAAATAACATTGCAAATGGCTCTGAGCCATTCTGTGGTTGCTGGAAATTGAACTCAGGACCTCTGGAAGAGCAGGATGTGCTCTTAACCACAAAAGTATCTCTCCAGGCCTTTAAATAATTTTAAAACGCTAATATTTTAAGACTACTCTAAGTATTCTGCTGTTATACTAAGATTGTTACTTTTCTGTCAATTTGATACAAACAAGTTATCTGAGAATGACTTAAACTGAGAAAATGTCCCACAAAACTGGCCTGTACACAAGTCTGTGGCTCCTTTTCTTGATTGATGACTGATGCAGAGGACCCAGCCCACCACGGATGCTGCCACTCCAGGGAAGATGGTCCCCAGTCATCTAAGAAAGCAAACTGAGGCATGGAGAGCAAGCCAGCGAGCAGCACTGGTCCACGCTCCGTGGTTTCTGCTCAGTTCCTGCCTTGAGTGCCTGCCCTGACTTCCTTTCACGGTCAACAGACAACTGTAAGCTAAAATGAATCCTTTCTCCTCAATTTGCTTTTCTTCCTTTCTTCTTTGTACTCACAGCACATGAATGCACATGGATATGTGATCAGAAAACCAAGTAGATGACAGTTAAAACTGAAACAAAATCACAAAATAAAATGCATATTTTATTTAGACACATGAATAAAACAAAGAATAAAACCTTTCTTGAATATATTAAAATCACTTATAGATCAAGGGTTAAAAGACGAAATGGTTCTTATCTTCAGAGTACGTCTTCATTTAAAAATTACTTGTATTCTTTCAACTGAGTGTGGGGTGTATGTGTGTATGGTATGTGCACATACTTCTGGGTGGGTGAGCCCACCATGTAATGTGGACACCAGAAAAGGATGCAGAGCATCTTTCTTTTCTTAAAAAATCATCTTTTTTATTAAGATTTGTTTATTGCATGTATATGAGTACACTGTAGCTGTGAGCCTTCCCGTGGTTGCTGGGAATTGCATCCAGCCAACCCCACTCGCTCTAGTCCAAACATTTATTCATTATTATATGTAAGCACACCAGAAGAGGGTGTCAGATCTCATTACAGATAGTTGTGAGCCACCATGTGATTGCTGGGATTTGAACTCAGGACCTTCTGGAGAGCAGTCAGTGCTCTTACCCTCTGAGCCATCTCACCAGTCCAGCTGAGCATCTTTTCCACTTCAGCTCTTTGACACAGGGTTTCTCCCTGAACCTGAAGCTCCACATTTGGCTAGGCTGGCTGATGAGTGAAGACCCAGCATCTGTGTGTCTTTGACCCAAATGCTGTGGTTACTGGCAAGTGAGGCCCTACAGGACTTTGTAGGAGAGTGTTAGAAATTTGATCTCAAGCCCTGTTGTTTCTGCTGCTAGCAATGTTACCCACAGAACCACCTCTTCAAACCTCTTTCAACATTTTAAAAATGAATTAGTTGTTTGCATGTGGGTATATCCCATAGAACTGGGGTAATAGTGGTTTGAGCTTCCTGACCTATTTGCTGGGAAATGAACTCTGGTCTTGCGCACCACTCTTAGGGATTGAGCCATTTCTGTAGCTCCTCTTTCAATCTTCGAACTAAAAAAGATAACTTTGATTTTAAAAACAATAGGAATCAGTATAAAAAGAACAAAGACCATATAATCCTTTGAAATATTCTCACTGGGTAGTTGATTCGTTGATTAAAGGTGACGGAGAAAGAAGCTCACTCCCTCTCACACAGCCCAGAGCAGCTATGCTGGTCCTGCCTCCTGGGAGCCTGAGGATACTGCTTATCTGGAATGGAACTAATTCTCAGACTTTGCACTACCAATTTTCTGAATAGGACGGTTACATTGCAAGCCTTATGATTTGTTTTGCCTGAGCAGACAGCAATCTTTTCTAAGGCATAATATTTGGATGCTTTTCAAGTTAGAGATGGGTTTCATCAAGACTCGTTGTGAAATATGTTGGCACGGTACTGAAGCCAAAACAAAAAGGAGTCTGTAAATCAGAGTCCACAGACTTGAACTTTTATGGGCTGTGGTTATATATATATATATATATATATATATATATATATATATATATATATATATATCTTTAAATGAGAGAGATGATCATCTCAATGTTCCAGCTCATATAAAAAGTCAAACGAATCAAAAGGATCACCAGAACCTCTTTGTCCAAAATATCAATTTTGTTCCTCTGATGCTCAAGCCTTCTTTATTCTACTTGTATCTTTTTTAAAAGAACAAAATCAGGGTCTGGAGAGATGATTCGGCAATTAAGAGCATTATTAGTTGCTCTTGCAGAGTACCCAGGTTTGATACCCAGCACCCACATGATAGCTGATAGCGGTCTGTGACCCAGCTTCAAGAGATCTGACACTCTTTTCTAGCCTCCATGGGCACCAGGCATGTAAGTGACATAGATATACATGCAAGCAAGCTATCCGTACCCATTAAAACAAATATAGAAAGAAAGCAAGCAAAAAGAAAAAAAGAAAGAAAACAGATGATTGTCCTTAGAGAGTATAAAAAAGAGCAATGGGCCTGATGTGTAGTGTTGCAGAAAAAGAGAAAATTACAGATGCTACAGAAAACTTTTATACTAAAGAAAAAAGGAAACAAAACCTAAAATCATGCCATACAATATTATTTTACAGATCTACATATGTACACTGATAAAATCACATTGTGATATAGCTATATATTCTGCTTCATTGCTGTGTTTTGAATATTGTTCTAAACTGTTAACATGTTTTATTTAATTTTTCTGTTGCTCTGATTAAATACCCTTTTGAAAGAAATGTAAGGAAAAACATGTTTATTTTGTCACATGGCTCAAGGTCACAGTCCATTTGACAGCAACTCAAAATGGCAGGAGCTTGAAGGATCTGGTCACACAGCACCTCCAATCAGAAATTACAGGGCCTGTGTGCCTCAGTGTTCAGCTCACTCCATCTTATGTGGTTCAGGATCTCCACGCAGGGAATGGTCCCCGCCATAGTTAGATAGGTCTCCCCATGTCAGTTAATCTAATGACTGTCCAGAAGCTAAATAATCCCTTGTTTACTGCTCCAATTAGCAGCTGGACCTGGGAGAGTGGCTTCTAGAGAGAAGACAGACTAAACTCTAATGCAATAGGCATCTCTATTCAGAGGACCAGGAAATTATACTCTCAGGATTCAGAAAGGTCGCCTGAGTAAATTCTCATGAGTTCATAAGAATATAATCACAAGGACATGGGGCAAGGACATGTTTTTCCATGGAGACATGTAAACAAATAATGATAGCTAGTTGTAATGAATAATATGAAGTAAACTCATTCCTACCTCCTACGCCTGGAAGGATCATGAAAACCCAACCCAAGAACAATTCTGTTTTTGAAGAAACTGAGGTCACAAGACTCTTGTCTTGGAATTTTCTCGTAAGTACTCGGAATCCTTCTCCCACGTCTCCACTGCTGGACCATGTTCTGACAGTCCCTCACAGGTAGGACTGTCTACGGTGATTCCAGATGTTACCATGTTGCCTATTAACCCCAGCTATGACAGCTGTTATCCTTCAAGCACATGATTTCCCATGATTATACAATCACCGGATAATTATGCCATGATTTATTTCCTTATCATTTATTTTCTGATTAGCACATTATTTTCAAATCTTCACCATTATTAATACTACTAAACTTATCTTCATGCCTGCCATCCCAGGAATGAATACTTCATAGAGGGTGGACCTGAGACAGGTGGGTTGCTAAGACTTTGATGCAATTGCTTAAATTACTGTCTACTATGGAAGGTGAGCTGACTACCACTTTAATAAATTAAAGCTAAGGATTTTCACTTAAAACATCATTCCATAAGAAGACATAGTATCTTGCAGGTTTAGTCGAGTTTGTGTTTAAGCAAATTGAATTTTTTCTGCTTAATGACATACTGAAGAGGTACACTGTTTTAATAGCTACAAAGACTCTTCTCAGCATTATTTTCTTTTTAATATTGTGACAATTCATTTTGTATTTAAGTATAATCTTTTCTATTCTTGCTAATACCCCTTCATTAAATATTAACATACACCTATCATATAAGTAGCAATAATAATAATGACTAGAACAATTTTTTTTTGCCTCTTGATATTGAACTATTACATCCATTTGGTGCTAACTGTATAACAAAGGTGTGCTTCTTTTATTTCATGAACTGAGTCACATCACGTATGGTCAGTTTTAAATTCTATTAGTCTACTCTTAAATCTATATACTGCACTTGGAAAGACCGGCATGCAGACGTTCTCCAGTTCAGTGGTCTTTCAGCTGACTTGCTAGACAGATATCCAAGACTTCTTTAAATTATTCTCAGCAAATACTTGAAAATCCAAAAGTATTTCTGGATGTAAAACATAGCAAAATTGTGTTCCTGAGTTATATAAAGTTATTTATTATTCCACAGGTTTTGAGTTAATTATTATTAATAATAATTATTAATATCACTACTAATAATATCAATTAATAATAATAATAATAATTAAAATATCGTATAATGATTAATATATTATAATGATTAATTACATAATAATCAATATATTATATAATAATTAATTATTTAAATAATTAATAATTAATTAAAATATTATTATTAATTATTAAGTTA
This sequence comes from Apodemus agrarius, assembly GCA_964023405.1. Taxonomy (NCBI): domain Eukaryota; kingdom Metazoa; phylum Chordata; class Mammalia; order Rodentia; family Muridae; genus Apodemus; species Apodemus agrarius. The sequence goes on along the minus strand of OZ030021.1, from coordinate 48,523,349 downwards.
ACACAGTCATTATTCACAATGTTGTTTCTATGATTCAAATCATTGACACAGAAATGTGTGTATATAAATGAAAATGATTTACTTACGATAATGAAAACATAACATCACAAATCCATCTAGCAGGCCTGACAGTGAATCCTATTGAAACATACACTTCTGCACATAATCACTCTCATACATATGTACATATATGAAAGGAAGGAAAGAAAAAAAATAAAGCTTAAAAAATCTTATCTGCACATGAATGGAAATTTTGCTTTATATAGACTAATTGTCTGACTTTTTCAGCTTCCTGTAGGAGGAACAGCAGTCTCAATTAATCTGGACCCCTGAGATCTCTCAAACACTGGACCACCAAACAGACAGCATGCACCAGCTGATATGAGGCCACTAATACATGTACAGTAGAGGACTGATGGACGTGTGTTCATTCAGAGATGATACACTTAACCCTCAAGAGACTGGAGGCCCCAGGGAGTTTAGAGGTCAAGTGGGGTGGGGTGGGTAGGAACTAATTGTCTAATATTATTAGGAAGTCTAAATTAAGCTTTGGTAAGCTATAGTCTTCAAAGAACACAACTGGCCAAGGTGTTTGTTTCAAATGTTTTGATAAAGGACAGTCATACCTTTTATTTGAAGATCACTATGGCATTTTTGAGACGCATAAGCAGAGTCATTGTGAGACAGGCACTGGGATCCATGAAGCCAAAAATATTTATTATTATGCATCTTTATAGAACAAGCTTGATGTCCTTTTCCCTAAATTATAAGTAAAATTCAAAATACAAAATCTCTATTTTAACACAAACAGTATTACCTGGTTAACTGGCACAGTTTTCAAAGAGACCTTAGCTAAGTTCATTGTCACTCTGGAACTGAGATGGGAAGCCTGAGAGTTTGAGCCCTGGGTAGACCACTCTCTTGACCCAGGCCACTCTGTGAAGGAGAGCCAGGCCAGTCACTTGAAGGGGTTTATTTGAAAGAAGTTGTGAGAACAAGTGTTCCCCAGAATCCAGAGGAAGGGATGTGGACTGTACACCCAGAATGCATGCTATGATTACAACAAATATCCTCCAATGTCCAAGGGTAAGAAAAGAAAACCGTATTTCTTCAGGAAATGTTCCCATAAACATTCTAGTCAATCTGCATGGGACTCCCCAAAGGCCATCGGTGTGCATTCTACATAGTAGGTGAGGACAAGATTCTCAATATGGAGTGTATGTCTAGAAAAGTGATATGAATTCTTTCCCCTTTTTTATTAATTAATTATTTTTATACACTCCATATTTTAGTCCCTACCCCACCAACCCCTGTCCACCCTCCATCTGTTCTACATCCCATACCTTCTCCCCACCCCTGTCCTCACATGAATGTTCCTACCCACTCCACCCCACTTGACCTCTAAACTCCCTGGGGCCTCCAGTCTCTTGAGGGTTAAGTGTATCATCTCTGAATGAACACACATCCAGCAGTCCTCTACTGTATGTGTATTAGGGGCCTCATATCAGCTGGTGCATGCTGTCTGTTTGGTGGTCCAGTGTTTGAGAGATCCCGGGGGTCCAGATTAATTGAAACTGCTGTTCCTCCTACAGGAAGCTGAAAAAGTCAGGTGCAGATATTTGCACCCAATCAATGCCCAGAAGCAGCTGACTCCTGTTGTTGAATTAGGGAAGGCTGACTGAAGCTAAGGGCGACACTGTAGGAGGATTCAAATTCTTTTAATAATCATTTCTATGGAAAATTTTCTCTGACATGTATATACTTTTGTTTATAATTGTTTGCGGACAAACTTGAAAAAGCCTCAAAGTCCATACTTCATCTTACTAAAACTGGATCAGTGGTTTCATCCAAACATGAGCTCTGATGTCAGCTTTCTCTTGCATTTTTGGAAAAGCACACACACACACACAAAAAAAAAAAAAACCCTTTACATCTTTATTCTCAAATCTTTAAATAGTCTTACACACATGTAGAAAGAATGAGAGAGGAAGATGGACGATAGATAGAGAGATAGATAAATAGTAGATGATAGATAGATGATAGATTAGAGAGATACATACATAGGTGATAACTGTAGATTGATAGATGATAGGTAGATAGACGATACATATAGATAGATTAGATAGATGATAGATTGATTGATAGATGATAGGTAGATGATAGATGTAGACAGATTAGATAGATGAATGATTGATGGATGATAGGTAGACAGATGATAGATTTAGATAGATTATATAGATGATAGGTAGATGATTTACAGATAGATACACACATAGATGATAGATAGATTAGATAGAGCCGTTTAAGAACCAGAGAAAACACCTATTCCTCAGCCATTTAAAATCCCTCTTAACAGCATGACAGATTTTCTGACACTTTCAGATCTTCTATCAGAGATATCCTATGGCTTAGTTCTCAGTAGACATGTCCATTTGACTTTCAATATGAAGTACCAGACTAGTGTGATCACAACCACAACAAATGGTGCTGGTTCAACTGGAGGTCAACATGCAGGAGAATGCGAATTGACCCACTCTTATCTCTTTGCACTAAGATCAACTCCAAGTGGATCAAGGACCTCCACATAAAACCAGACACACTGAAACTACTAGAAAAGAAACTTGGGAAGACCCTGGAGGACATGGGCACAGGGGAAAAGTTCCTGAACAGAATACCAATAGCTTACGCACTAAGATCAAGAATCGACAAATGGGACCTCATAAAATTACAAAGTTTCTGCAAAGCAAAGGACACTGTCAGAAGGACAAAACGGCAACCAACAAAGTGGGAAAAGATCTTCACCAACCCCACATCCGACAGAGGGCTAATATCCAATATATACAAGGAACTCAAGAAGTTAGACCGCAAAGAAACAAATAACCCTATCAAAAAATGGGGTACAGAGCTAAACAAAGAATTTTCACCAGAAGAAATTTAGATGGCCGAGAAACACCTTAAAAGATGTTCAACATCATTAGTCATCAGGGAAATGCAAATCAAAACACCCCTGAGATTCCACCTCACACCAGATTAAAAACTCAAGAGACAACAAGTGCTGGCGAGGATGTGGAGAAAGAGGAACACTCCTCCACTGTTGGTGGGATTGCAAAATGGTAAAACCGCTCTGGAAATCAGTTTGGCGGTTCCTCAGAAAATTGGGCATGTCACTTCCAGAGGACCCTGGCATACCACTCCTGGGCATATACCCAGAGGATTCCCCTGCATACAATAAAGACACATGCTCCACTATGTTTATAGCAGCCTTGTTTATAATAGCCAGAAATTGGAAGGAGCCCAAATATCCCTCAAAGGAGGAATGGATACAGAAAATGTGGTATATTTATACAATGGAATACTACTCAGCAATTAAAAATAATGAATACATGCAATTTGTAGGTAAATGGTTAGACCTGGAAAATATCATCCTGAGTGAGTTAACCCAATCACAAAAGAATACACATGAAATGCAATCACTGATAAGTGGATATTAATGAGCCCAGAAGCCCTTAATACTCAAGGCACAATTAGCAAGTCAAATGATTCCCAAGAAGAAGAAAGGAGAGGACCCTGGGCCTGTAAAGATTGGATCCAGTTTTGTAAAGAAACCGAGGGGCGAGGGGGAATGATTGGGGAATAGTTGGGGGGGTAGAGGAACTATGGGACGTATGGTGGGGGGGAACTGGGAAAGGGGAAAGCCTTTGTAATGTAAACATAGAATACAGAAAATAAATTTTTTTTTAAAAAAAGAATCACATCAACATTGAAGCTCTGGTTGCCTTAAAAAACAAAAACAAAAACAAAAACAACAAAACTCTATTTGATAAGCTGCTATCTGGTGCAGCAGGGACCAAAGGGAAGTTGCTTCCTACCAGATCAGCAATTCCTTCCCAGAAACAGTCTCGTTCTTCCAGAAGACAGACTCCATCCAACTCAGAAACTAATACAACAATGCTGAAGATCCTCTTTAGATGCCCAGAGAAACTGACACTTCAAAGTTTCTCTTGAAATGCAGAAAATTCTGCATAACTTTAAGTTTTAAGGAACTGAGAATGTTCGATGCTACATATAGAGGCAGAAGCAAGACACACAGAAAACAAAATCAAATGATTGTTGCCTATAGCCAAGCACACAGAGTTGCTTGCTGTAGAAGACAGGGTTTCATTCCTAAATGCACATCTATGAACAGAAGCAGAAGACGGTAGGGACTTTGCTTCCTCCACTCTGCTTGTAGATAAACCTATCAATAACATGCATGCATGTCCCCAGCACACACCTATGCCTCTTTAAGTAAAATCTTGTGTTCCAACAATTGGCTTTCTTTGCAAACACTACAATAATATACTGAGATAGTGCAAGCAGCAAGTTAGGTAGGCTTACAGAACGGGAACAAAACCGAGTACTCCATAAACCATGGTTTGAAACCTCATGCATGTACACACACACACACACACACACACACACACACAAATATACACATGATGAGAAATGATACTAAAACCAATTTTTTAAGTAGATACAGATTTGCTGATAAGAAAAAAATATAGATGGGTTCTGACAAGAAGACAAGTAGACAGGAAATCTCCCCATGAAGAACTCCAAGCTCATGAACAAAAGCCTCCCATAGATCAGGCTATCCATAGTCTCAGTCCACTCTTTTCTGTGTTCATCTGTCCTGTTCAATCGCACATATTTATTACTGTTTTATTTAGGACTCCCAGTCTTGTTTCATCTGGACTGTACATACTGAGTGGAAGCAGCAGTGTTAATATTTTAATCAGGAAGACGAGAAGAGCCGTCCCTGTCCACCATCCACCTAAACCTTGGCAAACATGCTGAGAGAGGGAACTTAGGCCAAGAGGTGCAGCTCAGAGCCATGGCTCTGCTGTGCCTTCTCTCAAAGGGTAGCATGCTCTAAAGCTCTTCTGGAAAGGCTTCATGCTGATTTGATTAAAGAAAAAAGAAAACACATCTTAGTTGTCAAGAGCATTTAGAAAGTCAGAAAATTGCTTTTTGTCTTTTTTTTTTTTTTTTAGCATTTAGGAAGATAAATGAGATCAGAACAAAGCCAAGGACAGAAAGGACAGAAAAAGCAAATAAGCTACAGAGACAAACCCCAGGCTCTGTCAAATCTCCTCACTCACCTATTTTTCATGCAGCAGCAACTGATCAAAAGCATGTCAGCTTGAGTGCTGGGGCGGGGGAGGGGCAGAGGGTGAGTACAGAATAAAGTTTCCTTTCCACATTAAAAAAGGGAACAAGAATATACTCAATGTAATCCTGTACTCAAAAGAAAACTAGGAAACTATAATTGCTGTCATTTTTAATGTCCAGAATTTTTAGGCGTTATCTACTTTCAATTTGGAATTATTTTTCTGTAAATCTATGCATCTAATTTCACAATCAAACTGGAATTGGCTTGACCCTGAAGTGCACCAAACTATGGATCTGCCTGGCCCTGCTGCAGGACAAAGCATATTATTGATACTTCCTTGGGTGGCTCTCCTCTTATCTTCTTGGACTTTTATATTTCTTGTAACTTGTATACTACAAGCACCTGTGCGTGTTTGATAAATTCTCTTCTGCAGGATCGTGCACCAAAACCAAAGAAAGCATATTCTGTCTGAAGCCTTCAGCATCTCTAGCAACACTCTCTTACCTGGGGTTGTTTGCACAGATAGCGGCAAAGTTCCCCAATGTACTGAAACACAGTCACATTGTGCTTCTTGCAATCATTCCAAAACTGGCTTGCGGAGAATTTCTTCTTTAACACACATGTGGCACCTATGCGAAGAGATTCAAAACAGGCATGAAGTTAACACGACACACAACTGATTGTGATGTCCTAATAGATTCGCTCGCTTCCCAGGCTGTAATGCCTCATCCCCCGTCACTGGTGACAAACTCATTTGGAAACATGACCTTTAAGAGCCATGTCTAGTGTAGTCACCTGATATCTACGGCAATGTATTTGTTGCGATTTGTGGAATGGAAACTAAAATCAGTAATTACATGGATACTACTACAGCAGTGATTGTACAGGGATAATTCCACATCCCAAGAAGTACATGTATACTACCACAGCATTGAAAGTACATGTTGTATACTCCCACCGTACTGGAAGCACGTGTATACTGCCCTGGGGACTGGGAGGGTCATCCATCCTTCTCTTCCGAAATGAATGATACTGCCTCACTTTATCTTTGCACAAAAATATTCAGTTTATTGTAAAGACTTTAAAGCAGCTTCATTATACCCCAAAGTCAAGATTTAATAAGCTGTGCTAAAATCCCGTCAGCAAAAAGTTCATAATGGGTATAGAACCTAGTTTTAATAACATTTTAATACGGAGTCCATTTTAATTGGGAAATAATTTACAATTTAAAGTATACAATCCAGAGCTTTTTCATATAGTCACAAAGGTGCCATCATCATCATCGTTGTCGTCGTCATCATCATCATCATCATCATCATCATCATCATCTAATTCTAGGACATTTGTTTGTATTTCCCCAAAAGGACCTTCATCACCTTAGCAGTCATTCCAATTTCCAACTCCCCCTACCCAACTCCTTTACCCTTGGAGATCAATTTGAACATCTACCTTTAAACTCTCCTGCTCTAGACTAGTGTGACATATTGTGTCTGATCTTTTCATTTACTATAAAATGTGGTTTGGGTCTGTTTATCTTGTAGCATATGTCAATACTTCATCCTCTTTATGGTTGAATATATTCATGGATATGTTATATTTTGTTTGTTAATATATCAGTAGTGTGTATTTGGGTTGCTTCTTCTCTTGGCCATCAACAATCATAGGCACACCATGGCCAAGTGTGACTGCATGATTTCAGTTCCCTTGGACATGTATCCATGAGTAGAATCACTTGGTCTTATGACTACCCCATGTTTTACTGCTTCCAAGTTCTAAAATGGGGACCCACACTTGTTTACATGCCCTCCTTCACAGTGGATGGAGTCTTGCTTCCAGCTCTGACCCGGATTGTTCAAGAAGAGATGCTAGGGGCAGTTAGTAAACCAGCCTAAGGCAATTTCATAGCTCAGTCCATTACAGGGACGGTGTGGCAGTGAGGTTCCTGGGACTAGCAGTGGATTTCTCGGCACTGTTCTAGCACTAGGCTTCAAGAACAGACCTAGGTCAAATGCCTCTCTTCCACAAAGGATCTCTCTCTCCCTCTCTCCTTCTCACCTTCTCCCTCTCTCCCTCTCTCCTTCTCTCCATCTCTCTTCTTCCTTTCTTCCTCTCTTCCTCCCTCCCCCTCTGACTTTCCCTCTTTCTATCTCTCATCCCTCTTTCCCTTCATTCCTCCCTCTTTCTTTCTGTTATACTAAAGTCAGGGGCTCTGGTCAGTCATCCAGTTTCCTTAACTCTCACAAAGGTGATTTATATGCACATGTATGAATAATCATTTTGCTGTGTCTGTGGAGAAGTGACTATGGTCCAACACTTACTTCTAACAATCCAATTTTGACAGCAGTGTATGTCTCTATACATATTCTTTCACAATAGCCACAAACAACATAAAGTACCTTGGCGTAACTCTAACCAAACAAGTGAAAGATCTGTATGACAGGAACTTCAAGTCCCTGAAGAAAGAAATCGAAGAAGACCTCAGGAGATGGAAAAATATTTCTTGCTCCTGGATTGGCAGGATCAATATAGTAAAAATGGCCATCTTGCCAAAAGCAATCTACAGATTCAATGCAATCCCCATCAAAATCCCAAATCAATTCTTCATAGATCTAGAAAGAGCAATTCTCAAATTCATCTGGAGCAACAAAAAACCCAGGATAGCTAAAACTATTCTCAACAATAAAAGGACTTCTGGGGGAATCAATATCCCTGACCTCAAGCAGTACTACAGAGCAATTGTGTTAAAAACTGCATGGTATTGGTACAGCAACAGGCAGGTAGATCAATGGAATAGGATTGAAGACCCAGAAATTAACCCACAGACTTATGGTCACTTGATCTTTGATAAAGGAGCCACAACCATCCGGTGGAAAAAAGATAGCCTTTTCAACAAATGGTGCTGGTTCAACTGGAGGTCAACATGCAGAAGAATGCGAATTGACCCACTCTTATCTCCTTGTACTAAGATCAACTCCAAGTGGATCAAGGACCTCCACATAAAACCAGACACACTGAAACTATTAGAAAAGAAACTTGGGAAGACCCTGGAGGACTTGGGCACAGGGGAAAAGTTCCTGAACAGAACACCAATAGCTTATGCTCTAAGATCAAGAATCGACAAATGGGACCTCATAAAATTACAAAGTTTCTGCAAAGCAAAGGACACTGTCAGAAGGACAAAACGGCAACCAACAAAGTGGGAAAAGATCTTCACCAACCCCACATCCGACAGAGGGCTAATATCCAATATATACAAAGAACTCAAGAAGTTAGACCGCAAAGAACCAAATAACCCTATCAAAAAATGGGGCACAGAGCTATACTTTGAATAATTGATACTTGTTTCGTGTGAATGTTGATCACAGTCTGAATGACTCATAAGTCAGGCACATACTAGCAGTTATTAATGAACTCTATTATTTGGGAGCTAGCAAATGAAACATTTTGCATGTCTGCAAATGGAATCTATTAGATCATAAACTCTATCATTAGACTTCCTGTGTATTTGGAACAGACTGTAGGGAGAAAAGAAACTGGCCTTACAACTCCTCTGTGTAATACAAGCTTGTTCTTCTTGCCTGGAAGAGGCTGAGTCTGTTTTTCCAATGTTCATATCTAGACTCTTGTCTTATCTTTGACTTGTTTTGCTCAGCAGAATGCTTCTGAGGTAATCCTTGTGATGTCAGAGACTTCTCTAAGCTGTAATGCAGCTGACGTATGTACTCACTGTGACTGACTGTCTGAGGATCAGGGAACTAGTCTACCAGAGAATGAACAACCACCAGAAAAGGAGTCTATACCACAAGGGCAAATGCCCAGGATGTTGTTCTTTATAGTTTAAGAATATACTATGTTATGAAAATATGTCCTTTCCACAAATAGTACGTTGAAATTGTGCAATATGCATACAGTCCCTTCAAATTCTATAAACACTTTCAACTTATAATGAACATAATATCTGATTAAACATTATGATGACTTATCCAAAAAAAGCTTACCCAACTCAACACATCCACCAATTCCAAGGAGAGCCCCTGAGCTATGGTACAGAGGGAGGGTTATATAAATGATGTCATCAGCTGTGCAGCCAAATGCCCACAGCCCAACAGAGCCCTTCAAAACTTGCAGCTGGCTAATCACAGCTGCTTTGGGTAGACCTGGGAGAGAAAGAAAGAATCATTAGCTCACACACATTCTCTGAGGGACTGCCATTCAGGTTAAAGATCACACAAATTGACCTCAGCAACATAAATTATTATAATTATGAAAAGATGAAATGTAGGTGGAGAAGAAAAAATTATCTTGGTTAGCTTAAATGCTTTAGAAAATAGCTATTTATGTGTACCTTTGTATATGAGCTAATTTTCTCATAATCATTGTGTAAACCTTTTGGAACATATTGTTAAGCTTAGCAGGATTCTAGCATTCATCAGCCTACAGCTAAGAATGCTTTAAAATAAAATCTGAAGCATATTGAAAAAATTGCTTTGTTGTAGCCCTGTCTAAGGCCCCTACTATGTTTTCTGAATGGATTGACTTATAAGTTCCTTTGTTCTATAGCTTCAGTGGAAAATTATAGATTCCAGAGTATCTTGAATCTGTTATGTAGCATCATGGTCTCACATATTATGTTCAGAATAAACCATTTCTCATTCTTTTAAGTGCAGTTGTTATTTTATGTCACACACACACACACACACACACACACACACACACACACACTATTATTTATAGATCTATGAAAGAGAAATTATCCTGATACCGACTACACAAAAGAGTGAGACAAAATACCCCAAATTATTTTAGATTCTAGAATAGCACATTATATAGAAAATTCTAGAAAATTGAAGAATCTGCTAAAATAATTACATAAATGCTAACATCTGAAAACATGTGTCCTCAAATGAGAGTGATCATAATAAAATCTAAATGTTGTAAAGCAGAAGTCCAGAGAACAATTCCTCCAAGTAGGACTCTCACGGTGGACCATTCACTTTGTTATGTTTAAACACGTCTTATCATATGATCCTTTAAAAATTCAGGCTTGTGAAATATGTTGGAATTCTTCCATACATTTAATGAGCCAAATGGAGTTTTCTTCTTTGTCTAGCCTTCTTCCACATGTAATGTATCTCATGAAAATGTACAGTTGCAAGTACATTTTCAAGTAATATCCAAAATGTTTGTATTTTCACAGTGCTTTAAGTACTGGCATCTATAGACTGATATTTTCTTTATTGTTTTCAAATTTGTTGTTTTGGTATTTGCATATGTGAGTATAAGGAAGTCATCCATCAAAAAATCTGAAAAGCTAACCCACATGATACAGTATAATGTTTGAACATTAACATTTTTATGTGTTTCAAGCTATATGTCTCTATCATGGGCCACAACTTGCCTTTCTGTTGATAAATATCATCACTTTAAGTAATGCATTGGATTTTAATGTATCCTATTCTTCTTGGCATTTAAAGTATCTTAGTTTTTCAAATGATATCCTGCACAGGCTTCCACATTGAATCCACCTCATACCTATCTCATTGTGGCTGAAATATGGCTTAGTGGTAAAGAGCTCCCTCCGTTAGCATTCATGAGCATGCAGCCCCGAATCCAATCCCTGGAGCCACAAAAACTATCTCATTAATAAACTCATTGGCTTCATAAAATGTTAAGGGGCTGAGGCCAAGCAGGGGCTTTTCCTGGAGGCAGGCAGGGAAGCCAAGCCTGAGACACCACAGGAGCAATCAAGGGACAGTCTCAGTCCATGGAGACTTCAAATGCCCTCCAGGAACTCTCAAGTCTGCCTTGTCAAGCCTACCAGCTCTGAAATTCCTGACAGGCCTCATGCTCTGCTTCATTAATGGGATCAGACTTGACCTCACATATGAAGTTGGGATAATATTTGCTACTAACTTAAAATCATGTTCTTTCTCAAAAGACATCTTTGTAGCTATTCCCATTAGATTGGTCTTTTACAGTCTGTACTGAAAATCTCTCCAGATTTCCTCCCCTAAACTACATGTATATATGTGAAGTGAGACTATCTCTAGCTAAGACTATAAAGAACAGCTTTCCATTCCTCATCCAGGAGAACTAATACCAATGCTTTTTCTGCTACAGAGAAACTCGATATATTAGTTACCACATCTTCCATTCCCTAGGATGTCCTGCAGCTCAGGGAAAACCAGAAAATAAATTAAATGATCTTCAGAGAGAGTTCCATCCAAAAGTAGCAACACTACATCTAATGTTCCTGCCACCTTTCAAGCTACTTTAGTGAATTTATTGACTGTTACACTTATTAGTTTTATTATTTTTCCATGTGTAATAAATTCATGAACTTAACCCAAACAGTGAAAGGCACATGGCAAAATTTTTGATAAAGGAGGTAAGATATAGGAACTTCTCAGAGAATGATCATATGTTGATGGGGTTTAGGTTTGAATGAAGAAGGCAAGCAGAAGAATAATTAAACCAAGATTAGGGCTCTAAGGTAAAATGTTAACACACTGGGCTTGGTGGCACATGCCTTTCCCCCATTACTCAGGAGGAAAAGGCAGGAGAAGCTTTGAATTTGAGGCCAACCTGGTCTACAGAGTGAGTTTCAGGACAGCCAGGACTGCACAGAGAAGCCCTGTCTTGAAGAAAAAAAAAGAGAAAGGAAACAAACAAACAAACAAACAAAAAACCAAAAGGGCAGAATTTGCCAGTGAGGATTGAGACGACCCAGCACAAGACTGCCCAAGACCAAGTTCTCAGGACAAAGGATATTTATTTGCCCCAGAGGCACAGAGGGTGGGGAATAAGAGACAAAGACATGAGATAGAGAAGAAGAGGGGTAAAGGAATAAAGGTGAAGGGAGAATGAGTATTTGCCCAGGGAGGTGCAAAAGACTGTCTCTAGATGGGGAAGAGATGGGGTTGTCCATAGGCAAATGAGAGGTTATGGGAATAAAAGGGAAAACCCTGTGTCAGGATGAAGTGTTTAATTTTGATTGGACAGTTTAATTAAAGTAAACAAAGGGGGCTTTTGATTGCTGGACTTCAATCCTTTCGATTGCTGACCTTGGTCGTCAGCCTCAGGAGGAGTGGCCACATAATGGAGTAGACCTTGGTGCCTAGCTTTAGGAAGATAATCTAGTAGTTTTTAGCAAGGCAGAGAAAATGGAGGAAGAGCAAGGTCTGCCAAAGTCATGTTTGTCACATTCAGGCCTGCTGGAGTCCCTTCAAGGATGACTCTGTAGTAGGAACTGAGAGATGTTGGGAGAACCTGGCAGACATGTCTATTTTGATACATTAAATAGGTTCCTGAGTTAGCTTAGTCCTGAACTTGAGATCTAACATATCAGATCTAAGATTTAATTATTTTTAATTACTTTTATGTGCATCATGTCTGTGTATTGCCTGTAACATGAGCATTGGTTGCACACAGACGCACATGTACATACCAGGTGAATCTAAGAGCCAGTACATCTACTCAGAATGGTCTAATGATAGACCTACCTCAAGGCAACAGGGCAGAATGTAATGGAGGTCACATGACATCCTATTCTGGCCTCTACATGTATGCACTTGCATAAACATACACGCATGCAACACAACACGAGAGAGAGAGAGAGAGAGAGAGAGAGAGAGAGAGAGAGAGAGAGAGAGGTGGGGGCAGGGCATACCTGTTGTTCCAGAGGTAAAAATGTAGAGGCAAGTAGATTTGAGACTTGAGGTGACATGATGGCTTGGTGGTACTGGCTCATCAGAAGCAAGACTCAGCTTTTCTTTGAGTGAAACTATACCTTCTGGGACAGAATCCTTCATTCCCCAAACTCTGACATGTTTCGGGAGGCTGGGAAGGATTTCTTCTATGCTTCCAAGCAAATCTGAGAAGCAAAGGATTAGAAATAGGTCAGCAAACTCAAATCTCACATGTTTCATGTTGGGTTTCCTTGCTGTCTTAGGACAGAGATAAAATGGAAACGAAGTATCTTCTCTGATTGAGCGACACCAAGGCTATTTTATGCTTCTATTTGGTTTGCAAAATTTTGTTTTGTTTTATGGCCTGTCACTCTAATCTGTCTAGTCTGTCCTTGAATTTGTACTGTCCTGCCTTTGTTTGCAAAATCCAGTGATTGTAAGCACGAGTCACCATTCCAGGCCTCATGGCTCTATTTTAACAGCTGTAACTGAAACAGCAATTTTGTCACCATCCGATTGAACAACATGAAGCAGATTCACATAGATGTTGGCCATTTTGATAGTTTTCTGCTAAAAGACTATACTGCTCAGCTTCCTTTGGCCAGGCCAGTCAGATCTGGAAGAGGACTGTGGTATGGTAGTAGTTTCTGTCCTTATAAAAGGCCAGATTCCATCTTTCTTCTGTAGACATTTTGACCATCTGCATAAGTGCCTCCTATCATGAAGAAACATTGTCTCACCTAAAGTCAGGACAAGCCTTGCTTCTTCCTGCCTTATGTCCCTGTACAGCTGCCTTAAATAATCTGAAAGACATTTTACTAAAATTATAGTTTTTTCAGTTTTAAAGTAAAACTACTGTAAGGGTCAAAGTTAACCTATAAGCTAAGCCCCACTTGCCCAAGGACAGACACTTCCTGAAATACTCAAGACTATTATTTGGGGGAGATAGCAAGCCACATGATTTTGTTCCCTTAAATAAGTTTGTCCCAACTGAGCCTGATATGCTTGATCACATGTAGATGGAAAGTAAGAGGGCAGGAAACACATCAGGGTACATGCTTACCCCTGTTTGGATGTAGGCAGGAGGAAATATGTCAGGATACATGCTTGCCCCTGGTACAACCCAATGGGAAATATGGTGATCCTATGGTTTCTCATGTTAAGCCTAAGCAAAACATGACTCTGCCATTTTCTGGAAACCCAGGAATGGATGTGGTCTGAGTCCAATATTTAATTAAACTTGCTTCAAATTTGTTTCCAAATTGTGGTATGGTCTAATTCTCACCCAGTGGGATGAATCCTACTTTCCAGATTCTCTTCAAATCTAAATTTAGGATACTGCACTAGACATTTTCTTTTAAATACAACTTGGTAGTTAATTGTTCTGGGAGTGCATCTGGGTGCTTAATTACTCAACCTTAATAAAACACAGTTGGGTAAATCCCTTGGCTGCTCTGGAAGTCATAGGATCATTGTGGTCTTAAGGCCAGTTTGAAGCCAAAGGTTAAGTGAATTAAGAGGACTGTTCTTGGCACCACTGATAAGTAAAGTTGCAAATCCCTGAAGCAATGGGGTAGGGTCAGCCTGGGGGAGGAAGGCTAGCTTCCAGAAAAGGAACAAAGTTCTCCATGCAGGAAGCAATGTGGCAGCTGAGAGTGGAATGATGACCAGAAACTCAGCAGTAGCCTGAGGTTTAAAGCCAAGGACAGAACCAAAGTCAAGCAGACAAGAGGAACAGACGCTCCTCAGAGCTCATGTCTCCACACTTGGAAAATCTTGGAGTGTAGTCAGTTCAAGAGACTGGAAAGGAACCAGGATACTGTTTTTTTTTTTTTTTTAAGAAACTCTTTTTTCAAGGATTAAGAAAACAAAAAGCAACAGCTGGTATGAGGTGGGACTAAGTTATTTAAAACTTTGATTTAGTCACTAATAAGGATAGAGTTTTATCCTCTAGAGAGTGAAGATGAGGTAGTAATAAGCCCTTCATGAGAGAGCATTAGATATTAAGGTACCCAGTACCCAACACTACATACAAGAAACAAAATCCATAATTCCTGAAAACTCTTTTTCCCAGAACATAGAGAAAACTATGTTCATTACATTCTTTTTTACTGTATTTATGCCATAGCTTAACATGAATCTCTGAGAGTCAAAATTGTACATTTATTATAGCTGCTAGGTTCTTTTCAGTATTTCCAAGGCATGAGGGACTTCTTCATGCTATATTTAATTTAGCATCTACCACAACACCTTAGGTAGTGCTATGTGATGATACCCTCTGGCCTTTTGCAATTGATGCAACCAGAGTCAGATGAGGTGAAGAAAGATCCTTTACTTTTCTGTGAATACGACCCTGACTACTCCTTTGCTTTATACTGTTAGCCTCCAGAACCGGGCAGACTATATTTCTCTTATATTAAACTCCCAGTTAAGGGTACTTTACTGCAGCATCTCTAGAAAGCTACTAAAACAAGGTCTCAAAATGGTGCCCAGTGCAACAGGTAATCAAACTGAAACTGAATAATTCTAAAACTATGTATGCATCATAAAAGAAATCAATGATTTGGTCTAAAGAGATTGGGCTCAGAAGTTAAGTGAATGTATTGCTCCTTATAGAAGACCCTCATTAGGAGGTTCACAATGCCTTATAATCTAGCTCCTAAGGGTAGAGGCCCTTTTCTCATATCTTTGGGCAGTATTATTCACATGCATATACCCTAACACGGAGACACACAAAAATACACACACTTTAAAAAATCTTTTAAAAAAACCAGTGATTAAGAATAATATTGTTTAATATACAATAGACTCTGGTCAGATGCTCTAGAATATATGATTTTTTTTAGTCTGTACATAAAAAGCAATGATATGTTATTCAATTCTTAGAATTAAACTTGAAACATAATCACAAACTCTATCTTGTTTTGCATCTGAATCCATAGTACTGTGTTACACGTTTTCCTGAATGAGAATGTGAAGCATGAAGGAGTGTCAGGTTAGAGCTGCCAGTCTCCGTTCAGTTCTATTGCACTGTAACCTATTTGGGAACACTCCTGTGTTTCTGTAATTTAGATTTCTATAAGTCAGATCAATCATAAAGAAGCAACAGCAGGCAAGAGTCATATTTCGCCTGTCTCTCCATTTCTCTTGTCTTATTGCAGTCTGCCTAGAGAAGCCTTTTCTCCTACCCTACCCCCATTTTCTGGAGACCTTGTCCATCGGTGCTGACCCAGGGCCTCCTTAGTTCTTTCCAGTAAACCTTCTTTCCCCCACAAATCTCAACCTTTTCTCCTAGCCCATTTCCATTCTTTTGTGTCACCTACCAACCAACAAATTTATACCAACCTAGACCCAGCACACTTGCCTCTGATCCAGAGTGGGGAACATCAACCACATAGTGGATCGCCCACCCAATAAGGACTAGAACAGTGATTTCCACCAAGACACCCCTCAAAAGAGTTGATAAATGGTTTCATAAAGATAGTGGGATGCATATAACCCCCAAAGAAATAGAAGGGGTCATTAAAGTCTTCCAACCAAAAAAAAAGCACAGGACCAGATGGTTTTAGTGCAGAATTCTATCAGACCTTCAAAGAAGACCTAATATCAATACTCTTCAAATTATTCCACAAAATAGAAACAGAACGAACACTACCCAACTCATTCTACGAAGCCACAATTACCCTGATACCAAAACCACACAAAGATCCAACTAAGAAAGAGAACTTCAGACCAATCTCCCTTATGAACATCAATGCAAAAATACTCAATAAAATCCTTGCCAAGCGAATCCAAGAACACATCAAAACAATCATTCACCATGATCAAGTTGGCTTCATTCCAGGGATGCAGGGATAGTTCAATATATGGAAATCCATCAACATAATCCACTACATAAACAAACTCAAAGAAAAAAACCACATGGTCATCTCATTGGATGCTGAAAAAGCATTTGACAAAATTCAGCATCCTTTCATGCTAAAAGTCTTGGAAAGAATAGGAATTCAAGGACCATACCTAAAAGTAAATTGTAAAAGCAATTTACAGCAAACTGGTAGCCAGCATCAAAGTAAACGGAGAGAAACTTGAAGCTATCCCACTAAAATCAGGGACTAGACAAGGCTGCCCTCTCTCACCATATCTTTTCAATACAATACTTGAGGTACTAGCTAGAGCAATTCCACAACATAAGGAAGTCAAAGGGATACAAATTGGAAAGGAAGAAGTTAACCTATCACTATTTGCAGATGATATGATAGTATATTTAAGTGACCCAAAAAACTCCACCAGAGAACTCCTACAGCTGATAAACAACTTCAGCAAAGTGGCTGGTTATAAAATCAATTCAAGCAAATCAGTAGCCATCCTATACTCAAAGGATAAGCAGGCTGAGAAAGAAATTAGGGACATGACACCATTCACAATAGCCATAAACAATATAAAGTACCTTGGCGTGACTCTAACCAAACAAGTGAAAGATTTGTATGATAAAAACTTCAGGTCTCTGAAGAAGGAAATGGAAGAACCTCAGAAAATGGAAAAATCTTCCATGCTCGTGGGTTGGCAGGATTAACATAGTTAAAATGGCAATTTTGCCAAAAGCAATATACAGATTCAACGCAATCCCCATCAAAATCCCAACTCAGTTCTTCATAGAGTTAGAAAAAGCAATTCTCAAATTTATCTGGAATAACAAAAAACCCAGGATAGCTTAAACTATCATCAACAGTAAAAGAACTTCTGGGGAATCAATATCCCGGACCTCAAGCAATACTACAGAGCAGTAGTGTTAAAAACTGCATGGTATTGGTACAGTGACAGGGAGGTGGATCAATGGAATAGGATTGAAGATCCAGAATTGAACCCACACATCTATGGCCAATTGATCTTTGACAAAGGAGCTGAAAACATCCAGTGGAAAAAAGATAGCCTTTTCAACAAATGGTGCTGGCTCAACTGGAGGTCAACATGCAGAAGAATGAGAATTGATCCACTCTTATCTCCTTGTACTAAACTCAACACCAAGTGGATCAAGGACCTCCACATTAAACCAGACACACTAAAATTAATAGAAAAGAAACCGGGGAAGACCCTTGAGCACATTGGCTCAGGGGGAAAGTTCCTCAACAGAACACCAATAGCTTATGCTCTAAGATCAAGAAAAAACAAATGGGACCTTATAAAATTACAGTTTCTGCAAGGCAAAAGACACTGTCAAAAGGACAAATCGGCAACCAACAAATTGGGAAAAGATCTTCCCCAACCCTACATCTGACAGAGGGCTAGTATCCAATGTGTACAAAGAACTCAAGAAGTTAGACCCCAGAAAACCAAATAACCCTATCAAAAATGGGGTACAGAGCTGAACAAAGACTTTTCACCTGAAGAAATTCGGATGGCTGAGAAACACCTTAAAAATGTTCAACATCATTAGTCATTAGAGAAATGCAAATCAAAACAACCCTGAGATTTCACCTCACACCAGTCAGAATGGCTAAGATTAAAACTCAGGAAACATCAGGTGTTGGCGAGGATGTGGAGAAAGAGGAACACTCTTACACTGCTGGTGGGACTGCAAGCTGCTACAACCACTCTGGAAATCAGTCTGGTGGTTCCTCAGAAAACTGGACAAGATATTTCCGGAGGACCCGGCCATACACCTCCTGGGCATATACCCAGAAGATTCCCCAGCATGCAATAAGGATACATGCTCCACTATTTTCATAGCAGCCTTATTTATAATAGCCAGAAGCTGGAAAGAACCCAGATGTCCCTCAACGGAAGAATGAATACAAAAAATATGGTATATATACACAATGGAGTACTATTCAATCATTAGAAACAATGAATTCATGAAATTCCTAGAGAAATGGATGGAGCTGGAGAACATCATACTAAGAAAGGTAACCCAGGTAACTCAAAAGAATACCCATGGTATGCACTCACTGATAAGTGTATATTATCCTAGAATCTTGGGACACCAAAGACACAATCCACATACAAAATGATGTCCAACAAGAAGGAAGGAGTGGACCCTGGTTCTAGAAAGGCTCAAAGCATCAGTGTAGGGGAATACCAGAACAGGGAAATGGGAAAGGGTAGGTGGGGGAACACGGGTAGGGAAAAGGGCATGTGGGACCTTTAGGGGCAGGGAACCAGAAAAAGGGAAATGAAATGTAAATATCGAATATGTCCAATAAAAAAAAAAGATAGCGGGATGCAAAATTAACACACAAAAATCAATAGCCTTCCTATACATGAATGACAGATTGAGAAAGAAATCATAGCAACAGCAACCTTTCACAATAGCCTCAATAAAAAAATAATAATAAGTAATATCCTGGGATAACTCTAATCATGCAATTAAAAGAATTGCATAAGAAAACCATAACTGAAACATAATTCTTCATAGATATTGAAAAAAAATCTTCAACATCATGTGGAAATACAAAAGAACCAGGAGAGCTAACACAATTCTAAATCATAAGAGAACTCCTGGAAAAATCACCACCCTAGATTTCAAGTTGTACTACAGAGCTGTAGTAATAAAAGCAGGGTGGTATTAGCAAAAAATCAACATATTGATTAACTGAATTGAATTGAAGACCCAGACATAAATCCACATCTATGGACATCCGATTTTTTCAAAGGAGACAAAAATACAATGGATAAAAGACAGAATCTTACACAAATGGTTCCGTTCAGACAGAATCATTGTATGTCCAAATTCTAAAACTGACTCATGTCTATCACTCAACCCCAAATGGATCAAGACCTTCCCCATAGATCCAGATACTCTTAACATGATAAAAGAGAAAGTGAAAGGTAGGCTTGAACCTATGGTACAGGAAAGGACTTTCTAAAACAAGATACTGATAGTATAGACACCAACACCACTGTCACTAACAATTAATAAGTATGACCTGATAAAGCTAAGAGGCTACTTTATGCAAAGGTCACTATAAAAGCAGCAGCCTTCAGAAAGGGAAAAGATTTTTTTTTATCTATTATACATACAATAAGGGTAGTATCTAGAATACATAAAGAATTTTAAACAAAAGATCCTGAACATCAAGAAAATAGATGACACAACTTAAAAATGGAGTATGGGGGGGGCAGGGAACCAGGAAAAGGGAAATGAAATGTAAATAAAGAGTATATCCAATAAAAAAAAGAAGCATATGTCATCAAAAAAATAAAAAATAAAAAAAATGGAGTATAGGACTGAGGAGAGAGTTCTGAAAAGATGAAACACGAATGGCTGAGAAGCACTTGGAAATGTCCAACATCCTCAGCCATCAGGAAAATGCAGATTAAAACCCTTATCCCCAGTCAGAACGGCCAAGATCAATAAAACAAAGGGCAGCTCATCCAAGTGAAGGTGTTGGCTAGGGGAACACTCAGTCATTGCTAGTGGTGGTGCTGACTTGTGTAACCACTGTGGAAATCCTTATCACAGTTTCTCAGGGAGCTGGGGATAGAACTACCTCAAGACCCAGCTATACCACCCTTGAGCAAATATCCAAAGGACTCTATATACTTAACTACAGAGAGACACTTGCTTAACCATGTTCATTACTGACCTATTTCTAATAGCGAAAACTTAGAAATGGCCTGGAGGTCCATCAACTGATGAATAGATAATGAGAATGTGCTGCATTTACACAATGGAATATTATTCACAAAGAAAAATAAAATTATAAAATTCATCTTTAAATGGAAGGAACTAAGGGAAAAATAATCCGGAATGAGGTAACCCAGAGTCAGATTACAAGTATTCTATATTTTCTCTTTTGTGTGTATGTTAGTTTTTAAGCTTTCAAAATGTGTGATTTAAACCAAAGAGGCACAGAGGTTAGGTAGCTAGTAAGGGACCAGAGGAGAGGAAAGAATCTTTCATGGAAGGAAAATAAAATTAGTGTTATGGAGAGAAGAAAGAACCTAGAATAGAAAAACTAAATAAGGAAGAATATGGGAGTGAAGGGTAAACAAAGGAATATGGGGAGGGACACGAAAACGAAAGCCATTTGAAATCCTATTGCTGTAGAAGCTTCCATACACACACACATTCTAGGCTGAGCAATCAAATAATAGTGGTGCCAAAGCCCCAACTAGATATCTTACCCACAAGGTGACATCTCCAGTGGCAGGAATTGATTAAATCCAATTGAGTCATCATACATAGGGGCCCCATATAAATTCCCAAATATCACAGGCTATTGGCAATGTTATTGTTTGAGTCCACAACTTGATGACAAAGTCGCCATGACACTTATGTCAACAAACATGCAAACGTCGAGCTACTGCCTAACTAGAAGCTTCTCCTCTAGTGACAAGCATTTGTGGTAATGGAAGATACTCTGAACACCACCAGAAGAGAAAGGTGCACAAAGATCACCCAGCTACAAACTTGTGACCTACAACAGTAACCTGGCTATGAGATATTCTGGTACAAATGTTAGGGGGATAACAACCATTTTTAAACTGCATTTAAAGCCCCCTCAATAGCCATACCTGTAATTGCTAAAGTAGCCAAGAACCTGGAGCTAGTTGGGTCCTGGACCTAGGGAGAAACCTAATACTATGATTCTGCTGAAGGAATAAAATGACTCTTAACATTCTGCTATACTCTTAGATCAGTGCCTTGCTCAGTCCACATTAGAGAAGCTTCTTACAGTAGATGGGAATTAACAGAGAACCACAACAAGACAAAGTTCAGAGTGAAAGACTTTGGAGCCCTCAGTCCTAAATGGAATGTCTTCATCATAACCTTCCCCTCATCTCCCAGGGATCTACATGGAGGAGGAGGTGAAAGAGGAGGCAGAAAGATTATAAAAGCCAGAGGTGATGGATGACTCCAAGCAAATGTGTCTTCCAGGCACAGAGGGACTGATGCACATATGAACTTACAGGCGCTGTGGCAGCATGCACAGGACCTAGTTCAGGTTCAGCTAAGGGGTCCTAGCACTGAAACCAGGAGGTAGCTGCAGGGTCCTAGGTCTAACTCAGAAGTTATCTCCAGTAGATGTTTGCTAAGGACATTTTTTTCACAGTGGAGTCTCATTGGGTGTGACAACCAACCACATGTCAGGGAGAGCCTCATAACCAGAAGTGGTTAGCCAGCACAAAAACAAAACCTCAATAGTATTTTGTGGATTTTAAAAACAATTTCATTTGCTGTTTTTTTCTCTTCCTCTTTTGTCCTTTCATCTTTTGTTTCTTTGTCTGGATTTTCATTTATTGTGTTTGGTGTGTGTGTGTGTGTGTGTGTGTGTGTGTGTGTGTGTGTATGTGTGTGTGTGTGTCCTGGTTTTCTTTGTTGTTGTTTGAGAAAGAGAAAATAAAGAATATAAAGTGGGAGAACATAAAGTTAGGGAGATCAGGAAGATCTGAAGAAGAGGGAACACATGAACAAAATGTATTCTATGTCTTTTTCTAATGTATTCTAAGTCTTTTTCAATGAAATTAATTAATAAAAATTAATGAGTCAAATGGCGGGTAGGTAACTCATAAATAGAATCTGTAAGAAACTCAAGACTAGCACATAAATAACAGAGTGCCATGTCACAAGGGAGCTGGGGGTTAGGACTTAAAGTGCCTTATTAATCTTTATTTCTATCACAAATTCAAATAAAGCAAAATGTAAGAATACAAGGAGAATTGTCAGTTCTGGTTAGTTCATCCAGTTATAAAAGCCTGCAAGGATGGCCGGAAGGAAAGACAAGACAGAAACAAAGACAGCACAAAGGAGCTAGCCTTTCAAAACAATAGTTCCATATTTTGTTTAAACTATTTTTTCTGGCATATGAACTTATTGATTCTTTCAACCACTTATTGTAGTTATCATACTTTCAAATTGGCCATTTGGAATTATAAGCCAATGGCTAAACTTCTATAGCTTCTTAATGAACTGGGATGTCAGTATAGAGTTTCAATATGATTGGGAACAGAGACTCCAGAGTCTAGGGACTAGTGAGGGTTTACAAAGAGTAGTCATGTTTATAAGAATAAAGGAAGTAAGCAAAATTCAAAGGAAACATGATTTCACATCCTTAAAATTCAGCTGAGAAGGAATTCTCAAATACAATTCTTTCGACAGTGGTTAACAGTGATAACGGCATTGAAATAAAGTGGAAATAAAGGTGAGGAAGGAGAAAGAGGGACTGGAGGGTGGGTGCTTCAATGTTAGGTGGATTTCCTGTTCTTCCAGAGGACCGTAATTAAGTTCTCAGTACTCTTTGGCATGTCTAGCTCCAAAAGGGCTCTTTCTGGCCTCTGAGGGTACACACATACACATTGGGTTTACTAACCTCCAACCATAAAAAGAAAATAAATCTTATAAGAAAGGATACAGAATTGCTAATTACTTATCACTATCAAGTTCAATAACATGAAAGAGGATTCCATGATTGATATGACTTAAAATAATACTGCTTAATTACATTTATTTTATTTTGTGACTCTGTGGCTTGTTGGCTGGCATGTATGTCTTTGCACCATGTACACCCTTGGTGACTGTGGAGGCCAAAAGAGTGTCCTCCTTTCAGATGCACTGGAACTAGAGTTATAGACAAGGCTGTGTTCCAGGCTGTGTATGTGCTGGAAATCAAACTTGGGTCCTCTGGAAGAGCAGCCCGACCTGTTCAAGCAGACCCTAGAATAACATTGCTTAAATACATTAATGTATAAACCATTGATGCCTGCTGTACTGCGGACACCTCAACAACGTGGCCAATGCCTATTCCTGCTGCTCAGTGTACCTGCCAGGCACACCATATGTTCTGCGTAGATTTCTGGTTAAAGCAGCTGGAATCTGTGCTTGGGAGACGACACTAGATGCAGATCCTGAGAGTGAAGTGTGTGAGAACATCAGTTAGTTAGGTTTCCTGTGATGATTAATAAAGCCCAATGCAGAAGAAGGCTCAATGCATTTGGCTTGTTTGGTTCATTGGTTTTGTTTGTTTGGTTGCTTGTTTTTTCAGCAGTGTCTTTCAAGAAACATGCACAATTTTCTCCCACATTCGAGGCACAGCATTAGGGAGAACTCCAAGTGTAAACATGAGTGACATTCCTGTGTGTGAGCCTTCGGGACCCTTAGTACAAAATGATTCCCCTTTCTTATGTCATTATTGCACCTCTTAGACACATTTCTGAGACTAGAAAGTCAATAACAAAATTTTCACATGTTCCTCCAACGTGCCATATGAATTCTGCTTTGCATGTTGCAAAAAGTCTTTGTTATCCTGTTCTACATTTAACAGACCTATATTATCAAATGTGAGGGAAGAGTGTCAATTGATTTTACACACACACACACACACACACACACACATACATACATATAATCATATATATGTATGTGTGTGTGTGTCTGTCTCTGTGTGTGTCTGTGTCTGTGTGTGTGGGTATTGGTAAGTGTTTTATATAAATAAAATCTTTTATGAAAGTAAATATCTTACCTTTACATTTTTATAGAAATCTTGAGGTAAGGTCCATGGTTTGATTTCTAGCACCAAAAACATTGGACCAATAAACCCAATATGAAAATCAACTCTAAATATGTGACCTGCTCTCTTTAGAGGGCAAAACAATGTTCACAAAGAAGTTCTCATGAAATTATAGATTTTATCACTCTCCTGTGTAGAGAAACTCAAGAGCCTTGTTATAGAGGTGTGGCTAGGCTCCAGTTTTTAAGAAATGATGCTGAAGTAAGCCATGTCTTAAAGTACTATATAAACATTCTGATACCAGTGTTTTGTGTGAGGCCCAGAAACTCACTCTGGTGTCAGTAGTGGTCCAGCTACTTTTATGAACACTGTTTATTATAAACCACAGAACTCTCAGGAAGCGTGTGCTATTCATGTATACTTACACTACATAAGAATAATCTATTAGATATTTATGTATATTTTTATAAACGTCATTTATTACAAGTCATAGAGCACTTAAGCAGTGAGTGCTGTTTTCTGTCTTAGAAATGAAAGGAGGTCTTCCTGCCACCATTTGTACCAAAGAGCCAGGCAACTCCACAGCCTTCTATGCACAGACCCTGCCAGGAGAGAGTTGGTCTCCCAGGAATACAGACACAGGCTTACAGGACTACAGGAGGGACAAGCTCCAGCCAGAGACAGCAAGAGCAACTAGAACCAGAGATAACCAGATTGTGAAAAGCAAGCACAAGAATCCTACTAACAGAAACCAAGGCTACTTGGCAACATTGGAACCCAGTTCTCCTACCACATCAAGTCCCGGATACCCCAACACACCTGAAAAGTAAGACTTGGATTTAAAATCATATCTCATGATGCTGATAAGAGGGCTTCAAGAGGGACTTAAATAACTTCCTTAAAGAAATACAGGAGAACATTGGTCAACAGGTAAAAGCCCTTAAAGAGGAAACACAAAAATCCCTTAAAGAAATATAGGAGATCATGGGTCAACAGACAGAATCTCTTAAAGAGGAAACACAAAAATCCCTTAAAGAATTACAGGAAAATACAATCAAGTGAAGGAACTGAACAAAACCATCCAGGATGTAAAAGTGGAAGTAGAAACAATAAAGAAATCACAAAGTGAGGCATCTCTGGAGATAGAAAACCTTGGAAAGAATTCAGGAGTCATAGATGCAAGCATCAACAACAGAATACAAGAGATAGAAGAAAGAACCTCAGCTGCTCAAGTTACCATAGAAAACATTGACTCAACAGTCAAAGAAAATGCAAAATGCATAAAGTTTATAACCCAAAACATCCAGGAAATCCAGAACACAATGAGAAGACCAAAGCTAAGGATTATAGGTATAGAGCACACAATGAGAAGACCAAAGCTAAGGATTATAGGTATAGAGCAAAGATTTCCAACTTAAAAGGCCAGTAAATACCTTCAACAAAATTATAGAAGAAAACCTCCCTAACCTAAAGAAAGAGAGGCCCATGAACATACAAGAAGCCTACAGAACTCCAAACAGACTAGAGCAGACCAGAAAGTCCTCCCGGCACATAATAATCAAAACACCAAATGCACTAAACAAAGAATATTAAAAGCAGGAAGGGAAAAATGGCAAGTAACTTATAAGGGCAGACTTATCAGAATTACAACAGACTTCTCACCAGAGATGATGGAAAGCAGAAGATCCTGGGCAGATGTCATACAGACCCTAAGAGAACACAAATGCCAGCCCAGGCTACTATACCCAGCAAAACACTCAATCACAATAGATGGAAAAAGCAAGATATTCCATGATAAAACCAAATTGACACAGTATCTGTCCATAAATCTAGCCCTACAAAGGATAATAGATGGAAAATGCCAAAACAAGAAGGTAAATTACACCCTAGAAAAAGCAGGAAAGTAATCGTCCAACAAACCCAAAAGAAGATATCCACACAAACATAAAAATAATATCAAAAAATAACAGGAAGCAACAATCACTATTCCTTAATATCTCTTAACATCAAAGGACTTCAATTCCCCAATAAAAAGACATAGTTTAACAGAAATATTTTTCAAGTATATTGTCAATTTTACCTGAAAGTGTTTATAATTCTACTTTCAATCAACTTAGAATTATTTTTACGCCTACCATTTTATCTGTATAATTTTCCATGATAATCTTCAATTTTAACATGTTTTTCTATGTTTTTTAATTTTATCAGAAATATTTTCCATGTAAATCTTCAACTTTATCAGAAAATGTTTATAATTCCACGTCAATCAACTTAGGAATACTTTTATGCCTACCATTATTATATCTATATAAAATTTTCCATGATAATCTTCAATTTTAACATGTTTTTCTACATTTTCTACAATTTTATCAGAAATATTTTCCATGTAAATCTTCAATTCTATCATAAAATATTTCTATTTCATTTTTCAATTAATTTAGCAATGTTTTTCATGTCTACCACTTTACTCTTTAATTTCCATGACAATTTTTTTAATGTTTTTCTATATATCTCTTCTATTTTATCATTTCCATGTAAATCTTGATTTATCATAAAATGCTTTTACTTCCTTTTTCAATAAGAAAGAAAAGAAAAGAAAAGAAAAGAAAAGAAAAGAAAAGAAAAGAAAAGAAAAGAAAAGAAAAGAAAAGCAATCTGAAGGTAACTGAAAGCCTAACAGGAAATGATAGCCTGCCCAAGCTAATGCCCTTTTTAGCTCCAGGTGCTCTGGACTTCAACACTTATCCCCTCCCCCCACTCTCACCCTCCAAAAATTAGCATCCTTTCTCCATTCCTATTCATTATATTGATTTTTAAATTAGGCAGTCTCTACGTGATGTGTTAAGTCATTTTCCCCTTCTGTTGAGAAGAGATGGGTCTGAGCCATTCTGTTTCATTCAGTTCTCTTCCTAGGTTCTTTTCTTTTCTTTTTTAAATTACACTATACATTTAAATTAATAAAATTATTTTCTTTTGTAGCAAAGTAACTTTCTTGACACTGCTAAATCCAAGATGGGGAAAAATAAGAATGTGGTAACAGCCGGTAACAGCCGTTCTAATAATGACAAGAAAAAAAATTAGCAATGTCCTGAAAATATGTTTCCAAGTTCTGTGAGAGGGTATCACAGAACACAAAGTAGATAGTAAAGTTCATAGGATTTCTTAATTTTCTGTACTTCCGTACATAATCATTTTTTATAAAACTTAAAGGGACTTTCCCCCTCTCTTCCTGTTGTATGTTAAGAAGGATTGCCTTTATGGCTAAAGGGTAATTGCAGGATTGCAACAGATCAGTGGCTAACCTGAACATTTCCTCTGCACAACCTGAGGGTTACTGCTCGTAAAAACTGAGCAGGACAATAATCATTACTGTGAACAGAAGTAGTTACTTCGCTTGAAGAGAAATTTTAAGTCTTTTAAAATAAACTCACACAGTAAGTACTGTCATGTTTAAAATAGAGGAGACCAGGGTAACATGCAAAATTTTAAAGTTATATGTTTGTAGTGATTTAATCGGCAGGGTATTGAGAAAGCAAACCAAACACAGACACAGACACACACACACACACACACACACACACACACACACAGACAGTGAGTCACAGTCACAAGGAAGCAATGGACACCTGGTAGAGCCACAGCATTTCTTATTAAGAGTAGCATATCCTCTTCCATAACCAAGTTTCTTTGTTTTTGTTTGTTTAACAGCAGCTTCTGTCAGCTGTGTTGAGAATCTCCAGGCTGTCGCCTGTCCAGCCTGAGATTTTTCCTGTCTTTTCATTTTCATTTTTTGATTAGCAGAGAA
Source organism: Apodemus agrarius (assembly GCA_964023405.1). NCBI lineage: Eukaryota > Metazoa > Chordata > Mammalia > Rodentia > Muridae > Apodemus > Apodemus agrarius. The sequence continues at coordinate 48,495,257 of OZ030021.1, read as the reverse complement.
CACGAACCTGATCCAGACCCCTAGACCAGAGCATAGAGAGTAGACTCCTTTGCAAATATATTTGAGTCTTCAGCTCTGTTGGAAGAATAATATCCTACACATTTTTCTAATTATTGTGTATTAAAAGCCTGATATTTTGATGTTGCCATTTTTTCATGTTTTTATAGAGCCTGGATATATACAGGATACATACATACATATATATATCTGTATGTATATATATATATATATATATATATATATATATATATATGGGATTGCGACAGATTCTACCAGCTACAAAGCAGTTAACTATACCTGAAATTCATTCAGGTCTGCCTGGCTGCTCTTAAACAATTCATCTTTCCACTATGGTACATTCGCTCTAGGATTCTATGAGTCCCCATTAGGAACAGCTGATCAGAATGTGTAAATTCTGAAATTTAAAAGTTGATTATTATGAGTATGTGGTTCACCAGTGCAGCTTAAAATGCCATTGAAAAGAATACAGTATTTCACAGTAAAAACTTTAAATGCACACCATTTCCTGGGACTTAGGCTGTTCTTAACAAAGCGACCCATACACTAATTAAAATTGAACTATCACATCTTTAAAATTCATGTAACTTGTGTTTTGAGATATGTTAAAATGAATGCTTAGTGAGACTTAAGCTTAATTTCTCTAGTTAACTATTTTGCTGAAAAATTCAACTACATAGTATTGACTTAAAATCCCAGAAACCCAAAGAAGTAGTCTGTGTGTGCAAGCATGTGTGTGTGCATGCGTGTGTGTGTGTGTGTGTGTGTGTGCGTGTGTTCATGCTTGTGTGTGTGTGTTTTGTGTATGAATGTGTGTGGATGTGTGAATGCATATGCATGTTCATGTGTGTGTACAATTTTGTGTATAAATGTGTATGTGTGTGTGTGTGTATGTGTGTGTGTGTGTGAAAGAGAGAGAGAGAGAGAGAGAGAGAGAGAGAGAGAGAGAGAGAGAGAGAGAGAGATCATGCATGTGTATGAGCTTGTGTGAAGGTTAGAGGTCAGTCCTGTGTGTTCTTTCATTGAGTGCCGCCTTACCAATTTCTGAGATAGTCTCTGATTGGCTGGGGGCTTAACAAGTAGGCTATGCTAAATGGCCAGTGAGCACTAGGGATCCACCTACCTCTGTCTCATGGCTCTGAGATCACCACACACAGCTTTACTTACTTACTTATTTATTTATTTTTAAATTTGGGTTCTCCTGGAAATCAGCCTTAGGTGTTTGTGTTAGTAAGGTACTCTGCTGGACTCAGCTATGTCCCCAGTCTCCATAGCTTTTATGTACTAAAAAGGAGGTGGGAGATGGTGGGATGCATTAATTACTGGAGAACCGACTAAAAGCTCGAATACATGAACTGGACCATTATTTGAACATGATTAAACAACACTTCCTGCTATAGCCAGGTCTGCGTTGCCAGCTTGAGAGGTGATCTGTACTGCGTCCCTTAGGAGAACTCCTTAGTGTTTTGCTCTAGAGGAGTTTCTCATATTGAGCTCAGCATCTTGGCCACAAATCTTGTCATACTGTAATCCTCTTAGTTTGCTCTTCCAAAGGGAGACAACATTTTCTAGCAGAAGTTGGAGTTGACAGTTGCTACATAATGTGGAGTGACTAAGCCATGGATAAAATGTCAGAGTATGTCTGCAGACAATAAACATTGCTTATTTTTCTGCTTCATTCATAGCTGTAGTAATTGTTAAATACTGTTTAGCCACGCTGTCAAAATTCTGCACAACTCACTGATGCTACTCCTTACCATAGGTCACTGAAGCCTCAGTGTACAAAAAGCCTCTTAACAAAGTGAAATGGAACATAAGGCTGAGAAAATCACCAGACAGCACTCGAGGGACACTTTTGGCTTCTTTGGTCCTATGGCCCTAAACTAGCTGAAACCCATGCTTGACAATAAATATTTCCTGACTTGATTGAACCACAGACGGGCTGGAAGGAAACATAAACATAGGAAGAGTGATGATGCTTCTTGCATCCACAGCTATGTGTGAACATGTGAGAAAAGCAAACAGAAAATGTCTACGGTTTTAGTCATCAATGGAGCAGAAATTAGATTATGTTCCAGACTCTATGGGATTCTGAAATCCTATATGAAGGACTGGTATATATCAATTAATCTAAGATACTTAAGTATTTTTACCAAGCTCTTTTCCAGGGACATCTTCATGACATTTTTTAACTCCATACAAGAAGAAATGGTCTAAACCTTTGAAGTCCTACCAAGTTACTGCCATCTAGCTATTTTAGTTTATTGAGCAGCCTGCCTCCCTGCTTCCTTAGCTAATTAATCATTAAACCAGAGATTTATGTTTTTCATTGTGAATATGTGTAATAGAAGGTATCTCAACCCATATCAGGGAAAGAAGAACATAACTGAAGGAAAATACAGGGGAGAATAAAACCACAGAAAGGACTATTGTCTGCCAAGAGCCTGCCTCTGACTGACAGACAGCCTATGCTTGCTCTGTCAAATCTTAGCCTGCAGATTACAGTAATGGCTATAAAACTGTGAATCTCATGTTTAAATGTTCTGTTATCCAGATGCACTCTTGCTCTATAAAGTTACTATGGGGGAGGGAACAATTAAAAAATTGAATGCTTTCTTATTCATGAGACATTTTTGTCAAGCTGATAAAATAAGGGACTCAACCCTATCTCTCTTGAATTCTTGCAGGGACCAGTAGCACCTCCCCCTAAAATGGCAAGAAGCAGAAATTTTATAAATACATTTTTTCAGTTTTATTGCTATTTGCTGATGTGGAGCAAACTGCTTGAGGAGGCGTGGGAGGAACTAAGCTAAGCTGTGGGGATGGAACAGCTATTGCATATGCATAACTTACATACCTTATCATCCACCTCAAAGTATTAGGCAGGAAGTATGGATAGAAAGGGGAGGGCAGGAAATAGGTTGGTTCGCTTTGAGCATAGCAGACCACAGCCCATACTCTACCTCCGCCCACCACCACGGCAGTGGGTTCACAGGTGCGGATGCAGTGTAGGAGGGAATCTAAGCGAAGGTTGCAGTTGAGGAAGGCCACCACGCAGCCCAGCTTAGCCAGGCCAAACCACACATGAATGAAGTCGGGCTCGTTGCTCATCAGCAAAGCCACAACGTCCCCCCTTTTCATCGAGGAGTGGTCCAGGAAGACGTGGGCTACTCTGTTGCTCCTCTTGTTCACGTCCTCATAGGTGTAGACGTCCCCCTCATAAATGATGAAGGCTTTCTGCGGTTGCCTTCTGGCGTGGCTCAGGAACTTATCCAGCACGGTGACCAGCTTCCCCCTCCGTTTGTACATCTCCATCTGAATTCCGTAGCGCACCACCTTCAACAAGAACCACAAGTCGTCCCAGAAGTAGGGGAACAGAAGTTTCTGTGCGAAGTGCAGGGAGAGCAATCCAGCCCCAAATCCTGTGATCCATGACAGAAGCATGGGCGCCCAGACCTCCAGCTGACCCAATGGGTCCTAGCAGTGTCTCTTTCTTTTCCAAGAGCTTCACTGGAGGCCCCTGTCCTCAAAGCTGGCACCTGTAGTTCTGGTTCGCGATTTCTTTGTGTATCCCGTGAAAGAAATCAAAGGTTTTCACCGAGAAAGCTACAGAATGCTGGTGATAAAGCCTGGGGCACTGGGCGAGGCAGCTGCAGAGCAGAGTCTTCTTTGATTAAAAGGAAAGGAAAAGGGGGGGGGGGCTTTGTACTTAGCGCACACACCCTCCACGGCTGTCCAACAGGCTCCTTGCAGCTCTGGGCTTCAAACTGGGAATGTCTTTGACACCCCTTGCTCTCTCTGAGAATCCTGCTAAGCTCTGCTCCTTTGAGCACCAGGATCTGGGATCTGCTTTCGAGCCGGGATGGCTGAGAAAGCTCGCGGTTTCCTGCTGGATCCCTCCTGCTCACCCAGGGGCTCAGCCACGCCTCACAGCCCCCGCGGCAGCCAGCGCCCCGCCCCTCCCAGGACAAGGTTCTGCCTTCCCTCCTACACAAACTCGAATCTATTGGAAGGAGCTGCTGGACGCCGAGGCCAGAGATCCAGTGTCCTTCCTCCTAGTGTCCTTGGAGTTGGGAGAGTCGCCTCCTACCTCCCGCTTCCCCTTCCCCCAGACCCGAGCCAGTGTGACAGTGACTGCTTGAACTGTCAGGCTTCTTGTTAGGCAAATGGTCCTCCCCTTCCACGTGGGAGTGTAGTGGCCAGCTCGCACCTCAAGCCTGACCTCAGGTGGACATTCCCACCTAGAGTAAGATAGACACTGGAAAGCATGGCGTGGGCACCCAAAGACTGGCATTGATGAGGGGCTTTTGGAGAGACTGGTGAGGTGAAAGAATGGTGTCTGAGGGGGGGGGGGTCTTTAGTAGAGATAGAAAACTATTGAGATTTACAGTAAAGACTCCAAATAAGTGAAAGGAAAACAGCTGAGGGAGGAGAGCGTACAGTTATGAGCTAGTTAGGTCCCAGAAGGATTATTTTCTGAGAAAAGGAGGATTGTTTGGGCCCGCTCATGAAAACTTACATTTTCTTCTTTTACAAAAGGCGGTTTTTAAGATGAGTGATTAAGTTAGTGTTGGCCTGTCCCTTGTAGCACGATCCTTAGAGTGCCAGTTTCTTAAAATATTGATCTAATATTTTAAGTCACGTCCATATTTTTTAATGTATGAAATGGTGCATATCCTGTGATTTTGGAAAAGGAATGTGTGCGGATGAAGGACAGGGATGGGGAAGGCAGGAGAGTGGGCGGAGTTGCAGTCATCAGAATGCACTGAATACACCTACAAATTTTTCAAAGAAAGAATTGAATAAACATTAGGATTTTTCCCCCAGATCAGCCATTTAAAAAACTGTCAAAGTTAGAAGAATTTCATATGTATGCTTGAAGTAGAAAGGTAGCAGCTATATTAAAAGAATACAGACTTGTTTGTGCAAAAAGAGCATTCTACTAAAAATAAAACACAGAGGAGCATTAATTATACATGTCAAGTGATGTGTTTTTGCATATTTACATACACAACAATTATCTATAAGCCTGTATGTGTTCATGTATGCACACTTGCAAGTCTGTGTGCATACATGAACACATACAGACTTATATGAAAAAAATACTGATTTGTTATGGAGGACAGAGGTTGGTGTAAGGTGACTTCATCACTATGGAGATATTATTGTTTGATGATGATGATGATGATGATGATGATGATGATGATGATGATACAGGGTCCCTCACTGAATATAGTGGAATGGGCAGGATTGGCAGACCAGCAAGCCTGCTGGTCCTTCTGGTCTCTGGTTCTCCGGGGAAGAGACTGCAGGCTCATGCCACCTGGCCTGGCATTCCACATCAATACTGGAGATCTAAACTCTGCTTCTCATGCCAGTTGGGAAGGAGCTTGACTCATTTCCTTAGCTCTTACTAATAAATTCTTTTCTAGCAGAAGTCATCAGTCCAGCTCTCTGACTTTAAAGGTATATATATGCAAGGCTAATTGAATATTTAAATAATTATCAGTGCCTTATTACATCTGGTTTTTCTTCCATGCATCAGCTGACTTCTAGCTAAACCATATTCTTTAAGAAAAAAAAAGAGAGAGAAAGAAAGCAAACAAACCAAAATGAAACGACAAGACCCTCGATAAAACCAAATAGGCTATGGCTGCCCTGGTTAGTTTGAAGTCACAGTAAAGATTTCAGAAGTCACAGACTCTTAGATCCTCCCGTGTAGATGAAGAGAACGTTTCCTAACTTTATATATGAGCTCTCATCTTTTGAATTAGGAAGATCCTTTTGGGTGGGAGGGCAAGGCTGTCGCAGCACATTTCAGACTCGATGAGCATGTCTGACACGGCACTGCTTACCCTCCTGCCTCAGTGATTCAGTCACATCCTGGAAAACACCTTTGAACTGAATGAAGGAGGAGTCCGTGGCTCCGGTGGCTGGCCCACTGATCGGGTAAACCTGCTCTCCTCCCACAGGGAAACACGCTTGTTTTCCCTTATGAACTTCTAACACCATTTCAACAGACAGAGCTTAATTTTCATCAATAGCCAATATAAATAAGATCAGAGAATGTTCAGGGTTGTCAGTATGAGCAGTCAGACTGTTACAGTTAGACTCTAACATACTAAGATCTTAGTGCTCAGGTTATCAAAACTTACACAGGCATATTTTCTGTGTACTTCTTCCCCATGGACAATGGACTCTGAACGACTTGAAGCATTTAAGAGACATGCGCATTCCTGTATATGCACATGAATTGGTTATCTTACCCCAAAGTTTTGTATCCATTTTCAATATTACCAAAGACAGCTATCAAAGATTGCTCTAACTTAAGCCACAATACCAAGTTATTGTACAGTGGCTGTTAGCAATAGCTACAAGTGAAGAGATCTATGATTTAAGTAAAAGAAAGAGAAACAAGATTCCGGAAATTATCTAGACACTTGTCCAGAGACTTCTTTTGACCAGGGACAGTGTAATACTACAAAGGTTCCCTTTGGGACATATATCAATATTATGGTTTTTTTCCTCTAAGGGTATGAAAGCAAAATCAGTATGGTTAAATACAAGACAGTATAGGAAGAGAAGGGTCTTCCCAGTGTATATATGTTCTTGTTAACCTCTTCTTCATGTCTGATTTGACATTCTTCTCTACATTTCTTCCACACCCTTCTTCCAGTCCCTTCTGCACACTCAGCTCTGCTGAGGATGATCGACGTCATCCTGAATAAACGGTATTATAGGATGGACAGTAACTCACTTCCTCAGAACGTGGCCGCTACAACCTCCAGTTCTCTCCTGTGCTTTCTAATGCAGCTCTGCAGCAAGTCAGCCTTAGGATTAAGGGAGGTTGGGGTGAAACCCAAGAGTTCTGGGAATGATTTCCTGGGATGCAAGCTTGACAAAAAGTGTCATCGCAGTGGATGCTCTCAGTGAATCAACAGACTGGGTACGTAATACAGCCAGGACTTAAGAAAGGGGAAGCAGGTAACATTATATATATGAAGGCTATATACGCCTCTATAAGTGAAGGGTTGCACCTTTTCAGTTTCTTCCCCAGAAAGCAGTCCTACAGAAGCTGCGGATCTCAGCTGAGATACTCATACTCATCATGTACAGAGTATCTTGGTTAATTGTGTATAGAGAAGGACACTTTCAGGCCTGTGGAGCCTTGTCAATGCTCTGCTCGGCTCACCTGATCGCCCATCTCTAATTATGGCTCACTGACCAATTTTCCTAGCTAAGTTCAGCTGTGGCCTCACTTCCCAATCCTCCCTTGATTGTGAGGAGAATACTCTGGTAGACCCATTATCGAGGATGGAAGAGGGGAAAGGCTATGTATGTTGGCTAATTGGTCTCACCCAAAAGACTAGTAACTTAGCTCACATCTTCACAATGAGGCAATTTACCACTTAGAGCAAGGTGCTCTTGGAGAAGTTTGGCTCCTACCCTTCTACAGAAGCAGGAGACACAGGTACTATCTTCCCTTATGATGATGTTCCAAAGGGAAGAATGGAGTTGAAAATACCGATTGCAGAACTCACTACTTCATAATTCCACCCAGAAGTTTTTTACACTTTGTAATGACTGTCTTTAGGATGTGACACCAAGTTGGGGTTCAGTGGAAGGCTTAATTTTCCTGTAATTCAATGTTTATTTGCATTAATGAATAATTATGTTTAGAACATTTCCACCCACAAGGCCTCCAGAAACAAACAATATTAAAGTCAAGGAGTGCTATTGGAGTTGGGGGCTATTATCGTTGCTTCATTTCTTGGACACATCAAACACATCTTAAAATATAAAAATGTTTTATAGTGCCAACAAAACCACCCCATAATAATAGTTCTGGGAGCAACTCTCAAGCAAATTAAATATTTAACTATCATTTCACCACTAATTGAAAATGTAACTAGAAATTTATATGAATCAAAGTCCTAATGAGATACTTCACACATATGTTTTACACATGGCTTGATACAGCTAGTTATGATTTTTTCCCTTTCTTACTATTGGTGAAATTGACTTTCTGGGAAAGATACTTATGTAAAGTTTTATTACTGACAGAGCATTCAAGGAACTTCATTTCTAGTTTATAAGACACCTGTGTCGATGTAGGTCAACATGTCATTACTAGAGCAAATCAGAGAGCTCTCTGGCAACTTCTACAAGGCATCCACAATGCTCTAAATGTCGCAGGGGAGTGTTCTCTGGGCCTCTGTTTTTAAATATATGGCAAGGGCTATGACTTAGTCCTGATATGTAGAATTATCAGAGACTTCTAAAATCTAACATGCATGTTCCATTTTATCCACTCTTCAAATTTACAGCTCCTTAAAAAAAGTTTCACAGACCACATGAAGCTCGAGAGGAAGGAAGACCAAAGTGTGGGTGCTTCGGTCCTTCTTAGAAAGGGGAACAAAATACGGGAGCAAATATGGAGACAAAGTGCAGAACTGAGACTGAAGGAAAGGTCATCCAGAGACTCTCCCACCTGGGGATTCATCCCGGATTCAGTCACCAAACTTGGACACTATTGTGGATGCTAAGAAAGGCTTGCTGAAAGGAGCCTGATATAGCTGTCTCCTGGGAGGCCTTGCCAGAACCTTACAAATACAGACTCAGAGGCTTGTAGCCAACCATTACACTGAGTGCAGGGGGGAGGGGTCCCCAGTGGAGCAGTTAGAGAAAGGACTGAAGGAGCTGAAGGGATTTGCAATCCCATAGGAAGAACAACAATATCATCCAAACACACCCACCCCTCCCAGAGCTCCCAGGAACTAAGCCACCAACCAAGGAGTACACGTGGCTCTGGCTGCACGTATACCAGAGGACATCCTTGTCATACATCCATGGAAGGAGAGGTCTTTGGTCCTATGAAGGTTTGATAGATGCCCCAGTGTAGGGCATTTGAGGGTGGGGAGGTGGGAGTGGGTGGGTGCGTGAAACCTCATAGACGCAGGGGGAGGTGGGATAGGAAAGGGGGGTTTCCAGGAGAGAGGGAAATCAGGAAAGAACACTTGAAATGCAAAAAAAAAAATTAAAGTAATAGAAAATCCGGTTATAAATAGAAACAAACAAACAAAAAATTTTTTTCTAATTATGTAACAATGATTTTCCTGTGGATAATTAAGTAGTCGATGGTTGGTTTGATTCTGCCAATGTCATTTTGTGCTGGCTTCCCAGTCACAGACGTTCACAAAATCTGGGCTCCGGGTCTCTTCCTCATGCGCATCAGAAAAGGGCAATAGCTGAGAGAAGCCTCGCCAGTTCGAGATTCAAGGGTTCAATGTGAACTTTTTAGGGTCTTATTACTTCAGAAATTTCAACGTGCATAATGGTAGAAATAATAAAAAATGTTGGCCTATTTATAGCCAATGTTATGCTCGATTTGTTTCATCTACCTTTTTTTGTATGACACTATTCAGGGGCAATTTATAATGAATCAATAAACAATATATTAACTCAATAATTACAACTTTAAAATTCATTTTAAGCGCTGAATTAGAGATTTTTCCTTTTTTAAAAATTGAAAATATATTTTCTCATGCAATATGTTGTGGGTATGGTTTCTCTCCCCCAACTCCTCCCAGATCCTCTCTTCCTACCCACCCATCTAAATCCATATCCCTCCTTTCTGTCTCTGTCTCTGTCTCTGTCTCTGTCTCTCTCTGTCTGTCTCTCATTAGAAAATAAATAAGCATATAAAAATCAAATCAAATCAAATCAAATCAAATCAAATCAAATCAAATCAAATCAAATACAAACCAGAACATGACAAAACAAGCAGAAAAATAATAGCCAAAGAAAAAGTGCAAGGAACACATAGAAATACAGAGATACGCACACATTTGCACACACACACACACAAATCCAATAGAAACTCAAAATTGAAAACTATAGTATATAAGCAAAAGACCTGTAAGGTTTAAAAACAGGCCCAGATAAAGCATTACGAGACAAAAAGGCTAGAAAATACCCTTACGTTTATTTTGTGTTAGCCATCTATAGTTGAGCTGCCCTTTAAGTGTGGGTTTTATACTCAGTGAAAGTTCATTGGCAAATCCCTTTTCCTTACAAACAGCTGCTAATCAGAGAGAGTTTCTGGGTTGGGAATGGCAGAGTGTGTCCACTTCCCCTCTCAGCACTGGGAGCACATTGGGCTTAGACATGTACATACTGCTGTAGTCTCTGCTTCCTGTGTATCAGCCCTGATGTGCTCAGAAGCCCTCATTTCCTTGGTGTCCTCCATCCCCGTGGCTCTTAGAATCTTTCTGCTTCCTCTTCTGCAGAGTTCCCCAAGTCCCAAGAAGAGGGATTTGACGAACACATCTTCTGAGCTCTCTCTCTCTCTCTCTCTCTCTCTCTCTCTCTCTCTCTCTCTCTCTCTCTCTCTCTCAGCACGTTGCTCAGTTTCAGGTTTCTGTTTTTGTTTCCATCTACCGCAGGAGGAATCACTGAATCGGAGCACAGCAGAAAACTATCAGGAGTCATTTCATTACTGTGTTCCTTTAGCAGAACACTAGTAAATGGTCCCCACCCACCCCCATCCATGGCCCATCTAGTCCCAGGTCATTGACCACCCAACAGTTGAGCATGGTTCCATCTCATATAGAGGGCACTAAATCCAATCAGATACTGGTAGATTATCCACACAACTTTTGTGCCACTACTGTACCAGCATATCTTGCAGGCAGGACACCACTGCAGATCAAAGAGTCTGTAGCTCTTTTAGTGTTTTCCTTTCTCCTCTGGTAGCATTCAAAGTATGTTCCAGTATCCTATTAGGGACACTAGACAGTAGTAAATAAATTGTAGCTGTGTGTAATTGCTCACAATTATAGCTTAGGTATTTGGAAGGCTGTGCCAAGAAGATTATTTAAGGTGACCTTGAGCTACAGTATGAAAGTTGTCTAAAAACCAAGCAAATACAAAGACAAACAAGGAAGAAAATAAATTGAAAAATGCTATTCTTCCACTGATGATAATAATCACATCTAGTAAGAATTTTAGAAATCAGTGCTTCCTCTAATATTCCATATGTAATTCCCCTGAAAACACTTTTAGTTGTTGTTACTGTTGCTTTGAAGGATTTAAAATCAGCCCTGGCCTAGAAAAAAGTTTAATCTACATAGTCCCTGTCACAACCTCTTTTGCCTTTTCCCAAGATTTATTCTTTAAGAGGAACACTCCAAGAAGCTCTCTCATCTTGTAGACTATCTATTGAATCATCTGATAGTTTACCTTGCTTGGTAGAAACTTTCAAATTTATTTTAGTCCATTTGTTATTTCTTGAAGCTATCCCTGTGCTGTTAGAATATGGTTCAGAAAGGTTTTGCATCCACACGTCTTGATATATATTTTGATGTTTTCTTCTAGTAGTTATAGGATTTCAGCTTTTAAATTAAAGTCTTTGATCCACTTTGAATTGATTGTTAAGTAGCAAAAGACAGAAAAATCTAGCTTCATTTTTTTGCAGTATATCCAGTTTTGTCAGCACCATTTGTTTAACAGGATAGTTTTTATCCCCAGTACAGTTCTTGACACATCTTGATGAAAAATCAGAAGGCCTTAGCTGTGCTATTTCTTCATATTCTGTTTACTGGTCAACATTAATGTTTTTATGCCAATATCATGTTGACTTTGTCACTGTGGCTCTACAGAATAATTTGAGGTTAGGCATGGTGTTATATCCCATAGCATTCTTTCCGCTTAAGTTTACATTGGCTACATCAGTTGGAGGGTTAATATCTAGACTATAAATGACTGATAAAATAAAATGCCATTAAAAAACTGCCAATCAATAAATGAGGCAATTAATTGAACAGAAAACTCACAAAAGAAATATGTGAATCACTAATAAGGATCTTTAAGGTCCAACATCCTAAGTCATTGCAAAGATAAGATGTTTTGATATTTCATTTCACAATTTACATGAAAAGTTAATGGTATTACTTTTCTTACAGCTCTATAATATTCCATTTACACATACACCACATTTTCCTTATGTATTCATCTATCGGTAGACATCTATGTTGATTCTATTTCCTAACTATTGTGAATAGAGCAGAAATGAACAGGGAAACTGTCTCTATTGGAAGACTTAAAGTCCTTGTAGAATATGACTAGGATGTGGTACAGCTGAGATATAAGGTAGCTCATTTTCAAGTTATGTTGAGGAACTCTAAACTATATACTGCATTTTAAATATATAAATAATTTTTAAAATTAGAAGATATACTCAGAAATTTTGCCGCTAATCTTACTCCTTCCACCTCTTATACTTAAGTGCATGTTTTTAATTGACATTTTCAATGTTTATTTCAGTAAATAGAATGTCAGTTAACAAAGCTTCCATTTTATAAGCTATTTTATGGATTTTCAGGTCTTATTATTTAAGAGCTACATTTTGTAGGGTCTTGGGCAATGACTCACTTGACAGATCTGGAACAGTCAGTTGAAAACCTTTAGAGTGAGACTCTCTTTCCAAAGTCCCAAGAGTACCCAGTCCTCATTGACGTTAAAATATCAACATTAAAAGGGGTTTTAACAAAAATGACAACGTCATGAACTACTTTTGAGAGGTCTCATGACTTCATTTCAAGAAAATATACCCTGCTTGTGACCCAATGACAGAAACACTGGAATTACTTGTGGAGCGTGAAGCAATGACTAATGGTAAAAACTTTAGTGGATAGAGAGTCATTTCTTGTGAATGCAGACACACAGACACACACACAGAGACACACACAGACACAGACACACATAGAGACACACACAGAGACACACACAGTCACACATACATGGACACACACACACACACACACACACACACACAGAGTTTTCATTAATTCTTCCTTAATCAGAGGGACTGGAGATGCTCCTGAAATGACAAGAGCCACATTATTATATAATATTATAATATTATATAAGCTTTAGTTAGTGACTCATCAGAGTCTAAGAGGATTGAGTCCATTTTTAAGGTTCCGTAATGATGAAAATATTGTTGACTAGCTTGCATGTGACAGCAAAGTTTTCCACGGAAAGAGAAGTTAATGGGTGCTGACAACTTCATTGCTGTCTCTTAACAATAACAAAACCGCCTCTGTCTTTCCCTGCCTCACTCATCACGATCAGCAATTAACCCTGAGGTAAGATGTCCACCAGCAAAACTTCAGCACTTTCTAGCAATAAGTTATTTTTAATTAGGGTATGTTTGTTTTGTACTGAAATAATAAATAATAGTCAACAGTATAATGATATTTAAAATTTTTATATTGAATTGGAAACTACAAGAAAAAAAATCCTGTGAGTCACTTCACTACAATAGTGCATTTATTACAGTGGTCTGAACCTAAATCCATTGTATCTCCTATATGTACGTCTGTGCACGTTAAATAACACACATACATACTTATATAATGTATATGTATGTGTTCATTATATATATATATATAATATATGCTTGTGCATGCGTGCGCGCACACACACACACACACACACACACACAGTTTGATTTTGTGTTCTAACAACATTATTAAAGTGTTTTCCAGTATACAACAAAAATGTTAGTTGGCATGAAATCACATAATTCAAAGTCTGTATGCTTTATGCTTTTCACAGAACTAAATTTCCTACACGTATTTATATGCCAAATTAGAAAGAAAAATGTAAAAACAAAACTTAAACTAAACAAACGAATTTTCCAGAAATGAGATATGGCAGTAACATGGCCTAAAATCTAGGCCACACACTTCAAAGAGCTGTTGTTCTGTGAATGATTGTAAGAGTGAGTGTGTCTCCTGATCTGCCACAGGAGGCCTGTAGAAAGTTTGGCTCAATGAATCGGCGATGCACACGAACTGTGTAGTGTAACACCAAATTAAAATATGGAGTTGCAGCAACAGATATCTGACACTTGACACCAGGGCTAACCTTCTGGTTTCCAGGACTAGCTTCGGAACTCAGAAAGCCTCTCAAAGGGTTCACTCTAAACTTGTCTCAATGTAGTAATGTCGTGAATAGAATTACAAATTCAGTTTCTCATCCTTGTGCCAACAATATATACATACATACATATATATACATACACACACACGTGTGTGTGTGTATATATATACATATATATATGTGTGTGTGTGTATGTATGTATATATATATATATATATATATATATATATATATATATATAAAACCTGAGAGAAAGACCAGCTTGCTTTTCCTTCACTGCTATGGGTCTCCAAGAAACAGAGTCAAAGCTAGATGCTATGGTGCTGTTGCAGAAGAGACCAAGAAAGAGGTAGAGAGTGTCACACAAATGTCTTCCAGCATCAGGTTGGAGGACTGACTTGGGGGAGGGAGCAGCAAGGGGTAGATCTCACTGTTCTCAGGTTAAACACAGGATGTATTTAGGAAATTTTTAAAGCCTCCTGAAGGAATGTTAATGAACTAAGTGTCATCTTGCCACAGAAAATCATGTCTGCCCTACCCCTCTGCCTGCCTTGGTCCACTACCATCAAGCACACAGAATTGCAGCTTCAGGACCGTCTATGATGCTCATAGGACATAAGGGGCATTGTTTATCGGGATGGAATCGAAAAGAGTTTTATATGTTTACTCCCGATTACCAAACACTGAGGGTTTAGTCTCTGTGTTACTACATGTCCATATTCACACTCCGAATAGGCAGGCTGGCTCAAGCTAATTATGTTATGGATATTTTAGTTCTGTGTTGCTCTTCCTGTCTGACTTCCAAGGTCACATGGCACAAGACCCCAAAACTCAAGTAATATTCTTTACTTGATGGATTTTTTTTAAAGCAAATACACAGTACTCATGTCCGAGTTAACAGCATTGTATGAACACACATTTCTCTTCCTATCAGCTGTGAACTCCTCCTGCAGCATGCTGTGACCAGGATTTAGAGAAGCTGCATGATATCTGGAGGGAAGTTAAGCCAGACCTATAAACTATGGCCAATAACCATACAGCTTTTATGTCCATACATATCCTGGGTAGGAATGAGCTGCAACTAGCTCTTATCTCTCAGGAATCATTCTGCTTGGGCTAAATATTTAAAAAGTTTTCCTGGCTGATAACTCAGGTCCACCAGGAAAGGATTGGCTTGTAATGTCTTTACACTTCTCCCAAGGTTACCTCCATTGTTCTTTCTGTTAGCATTCTGTCTAAGCTCCACCCCACAGTCACGTGGCAACAGCCAGGTAGCTCTGGCCCACTATGAAAGGGGCTTCTTGCCCCTCCTCTCTCTCTTGCCTTTCATACTTTCAAGCTTCTCTCTTGCTCTCTTGGGCTTCCCTTGCCCCTTCGCTTACCCCCTCTCTCCACGTGGTTATGGCCGGCCTCTACTCTCTCCTTTTCTCAGTCTTTCTCTGCCGCTACTACCCTCTAAACTCCCCTCCCCATGCCCTAAATAAACTATTTTATACTCTACCGTCGGGTGTGTGTGTGTGTGTGTGTGTGTGTGTGTGTGTGTGTGTTCCCTCAGAGGGGAAGGATTGCTTTGGAATGGGCCTGCTGAGGCACCCCTTTCCCCCACACCTCCATAGAACATATTCTTATACCTATTTCTCTTTTTTATAATCACAACACTTTCTAGTACTATCACATAAAACCCTGTCTCCTCTTTTTCTTTTCTTCCTGAATCTCAGTAATAAGGGTAGAGGTCCAGGCTCAGTGGCATGATAATCCTGTCCTCACATAATGACAATAGCTGCCTTTGGAACACAGAGGAATCCCCAAATGGATGAAGTCCCGAGTCAATGTGTATTGTTCAACATGGCTCTGCCACGTCAAGTGCCCATAGAAGTGGCAGAGCCTTGGTGGAAGCAGGGGAGAAGCTAAGCAATCAGAAAAGCATGTTCCTGCAAACCACAAGTTTAAATATCAGCCAGCTATGACAGGATAGATATGAGGAAGGGGGGCTTGGGAGGAGGCTCTGACACACCTTACTGAAACTCTAGTGGGGGACGAGGAGGGGACTGAAGAGCTTCCATAGAAATCTCCTCAGAACCTCTTAACTACTTGACAATGTAATGGGGTTTAGGATATGGGTTCAGAGGGATTCGAAAGATAGATTATAAACTGAAAATGCAGATTACATTATCGAGTTTCGTTGCTCTGATTTTAGCTGTCTTTGAAACGCGAAGCTGAGGCTGGCACTTTATGACAATGTATCCTACTTGCAACCCAGGCTTCTTGTCTCATTTGGACAATCCTGGATGATTTCCTTATATGTTCTCACAAACTGTTTGACTCTCATAAAGATTTGAACTATGGAAGATTTTTCAGAAAATTCATACTTGATTATAACAACGGAGATTAATAAAAATAAAGACTCTTCTGGGTGTAGTAGTGCACACCAGTAATCGTAATACTAAAGAAGCGAAGACAGACAGTCATGGGTTGGATGCCACCCTAGCTACAAAGTCCAAGGCTAGCCTATGCTGCAGAGACCATATCTTGGACAGAGAGAAGGGAATGTTTTTTGTTTTTTAAATCAACATTTATACACAGAAATATCCGAGGCATTCACAACCCTAATAGAATTGTTCTTAGGATTTCTCCCAAGTCTGTTGCATAATTTTATTACTAATGAGATGAAGAGCCTACAGCAGGGAGCCCTGATTGGATCTAATTTGTTCTTTTATTCCTGGCTTGTCTTTGAAGAGGGACTCCAGCTGCTTGACTTTCTGCTTAGAAAATGCTATAGTTCTATTCTGTGTTGTTTTGTAACTTCATCTTTTTAAATTGTAAGTCAAAACACATTAAAACTCCCCATTAGCTGAATCTTTGACTCCTGGTATATTTCTTAAAGTGTTGTTGGTTCCTATGAATGTGCAGTTTCCATGTTAGTTTTTTAAATAATATCTAATTTAATTTTGCTGTGGTAAAAATAAATACACACATTTGATAATTGGAATCACTTAAAAGTCATCAAGACTCATTTTGTGACACAAAGTATGCTCCATAATTGTTCCAAGGACATTAAGAAAAATATGCCTTCTACAAGTGAGTCGAAAGTTAAAAAAATTTCAATTAGGTCCATATATCTAATCGTGTCATTAAAGCCTTATATAGCATTTCAGACTAATTGTCCTACAAAATATAATTTAATAATATATGCTATGTTCTATACATTTTACTAAGGGAGGATTGTTAAAATCCTTAACTACAGATTAACATTTCTTTTCATGGTTTTATTATTTTTTGCTTCATGTATTTTAAAACTTTAGGTTCCTAAATCATCTCTCCAGCCCTCTTGAGACTAATGTTTAAGCTTCAGAAAGAAAACCCGCAATGCTGTGCAGTGTGGAATCTGCAGTACTCAGGTAGAACCTCCCTGACCATCGATCAACACAATATCCCGTGAGTGCTGGGGTTTCCACTCAGAATGCTAGGCTAGCAGAGAAGTGGTTCAGGTCTTATCTGAGTCTGGACTGTTGATCCCTCTCACTCTTTGGTTTGACTGTTGTCAGACGTAGGTTCATCTTGCATTGAGACTAATCTGAACTCAGCTGTGGTCTAAACAGCACTGCAGATTATGTCCTTTCTGGGTAGCCTCTCACCTCACCGACACTGCCTGACTGTGTATGGCCATGACCATCTCCCTGGATTCTGAGCTCTGTTGCTCAGTTCAGAGAAGTTTCCAGAAACGTCTGCTTTTCCCATTGCACTGCTCTCCAAAACTCCCCTGTAAGCAAATGAAGGAAGGCAGCCTTAGTGTCCCGCCTCTTTCTCCTCTCGTGCCCTAGAGATTGTTGCTATTCTTTATTGCCAGACATTCAGTATTTTCGAAACCAGTTTTCATAAATTTGTGAAGCTTTTAAGGAGGGTCAGACCATATTAAGAATTAATATGGATTACTGACGAGACAGGAAGTAGAATAATCCTTGTTGAATTTTTCCCAGGTTCTTTCTTTTTTAAAAGTAACTTCCACATTAGTTTAGCTTCTATCATCAAAAACTCATGTTGGGAGACTTGAAAGACTGATTCAGTGAGGAGAAAGGGAATGCAGCCACAGACAAAGGGAAATGTCACATGATGTGTACCCTTAGGGAGAGCAGCACCTTGATGCCTTCCCTTCTCATGTTCAAGGCCGGCCCAGGGTGGCTTTGGCAGGAGGAGCATGTACAGTCATGTGTGAAGGCATGAAAGATGTGAAGACATGTATAGTGTCTCTCCATGCATGCCAGTGGAATGAAAAATGAGATCTGGTTGAATTCTTCCTTATCAGCAGATGCGAGGGCAGTAGTCACCCTCCAGGCTGAACCACCCAGTGGATGCCTTCGTCCTGTTGTCATTTCCTCTGAACAGGATTGGAAGAAGGAGAATTTCAACGCAAACAATGCAGATTGGAGCTGCTTGCTGCCTTTGTCTTTATAATTCATGTTTTTACATTTCAAGCATCAGTTTCGCGTGGAACATTTCAGACCAAATATAAAGTCAATGAAGGCATACTCAGAACTAACTCTCAAGCAGAATATCATGTCTACAAAATCTGCACTGAATTAACACACATGCTGTGTCAATGTTGTGACTTCTTACGCATACCGGGAAACCAAGTCAGGATAAATATCTCCAGCAAATGAGCACGTGGGAAACATTTGATGAAATAAACATGAGGCACAATTAAATAAGAAAAAAAAACCAGAACAAAATGTTAGGCAAGGGAGATGATTTGATGGTTAACAGTGTCTCTTATGCAGCCTTGCGGACCTCCATTTGAATGCCAGGGACCCTTTCTCAAGAGAGTAAATATGGGTTCCCAACACCCTTCTTTAGCTTCTATACATATGTACAGATATGGATACCCACATAAACCCCCCAACACATATACAAACATATGTGCACACAAATATAAACACACCATAAACACACTTAAATTGAAAACAATAAAAATAGAAATTTAAAAACTTTTAGAAATTGCTTGTGTGTATTGGCATGCATATCCAAGTCAGAGAACATCTTGTAGGGGTCGGTTGTCTCCCTCCACCATGTGCATTCTGTGGATTTAGCCAGGTTATCTCACCATAGTCAGTGGGTCTCTATCATTCCTTTCTTATCTGAAGGTAGGCATATGACTTGCCAGGCCTGAGAAATTTCTCTAAGAAATTTGTCCTTTTTCAACTTCATTATGATCACAAGAAACCAGTAGAGATCACAGACATTGTTCGTATAGTTCTTATGTAGTAGAGATTTCCATAATGTCAGTTAAGAATTAATAGTCATTGCCTGTAGTTTCAGACTTGAATATGGTCAGGATCAACGCTTAGTGTGTCTATGGCTTTGGTAAAATACTGTGACCAAAAGCAACTTGGAGGAATAGGGGTTTGTTTCTTCTTGCAGCAATAGTCCATCTTCCAGGGAAGTCAGACCAGTAATTCAAGGTAGGAACCTGGAGACAGGAGCTGATGCGGAGGACATGGAGGAGTGTTGCTTACTGGCTTCCTCCCCATGGCTTGCTCAGCCTGCTTTCTTATAGCAATCAGGATCTTTAGTTCAGGGTTGGTACTGCCTGAAGTGAGTTGGATTGTCCACTTCAATAATCAATTAAGAAAATGAAAGACAGGTTGCCTACAGGCCAGTCCGATGGAGGCATTTTCTCAATTGAGCATTTTCTATTCCAAAATGACTCTAGCTTGTGTCAAGTTAATATAAAACTATCACACACAGCGGGAGCATCTAAGTTTGTTTTTGCACTGTGAACGAACAGTGTGACGAGGGAATGTGGCTTACTAACTTCGGTATTGCTGAAGTCTTAGGGTTTGGAAAGAAGAGTTCTGACTCATGAGTCAAGTATTAACATTTGCACCCACAAATTGAAAACCAGGAGAAAAAAACTAGAAGAGACAGTTTTTAATCTCTGATCCAAGCAATGAACAAATAATTGAAGTTATTCATGATAGCACATGCCTATAATCCCAGAATTTGGGAGCCAGATGTGAGAGAGCAAGAGTCCCAGGCTAACTGTGACTACACAGTGACATTCTTTCTCAAACAAGAATAGTAAATTTGGAAGCTTATCACATACAACACGAAGGCTTTGAAGTCTTCTTGTAATCAAAAATTCTAAAGTACTTCCATAGTTAGAAATAGTTACCCCAGGGTATAAGCATGTTTAAGGGTTTCTTTTAAAGAAAGAAACTTGAAATCTGTTTCCAGAAAACTTATGAAGAGACTTCATAAATTATCTCTGGTAATTTAATTACCTGTGTAATCATGGCTTGCTCGCATCTTTGAATCTACTTTTTCTTATCTTTGAGTCCTGAGCCAAGTGGCACAACCATCCTATATAGTCAGCCAGAACAAAGAATGGATAGTTTGTACTAACAGCTCCCTTTACATGTGTGTTACATTGTTGAACGTCAGCAATAGCTGCTTAGATAAAACCCACAGGCCTGCCTCACTCTGCCATACCATGTCAAGATCACGTGATATTTCTGTACCCGTGCCTGGATCACTTCTTGTCCTTGAAAATAAAATGAAAAACTCAAAGAAACTAATTTCAAGCATCGTTTCCTCTAGTAAGTTTGCTGAGTTTCCCATGCAGATGAGCAATATATGTTTATATTGTATATTTATATTATATATGAACTTTCCATTGAATAATAGAGGCAAAATAGACGATACAGTATCAAGATGACATTCTAAAACTACCTAACAATATATATAAAAGAAAGATTTTTTTCATTCAAAGGATATCTCAAGAAAATGAACAGAAAGGAAGCAATAGTCAGCCTGTGAATGTGTCTGATAAAACCCCGATTATCTAAGGATATCTAAGGATTACCTAAGGATAAATTAAGCTTGTTCCTCTCAGGCTCCCTTCTGTTTGTGACACAACCTCTAATGTTTAGCTAAACTTCAGGGATGATTGCAATCGATTACAAAATGAGAAACCAATGCAGATTTTCACGAAGTTTGGAGCCTCAGACCAAGGCAAGACAAGCAGGGAAGGAGTTGGGTGGAATGACGCCAGTGAAATCCACAGCACTGAAACCATTGCATGCAAACATTACCGCCTCGCACGGTAGATAGGGCGCAGCATCTGGAACTCGAGCCCATTTGGCAGTGTGCAGTGCACACTGGGCATCTCTCTCAATACTCAGTTGCTGCTTTATGCTGCCAGAAAGAGTTGTTATTCCAGGCCAAAGGCTTCAAAGGGTCTCACTCTGTCTTCATTCTGGGCACCAGAGGAAAAGGGTGTGGACTACAGAAATCTTTGGTGGCTAAACAACACATGCTTCTCCCAATTTCATTTCTCATGGGAAGAACTTCTAAAGCCAAACCACTTCCATGCTAAGAGGCAGACACCTGTAATACCAGCTATTGGGAAGGTAGAAAAAGAGAATCACACATTTGAGGGACAGATAGGGCTACAGAGGTGGCTGCCCTCTCAAAACCAGAAACAGGAGGAAAAGAAAAAAGTTTAAACATTCACTGAACTAAGTGTTCAAGAGTAGCTATCATTTTGAGAGGATGGCCTGAAAATTTTTTGTTTTACTTTTAAGATATATTTTACCAGATTTTTTAAATTATAAAAGACAAAATGCCCTTTGTGATATTCTTTAAAAGACTTATTTTACTTTTGTGATGTGTATGTGTGTGAGTGTGTGGCGTGTGTGTGTGTATATGTGTGTGTATGAGTGTGTGTGAGTGTATGTGTGTGTGTGTGTGTGTGTGTGTGTGTGTATGTGTACTTGGTCGCATGCATGTTTGCAGAAGATGATATCAAATCTCCTAGGCACATAGGGAATCAAATTTTGGTTCTCTAATAATCAGCAAGTGCTCTTAATTACTGAACCATCTCTTCAGCTCCAGCAGAGCATATTTTTCATAAACTATGATATATATAACCCACCTATCAGCCATGAAATCAGTTCATAAGCTATGATTAGTATATTTTTAATGGGATAAAGTAAAATTATCAAAGGCTTTACGTGCATTTCAGGCAGTTGTTTCAGTGTGTAAGTATGGAGGGAAGTACTCATTAAGTTATGACATCAAATGTTTTTATCCCTAATAATCACAGTAAAACAAGCAATGAAAACTGCTATTTCAGACAACTGTATGCTGAGAGACTACAGAACAGCTCTGGCACAGGGCAGTAGCAGGGGAGAAAAAACAGAACAAGATCATGAATGAGCTGGTGTGGGACTGGAATTGGAAGTATCTGAGCTACTTTTAGGCCTCTGTAAGAAATCTAATTAGTATGGGCTAGAGGCTGGAACTTAACTCTTGTTTTTATTAACATGTTTATTACATATTGACAATATCACTGCACATTTCCATACTTGCACACAGCATGCATTCCTCTCTTCTACACGGTTTTCTCTGTTCCACACACTCTTACTGGTTCTAGTAATTATTATTATATTTTCAGGTCAACATCTTTTTTTTTCTTTTAACACCCCAGATTTTATTCCCCAACTGGTCCACCCTACAACTGTTTCATATCCCATATCTCCTCCCTGCCCCCTGTCTCCACAAGGATGTTCCCACTCCCCTCCCCCACTCTGCCAGAACTCTAAACTCCCTGGAACCTCCAGTCTCTTGAGGGTTAAGTGCCTCTTCTCTGACTGAAGCCAGATTCAGCAATCCTCTGTTCTATATGTGTTGGAGACCTCATATCAGCTGGTGTACACTGCCTGATTGGTGGTCCAGTGTTTGAGAGATCTTGTGGGTCCAGGTTAATTGAGACTGCTGGTACTCCTGCAGGTTTTCTCTCCTCCTCAGCTTCTTCCATAGTCTCCCTAATTCAACCGCAGGGGTCACCAGCTTCTGTCCATTGGTTGGGTGCAGATATCTGCATCTGACTCTTTCAGCTGCCAGTTGGGTCTTTCTGGGGGCAGCCATGATAGGTCCCGTTTTGTGATCTGCTCCATAGCCTCAGTAACAGTGTCAGACCCTGCAGCCTCCCCTTAAACTGGGTCCCACCTTGGGCCTGTCTTTGGACCGTCTTTTCCTCAGGCGCCTCTCCACTTCCATCCCTGCAGTTCTATCAGGCAGGAACAATTATGGGTCAGAGTTTTGACTGTGGGATGTTAACCCCTCCCTCACTTGATGCACTGTCTTTCTGCTGGAGGTGGAACTTTCTATAAATTCCCCCTCTCTACTGTCAGGCATTTCATCTGAGAATCTCTCACCTCCCAGGTCTCTTGTGCATTATGGAGGGTCCCCCCCCACCCCCGCCCAACCTCCTACCACCCAAGGTTGCCTGTTTCCATTCTTTCTGCTCACCCTCAGGACTTTTAGTCCTTTTCCCTCACCCAATACCAGATCAGGTTCCTCTCTCCTCACCCCAACAGCCCTCCTCCACCCAGTCTTCCTCCCAGGGCCCCACTTGGGATTGCTTTCTTCTCCCTCCCAAGTGGGACTGAGGCATCCTCACTTGAGCCCTTCAGCTTATTGACCTTTGTGAGTTCTGTGGACTGTATCCTGGGTATTCTGTACTTTTTTTTTTGCTAATATCCACGTATTACTGAGTACATACCATGCATGTCCTTTTGGGTCTGAGTTATATCATGCAGCATATTTTCTAGTTCCATCCATTTGCCTGCAAAACTTAGGATGTCCTAGTTCTTAATAGCTGAGTATTGTGTAAATGAACCACATTATCTGTATCCATTCTTCTGTCATGGGACATCTGACTAGTTTTCAGCTTCTGGCTATCACAAACATGACCACTATGAACACAGTGAAACATGTACCCCTGGGCATCTCTTGGTTATATTCCCAAGAGTGATATTGCTGGGTCTTCAGGTAGATCTATTTCCAGTTTTCTCAGGAACCTCCAAATTGATTTCCAGAGTTGTTGTACCAGTTTGCAATCCTACCATCAATGGAGGAGTGTTCCTCTTTCTCCACATCCTCACCAACATGTGTTGTCACTTGAGGTTTTAATCTTAGTCATTCTGATTGGTGTAAGGTGGAATCTCAGGGTCATTTTGATTTGCATTTCTCTGATTATTAAGGACTTTGAACATTTCTTTAGGTGCTTTTCAGTTATTCGAGATTCCTCTATTGTGAATTCTCAGTTTAGTTCTATACCCCATTTTTTATTAGGTTGTTTGGATTTTTGGTGGTTAGCTTCTTGAGTTCTTTATATATTTGAATAATTGTCCTCTATTGGATGTGGGGTTAATGAAGTTTTTTTTCCCCAATCTGTAGGTTGTCAATTTGCCTTATTGACTATGTCCATTGCCTTTCAGAAGCTTTCCAGTTTTATGAGGTCCCATTTATCAATTCTTTATCTTAGAGTATGAGCCATTGGAGTTCTGTTTAAGAAATTTCCCCCTGTGTCAATGAGTCCAAGGCTCTTTCCCACTTCTACATATGAGAGAGAACATGTGGTGTTGGTCTTTCTGTGTCTGGCATATTTTACTTAAAATAAAATAATGTCTTCTGATTCAATCTGTTTTGCTGCAAACAACAGGATTTTTTTCTTTATGATTTAATTCTCTATTATGTATATAAACCATTCTCTTTAACCATGTATCATGGGCAGATGGGCTGATTTCACTTCTTAGCTGCCATTATTAGTGTACCACAATAAGCAGGGAACTCAACTGTCTCTTTTAAAGGTTGAGTTCACATTTTTTGTTTGTTTTGTGATAGCAGTTTTAATTGTCCACTTAACACAATGTAGATTCTCCCAGGAAGAGAACCTCAAGATATTATCTAGATTAAGTTGGCCTGTGGGCATGTCCTTGGGAAATTAATTATAGAATGTAGGACCACCCAAACCACTATTAATGTGGCCGCCATTCTTTGGGTCTGGTTCCTGGGCTGTATTAGAGTGGGAAGAGTGAGATGAGCAGTAGAGGCTTGTGCACTGTTTGCTCTTGTCTGCAGATGTGATTGGCTGCTTCAAGTTCCAGATGTGGGAAAGTTGACTTTCCTACAGTGATGGACTACAAACTAGAATTGCAAGTTCAATAAACCCTTTCCCCCCTAAATTACTTTTCTGGGAGACATCCAATCACAGAAACAGAAATGTAATACATGTATCAATTTTACTAAGTGGATAGCTGTGCGGTTATCTTACTTTCAGTTCTTTAAGGAACCGCCATTCTTTTGTCCATAACAACTTTACCAATGCACCCTCCCGCCACATGAAAGTCTCTTCTCCCCAACATCCTTTACAATATTTATTTGTTTGTTTTGTCTAATCAGGAAAGGTATTTTGAGATGACATGGTTGCCCACTGAAGTTTTCATTTTCATTTTCCTGATGCCTAGACCAGAAGCAAGTATAGCCTTTACTGATCAAAGTGAGTACTTGGGGGAATGGTACAGTTATGGGGTATTGCATATCAAATCGGAACCCATTACAAACTTCTCCAGAGAAAACTTCCATAATGTGGTAGGATCAACAGTCACAACTGTTATGTTAGAAGCACTGATAAGTAGGCTGGGCTGCACATGTAACATATTTCAAAACAACTGATTCACAATCATTTTGCAACTTCCTCAAATAGTCTTCAGTGGAAGCTGGGGTGGAGAAAAGCCACATGGGCACAAGGGGAAGCATCTTAAGCACAAACATATGGGGCAGCAGTAGAAAGATGTTCAGAAATTGCTTCATCCTTTTGTTCTCTAACACAAAAATTAAAGTCTTTTTAAGGGCTTCCAAAAGTTAAGTCAGCGTTTTATAGACCACAGCAAAGATAGACATCATCACATTGTCTCAGCTTCTCATTCCTAGGTCTCTCTATAATTGAGTGTCATTAACTTGAAGGTCTTGAGAGCCAGGTTGACCTTGGTCCATAGAGGTGAACATGTCTTACAAAGCATCTTCCAACATACTATACTAGGTCTTTTCTTTGTGCCATTGCAGAAAACACTAAATCATCTACTGATTAATTGTCATTCCACTACTTGAGCTCATGTGGTGTGCTATGATTCACAGAGCAAGGAAGAATTATTATAAAACCATCAACCAAAATGCATAGGCATGTTCTCATTTAGAAAAATAAACTGCAAATTTCCTGAGGGTAAAGAGTGTGTGTGTGTGTGTGTGTGTGTGTGTGTGTGTGTGTGTTTATGTGTTGAAAACAGTATGTCCAAGTTAAACATAGAGCTGAATAAGAGACTTTTGAGTTGGTAGCTACTTTTCTCTTCAACATTTACCAAGTCTTTAATCTTCACAAAAATTCTGTAGGATTTTTTTTTAGACAGATATATTTTGCAAATAGAAATGGGAGAAAAATTTATTTCTCACAATGTAGAGGCAGCAGAGAATTCATACCAGTGACTTAGCTTAAGTGCCTCCTTTTTCTTTCTTCCTAGTAAAGTGTTGTTGGAAGAAAAGGGAACCACAAAAATGTCAGCAGAGACACAGAAATAATTATCGAAACGTGCATAAGGGGAAACTATACACTCCCTTGTGTCAGTCTGCTTTTAGTTACTGAGAAAATAAACAGGCAGAGAGAAAAAGTCTGTTTGGCCCCATGATCATTCAGTGCTGTTGCCTTGGGGTCTGTTGGGAGGCATCCCACCATGGAAAACTATGAAGGTAGATAAAACTCGTCACCTCATGGCTTGGACGTGAAGAGAGGTAAAGGGAGAGGGTTGGCCCTGTGATGTGTAGACCTCCCAACATACATCATATCTTAAAGGTTCAGCCACTCCCATGTAGAGCAACTCTGAGGAATGAATCTAGGACACATGGGTCATTAGAAGATGTTTAAAGTTCAATCTAGTAGAACATTGTCCTATCTCTCACTCTTGAGAGCCTCCAGGATTGGTAGATTGGGGTGTTTTAGTTTATGGACTATAATACCAAATAACACACGTTTACATAAGCTAGAAGTTTATTTTATTGTGACATAAGGCATGAAATCGTCTTTCCTTTAATTACACAGCTGGTTTCACAGGAGTGTAGATTTTATTAGCATGTTATATGCTTTCCTTTCCCTTGAAATTGATGCTCACCCCTTTGAAGGAAAAGAGTTTCAAACTTGTTTGGGACCTGTGTGGTAACAAGAACAGTCTTACACTTAATAAGATTTCAAAAAAACATGTACATTGAATATTATTTTCAAGTACTGTTTAGTAAACCAGTGATAAAAGAAGTACATATATATGTATGTATGTATGTATGCATGTATATATGTGTGTGTTTGTGTGTGTGTGTGTGTGTGTGTGTATTGGAATGGATTCTGAAATATCAAAAACAGTGTTACTCAACAAATTAGACTATTTGGGAGCCAAATTTTGTTTTGTTTAAAAATTTCCCCTCTTAATTCTGAGAATTTCTTACATGTATATGAGATATGAACATATCTACCCCAAACTGTTTTCCAACTTTTCATATTTCCCAAGACATGACCTTTCTCAACTTTATGCCTTTAAAATATAACCCATTAAATCCAGCTAGAGCTGCCCATACATGCATGGATATGAGCCATCCATTGAAGAATGGAAAATGTACCAGCTTCTGTGTTGTCAATCAAGGGATTTTCTCTCCCTCAGCAATTGTCTACAACTGTGAAGAGTATCTCAGTGTGTGCAGGGACCTCATGCATGGCAATTTCCTCAGAACTGAAACATTGCCCCCAGCAGAGAGGAGAAGACTCAGGAGACAAACCAAAGGTCACCAAAGGAAGTGAAAACTTGGAACATTTTAAAAATTTAAGTTTAAATTTTTTCCTACAATATACTTTGATTACAAGCTTTCCCCTTCTCCAACTCCTTCCCCCTCCATATCCACCCAATTTCATGTTCTTCTCTCTCATAATAATAATAATAATAATAATAATAATAATAATAAATCCAGACAACCAAAGGAAAAAGAGCACCAAACCTCAAACAAAACATGGAATCTGTTTTGTGTTGGCCAACTGTTCAAAAAAAGTGAGACCTACCCTGGAGTGTGATCCACATACCTGGTGTCACTCTATTGAGAAAAAACAAAACAAAAAGATAAAACAAAACAAAATGAACATCTCCCAACCAAACCAAACAAAACCAAAGGAAAAATAACAACAAAAACAGCCAAATAAGCAAGCAAAATTAGAAAACATGGACTTTTCTTCTCCCAGCAATTATCAAATGCAAACAGCATCTTTGTTAGGGTAAGACTTTGTGCCTGTGTTCCCCTCTCAGAGCTAAGATTGTATGTAAATGGCTGGAATTTGTGCAGCCCTTTTGCATCCTGTCTCTTGAGTTCTTATGTCCACCAGTTTTGTGTTTGAAACATTGTTTCCTTGGAAATCTTTCACCACCTCTGGCCCTTACCTCTTTCTACCTTTCTTCTTCAGCATAGATTCCTGAGCCTTGAGAGAGCCTTGAGAGAGACACTTCATGTCGTGTTGGATGTTCCAAATATTCTTGTACTCTGCCCACTACCCAGCTGTGGGTATCTCTGATAATACCATACGGCAAGAAGAAACTTCTCTGTTGAAAGCTGAGTGTTATACTCGTCAATGCATATGTGCCATGAGGAGGCATTTTATAGCTAGGCTCATGTAACGGAAGAGGAGTAGTAGGTTTTCCCTTAGGAACTATGGCCTAGTTAGTCCTAAGTTCTCATTGACATGGTCAAGGATAGGTCTAATGGAGCAAGCCTCAAATCTAATTTTTAAAAAGTGGTTGATTACTCCTGTAACATTTGTGCCACTATTGCGCCGGTGGTATATTTTTCAGGAATCTTGCTATTGTAGTTCTCAGGGTTTATATCTGGGTATGTTGATTATTGTTTTTCTCTTTCAGTAGTGTCCACAATACTTTCCAGGACTCTGGATGTGAGTCAGTAAGGGTGAAGCTTCTTTATGAACACCAGCGCAATTCCTCCATGTTCAATCATCTAAGTAAGTGATATCCCTAACCATAGAGTCTTAGCATCAGGTAAGCAATGGAAGTAGACGGTAATATTTGAAGGGTTTGTTGAACCTCTTTGGTCAGTAACTCAAAAATATGTAATCCATTCCTGACACTGGGGGGGGGGTTATTTGATGACATATAATGTCTAGTTGGAACATTGTTTTTCTTATTATAAGGTAACTCCATTTAAATTCCTTTGAGTATGAACGTGCTTTAGGACATTTCTACAGTTGGCCTCCCTGCATTCTCTTCCTTACTCCACCCTCTCTTCTCCCTCCCAATTAATCTTCCTGTTCTATTTTCCTGTGGTCCTTTATAACCCCACATTTCCCTCCTTTCCCCACTCCTTAATCCCTTAGCAAACTACCTAGCTACAGTGGATGTTCTGAATGAAACACAAGTACCCAAAGACTACAAGCTAATATCCACATCTAAAATAAAACACACAATGTTTCTTTTTCTGGGGAAGTACTCACTCACACCCCTGTTAGTAATCCAACACATTTCACTAGCTAACTAAATTGAACTTCAGTTCTACCATTGGTGCAATCATTACTCATTACTTTGGTCTTTCATAGGTTCTGTTTCTAGGGCATTATCCTGTTGAAGCTTCAGGGCTCACATAATAGCTTTGCCATGCTAATATATATATATATATATATATATATATATATATATATATATATATATACACATACATATACACATATATATGTATATATATATGTATATATAATATGCTTTATATATAAACCATATTGTACTAAACAACAACAGCAACAACAACACTAAAAAAAGAAAGCAAGTCCTAACATGATAAGACTGTTGTATGAGCCCTAATAGCCCAATAGGATAATTTGATCCATTATCAAAAACAGTATAAACTATAGAATTTTCTTTTCATCTTTCTGCTGTGTCCACAGTTCTGAGTCAACCACACTCCCTCATCTCTGGGAGCGCCCACAGCATCAACTCTTGAAATGGAAAGCAGACACCATATTAACTGAGCATTATTTCACCTAATTTCACTCAATCCATTTCTAGTCGTTATGGAAGCCAAGTGGTGCATTATTTTTAAGTTACAAACCTTTTACGACTATTTGCAGTTAAAATTTTACTACTTTTTTATAGTAAGTAGATTTATATCTGCTCATCTCAAAAGATGAAATAGAAAGATGCTGGAGTTATTGGTACATCCTCAAGAGATACCCAAAACATTTTCTAAGAATTAAAGAAGTTCTTCAGCTGCTAGAGTATAAGGTGGTGACTGAAATGAATGGGCAATCTGAAGACACCAGTCAGCCACTCTTGCAAAGTAGTAAGACTCATTACTTCCCCACCCTCCCCCAACTTCTCTCTCCTTTAGTTCAAGCTGATTCCTGCCAAACTAAGCCACTCCCTGCTTTCAGCATGCATCTTGGCACTCTGCTGTCCATGGCCCAGATTAGAGCCTTCCTTTTAGAGCCCAGCTCCCATATGAGTGAAATAAGCCTCTTTGCTGTATCACCTTCAACCCAAGCAATACTTGCCTTAGCCCTGGCTGGAGCACATCTTGTTTTATTTTATTACTGTACCTTAGAAGCCTGGTTGTTTTATTTTCTTTTAAAAAAATAAGTCATTTATTTTCAGTTTATGCGCATTGATGTCTTACCTACATTTATATCTGTGTGATGGGGTTGGATACCCTGGAACTTGAGTGACAGACAGATGTGAGCTGCCATGTGGATGCTGGGAAATGAACCCAGGTTCTCTTCTTCTGGAGAGAAGAGCAGCTTAACTGCTGAGCCATCTCTCCAGCTGTGCCTGTTTGTTTTCTAATGAGAGCAAAAATGGTTTGGATTTAGACAGGAGGAGAGATAGGGAGGAAACGGAGGGTGCAGAAGGAGGGGAAACCATAATCTGGGTAGACTATATGAGAAAAAAACTATTTTCAATAAAAGATAAAAATAAAAATAGCTCTCGCTGACTCCTGCCAAGTTTCGCACCCCCAAAGGTCCCACATGTCCTTTTCCCTCCCCCTGCTCCCGCATCCACCCCCTCCCACTTTACTGTTCTTGTACTCTCCCACAATGATGTTTTGGTCCATTCTAGCACCAGTGTCCACTCCTTTCTTCTTGTGAGACATCACTTGATATGTGATTTGTGTCTTTGGTGTTCCAATCTTCTAGGCTAATATCCACTTATCAGTGACTGTATACCATGGGTATTCTTTTGAGACTGGGTCACCTCACTTAGTATGACATTCTCCAGCTCCATCCATTTCTCTAAGAATTTCATGAATTCATTGTTTCTAATGGCTGAATAGTACTCCATTGTGTATATATACCATATTTTTTGTATCCATTCCTCTGTTGAGGGACATCTGGGTTCTTTCCAGCTTCTGGCTATTATATATAAGGCTGCTATGAACATAGTGGAGCATGTATCCTTATTGCATGCTGGTGAATCTTCTGGGTATATGCCCAGGAGTGGTATGGCTGGGTCCTCCGGAAGTATCACGCCCAGTTTTCTGAGGAACCGCCATACTGATTTCCAGAGTGGTTGTACCAGCTTGCATTCCCACCAGCAGTGGAGGAGTGTTCCTCTTTCTCCCCATCCTTGCCAACACCTGATGTCTTCTGAGTTTTTAATCTTAGCTATTCTGACTGGTGTGAGGTGAAATCTCAGGGTTGTTTTAATTTGCATTTCCCTAATGACTAGTGATGTTGAACATTTTTTAAGGTGTTTCTCAGCAAAAATGGCTTGGATTTAGACAGGAGGAGAGATAGGGAGGAAACGGAGGGTGCAGAAGGAGGGGAAACCATAATCTGGGTAGACTATATGAGAAAAAAAACTATTTTCAATAAAAGATAAAAATAAAAATAGCTCTCGCTGACTCCTGCCAAGTTTCGAAGAAATAATCCATAGTATGTGTCATTCAACACTTAGACACTGTCACACTCCTGACTATGAAGGATAGATTCAGACGTGATCATGTTCTCTGTGGAGCTCGAAACGCTTTAAGTCTCACAGTTATGTTATACTTAAAGATACTTTAAAAGATGATGTATATATCACATACACATATGTACATGAGTGTGCACATGCATACACACACACACACACACACACACATACACACACACACATAGAGCTGTAAAATAGAAGACGCTGGTCGATGTTTAGTGTTTATTGAGCAGAGCATAACCTAGGTCATGACCCAGGTGTGCTTTTCTTCCTCTTTTCCTTAAAACTGAGAAGGAGCTGGGGTAAGATCTTTAATTCCAGCCCTTAGTCAGGCAGATCTCTATGAGTCTGCAGACAGTGAGGTCTACAGAGCAGTTACAGGACAGCCAGGGCTACACAGAGAAACCCTGTCTCAAAAACAAACAAAACAAAACAGAAACCTGGGAAAGATACAATATAATATTGTAAGAGTTCTCCTTTTCTTTTTTCAAACAATCAGCTTAATAATAGAGGTGATATGGACTAAAGCAATTACAGATTAGTTAATTTGTGCTTATACTTTTTTAATTATTTTTATTATTTTAATTTATTTTTTAATTATCTATATTCTTTGTTTACATTCCAAAGGCTTTCCCCTTTCCCAGTTCCCCCTCACCATATGTCCCATAAGTCCTCTCTCCCCCATTCCACAATCACCCCCACACACACACACCATTTCTCTGTTCTGGTACTCTCCTACAAAACTGGATCCAGTCTTTTCAGGACCAGGGTCCTCTCCTTCCTTCTTCTTGGGAATCTTTTGATTCGCTAATTGTGCCTTGAGTATTCAGAGCTTCTGGGCTCATTAATATCCACTTATCAGTGATTGCATCTCATGTGTATTCTTTTGTGATTGGGTTAACTCACTTAGGATGATATTTTCCAGATCCAACCATTTGCCTACAAATTACATGAATTCATTATTTTTAATTGCTGAGTAGTATTCCATTGTATAAATATACCACACTTTCTGTATCCATTCCTCCTTTGAGGGACATCTGGGCTCCTTCCAACTTCTGACTATTATAAATAAGGCTGCTATGAACATAGTGGAGCATGTGTATTTATAGCATGCAAGGGAATCCTCTGGGTATATGCCCAGAAGTGGAATAGCAGGGTCCTCTGGATGTGTCATGCCCAATTTTCTGAGGAACCGCCAGACTGATTTCCAGAATGGTTGTACCCTCTTGCACTCTCACCAACAGTGGAGGAGTGTTCCTCTTTCTCCACATCCTCGCCAGTACCTGTTGTGTCTCCTGAGTTTTTAATCTTAGCCATTCTGACTGGTGTGAGGTGGAATCTCAGGGTTGTTTTGATTTACATTTCCCTCATGACTAATGATGTTGAAAATCTCTTAAGGTGCTTCTCGGTCATCCAAATTTCTTCTGGTGAAAATTCTTTGTTTAGCTCTGTACCCCATTTTTTGATAGGGTTATTTGGTTCTTTGGGATCTAACTTCTTGAGTTCCTTGAATATATTGGATATTAGCCCTCCGCTGGATGTGGGGTTGGTGAAGATCTTTTCCCAATTTATTGATTGCAGTTTTGTCCTTCTGACAGTGTCCTTTGCCTTACAGAAACTGAAATTTTATGAGGTCCCATTTGTCAATTCTTGATCTTAGAGTATAAGCTATTGGTGTTCGGTTCAGAAACTTTCCCCCTGTGCCTGGGTCCTCCAGCGTCTTCCCAAGTTTCTTTTCTATTAGTTTCAGTGTGTCTGGTTTTATGTGGAGGTCCTTGATCCATTTGGAGTTGATCTTAGTACAAGGAGATAAGAGTGGGTCAATTCGCATTCTTCTTCATGTTGACCTCCAGTTGAACCAGCACCATTTGTTGAAAAGGCTATCTTTTTTCCACTGGATGGTTGTAGCTCCTTTATCAAAGATCAAGTGACCATATCTCTGTGGGTTCATTTCTGGGTCTTCAATTCTATTCCATTGATGTACTTGCCTGTTGCTGTACCAATACCATGCAGTTTTTAACACAATTGCTCTGTAGTACTGCTTGAGGTCAGGGATATTGATTCCCCCAAAGCCCTTCTATTGTTGAGAATAGTTTTAGCTATCCTGAGTTTTTTGTTACTCCAGATGAATTTGAGAATTGCTCTTTCTAGATCTGTGAAGAATTGATTTGGGATTTGGATGGGGATTGCATTGAATCTATAGATTGATTTTGGCAAGATGGCCATTTTCACTATATTGATCCTGCCAATCCAAGAGCATGAAATATTTTTCCATCTCCTGAGGTCTTCTTCGATTTCTTTCTTCAAGGACTTGAAGTTCCTGTCATACAGATCTTTCACTTCTTTGGTTAGAGTCATGCCAAGATACTTTATATTGTTTGTGGCTATTGTGAAGGGTGTATTTCCCTAACTTCTTTCTCAACCTGCTTGTTCTTTGAGTACAGGAAGACTACTGATTTGCTTGAGTTGATTTTATAACCAACCACTTTGCTGAAGTTGTTTATCAGCTGTAGGAGTTTTCTGTTGGAGTTTTTTTTGGCTCACTTATGTATACTATCATATCATCTGTAAATAGTGATAGTTTGACTTCTTCCTTTCCAATTTGTATCCCTTTGACTTCCTTATGTTGTCTAATTGCTCTCGCTAGAACTTCAAGTACTATATTGAAAAGATATGGAGAGAGAGGTCAGCCTTGTCTAGTCCCTGATTTTAGTGGGATTGCTTCAAGTTTCTCTCCATTTATTTTGATGTTGGCTATTGGTTTGCTGTATATCGCTTTTACTATATTGAGGTATGGGCCTTGAATTCCTGTTCTTTCCAGGACTTTTAGCATGAAAGGATGCTGAATTTTGTCAAATGCTTTGTCAGCATCTAATGAGATCACCATGTGGTTTTTTCTTTTAGTTTGTTTATGTAGTGGATTGATGGATTTCCATATATTGAACCATCCCTGCATACCTGGGAAGAAGCCTACTTGATCATGGTGAATGATCGTTTTGATGTGATCTTGGATTTGGTTGGCAAGAATTTTATTTATTATTTTTGCATCGATATTCATAAGGGAAATTGACCTGTAGTTCACTTTCTTTGTAGGCTCTTTGTATGGTTTTGGTATTAGGGTAATTGTGGCTTCATAGAATGAGTTGGGCAGTGTTCCTTCTGTTTCTAATCTTTACAGGCTCAGGGTCCTCTCCTTTCTTCTTCTTGGGAATCATTTGACTTGCTAATTGTGCCTTGATTATTTAGGGCTTCTGGGCTCATTAATATCCACTTATCAGTGATTGCATTTCATATGTATTCTTTTGTGATTTTTGACATTATTTTTTTATACTTACGTGGTTATCTTCTTTTGGGTTTGATGAGAGGGTGTTTCTATCTTGCTTCTTCTGGGGTGTGGTTTCACTCATTGTGTTGCTGTTTTTCCCTTATTATCCTTTGTAGGGCTGGGTTTGTGGATAGATATTGTGAAATTTTGTTTTGTCATGGAATACCTTGGTTTCCACATCTATGGCGATTGAGAGTTTTGCTGGGTATAGTAGTTTTGGCTGAAATTTGTGTTCTCTTAGAGTCTGCATGAGATCTGCCCAGGATCTTCTAGCTTTCATGGTCTCAGGTAAGAAGTCTGGTGTAATTCTGATAGGTCTTCCTTTATATGTTACTTGGCCTTTTTCTCTTACTGCCTTAAATATTCTTTCTTTGTTTAGTACATTTGGGGTTTAGATTATTATGTGACGGGAGGTATTTCTGTTCTGGTCTAGTCTGTTTGGAGTTCTGTAGGCTTCTTGTATATTCATGGGCCTCTCTCTCTTTAGGTTGGGGAAGTTTTCTTCCATAATTTTGTTGAAGGTATTTGCTCCCCCCTTAAGTTGTAAATCTTCACTCTAATATAAACCTATAATCCTTAGCTTTGGTCTTCTCATTGTGTCCTGGATTTCCTGAATGTTTTGGGTTACCAGCATTTTGCATTTTGCATTTTCTTTAATTGTTGAGTCCATGGTTCCTATGGTATCTTCAACATCTGAGATTCTTTCTTCTATCTCTTGTATTCTATTGTTATTTGCATCTATGATCCCTGATTTCTTTCCAAGGTTTTGTATCTCCAAAGCTGTCTCCCTTTTTTATTTCTTAGTAGTTTCTACTTCTGTTTTTAGATTCTGTATGGTTTTGCTCAGATCTTTCACTGGCTTGTTTGTGTATTCATGTAATTCTTTAAGAGATTTTTGTGTTTCCTCTTTCATGAGTTCTACTTGTTGACCCATGTTCTCCTGTATTTCTTTAAGTGATTTTTGTATTTCCTCCTCATTGGCTTCTATTTTTTGATCCATATTCTGCTGAATTTCTCTAAGTGATTTTTGTATTTGCCTTGTAAGGGCTTCTAACTTTTGATCCATTTTCTCCTGTATTTCTTTAAAAGGTTTATCTATGTGTTCCTCTATCAGCATCCTAACCAGTGATTTTAGATCTGAATCTTGTTTTTTTGGTGTGTTGTGGTATTTGAGACTTATTGCAGTCAGGGAACTTGTTTCGGTTGCTGGCATATTGCCTTGATTTCTGGTAGTAACGTTCTTACATTTGCTTTTTGCCATCTGGTTATCTCTGGTTGGTCCTGTAGTTACTCAATGGTGTTTGAACCTCCTTTGTGCTCTTAAGGCTATTTCCCCAGCACTGGGATACCTGAACCTCTGCTCTGTGGGGCTCCTGCTCACAGATTGTTGTCTGGCCTCCTGAGTCCCCAGAGGTGTTAAACTCGGGATATCTCGGGTACCTGGTTCAGCCTGCTAGGTCCAAACAGCTGTGAAGATGGCGGAGGCTCCGGGGAGTGTGTGCTTATAATTTGACATGAAATTAAGTAAGCAAGAGTATTTTAAGAGCACTAGACTGTTCTATTAAACTTGATTCTGGACCAGGGAGATGGATCAGAGACAAAGACAGTTTCAGCCAGGCCTGACCTCCTGAGTCCTATCCCTGGAATCCTCACAGTAGAAAGAGAGCATCAGCTCACAGAAACTGTCCTGTCACCTGAACATATGCACTATAGTAACAAACACACAGAAATAAATACGTGTAATGAAAAAAGTAATGTGATTAAAATTCATTAAGAATCTACCACACCACATGACCTTTGAAGCAACTCAAATAAAACAAAGCAAACTTGATCCCTGATTCTGTGGGATATTACCTAAATATTTATGGTAATAGTGTGGGGGGCCCCTGAGGAAAACAGTCGCCAAGAGACCTAAATGAGTCAAGTTATATGGAGCCTTTGTTCACTCCCAGTGGGACCTCCCTAGGGGGTGGCAGAAAGCACCCATGACCCCCAATTTATTCAGATATTTAAAGGCAAAAATACCACAGTTGTGATGCATACAGAAAGCCAGCTCTGGACATCTGTGGCAAACAAGCGTCATTTACAGATGCAGAAAGATAGCAGTTAAGTGGTCAGATTGTTATTATAACTTGGAGGTCAGGGACATATTGTACAGAAATTTTTGGCTGTTCTCTGTGGTCAGTGAGTTTCTAGCTGGTCTACATGACTAGAGGCCAGTTTACTCAAGATAGTTTCAGTACCTAAAGAATTTGTTATAGCTTTTCTGATTATAAGGTGACACCTTATGAAATTATTGTAGTGTGAAGGCTGGTGATACTTTTCATGTATTTGATAATTTTCAAATAAGCTTTACTCATATAAAAAACCAAGCAACAAGCATAATAATTATTGTATCTGTTCATCTAGGGTACAAAAGGGCAGGTTGGAATTGTAACAATACTTTAGTGGGAAAAGGTTTTAGAGATATGGTGTTGAAATAGACGAGGGGGATCTGTGATACACAGAAGTGGAGCATCATTGAAATATTGTTAAAATCATAACCAGTGTTAATGACCAGTTACTAAGCCTTGTTATAAGGCCTCCTAAATCCCTTTTTTTTTTTTTTTTTGGTTTATCGAGACAGGGTTTCTCTGTGTAGTCCTGGCTGTCCTGGAACTCACTCTGTAGACCAGGCTGGCCTCGAACTCAGAAATCCTCCTGCCTCTGCCTCCCAAGTGCTGGGATTACAGGCATGCGCCAGCACCGCCCGGTTATAAGGCCTCCTGATGTGTATTCCCTATGTGTAAGTAAAGATATGGGCTGTAGCAACTAGCTTCCTTCATTAACAGCTGTTGGATCTCCTTGCTGCCTTGCCTGCCTTGAAGCCAAAGAGGATCCATCAAACAGCCAGCCAGGTTGATCTGATGCTTCCAGAGCCTACAGGAAACTGTGCAACAATCATGATCACAGCGGATTGCTTCAGCTCCCGAAGGCAAGCCTGCTTTAAACAGTTTTTTATCAGTTATTTGACCATTACAATTCTCACTGAACTCTACATGACCCTGCAAGCTTTTCTATGTAGGCCATGTGGGGACCACCTGCCATGGTGGCTTAGGAGAAGGGTTCCTGTGATTGCTCCAAACACAAGCCTTCATTTGTATAGGACCATGATTGCTCCAAACACAAGCCTTCATTTGCATGTGATATATGATCAGAATGGGCCAAAAAACATTTTTCTTAGCTTCCTAAGCATCAGTGGAGGATGGCTTAGTCTGTTAGAGCCACTCCTGTGGTGCCTTTCCTGGTAAGCATTATCAGGTCCTATAAATGGCTTCTCTATGGTATTCTTTTTCTTGCTCTTTTGTTTTCCTTCTCCTTCTCTTGTGATGAGGGATGAAGCAGTAGCAGAGATAACACATCCAGTCAGTGGATGGAGCTGTAGAAGCATCAAGGCAGCTAGCTGAGTCCGTCATAGTTGAGGGAGAACCAGCTAAGTCACGTGAGGGAAACTGGTGGGATAGGGAACACCAGAAGCAGAGAAGATAGACTTGGACTAAGGAGAATAAAAGACTGCCAAGAGCCCTAGAAATAAAACTGACCATCATCTCCATAAAACACAACATTCTACTTTATTGGTGGGCATTACCCTTTCACTGGCCACATTTTAGTAAAAATTAAAAAAAAAATCTTTAGCTGACTTTCATTCCCACTTTGATTTTATGTGTGATTTGCATTCAATGCTCATATCTATAGAGATAAAAGGGTAGAGAGGGTACCACACTTGTCATTAGCAGGATGGAGAGGGTACCACACTCATCACTAGTAATATCCATTCTTATTGGTAGTAACTCAAAGAGAAACAAAAGCTCTGTTAATTTCATGAAAGATTATTTCCAGGAAAGGGTAATTTTTTAATCTCAGTAGTTTTTATTGAATTGGTATTTATCTATTTTGCTGTATTTGCCAATTATTATTGCCCTAACAATAATTATAATAATACCCAATCCTGAAAAATAATTCATACTTATCTTTACAGTTGCAGGAAATTAAAGCTATTTTTTTATTTTAAAGTCCTAATTTTAAAGTTTAATTTTAATCTTGATATGTGCAATTGTTACAGATAAATTTGATATGGTGATAAATAAAATACTTGCAAATACAGTGTACTATGTCAGGATAATCCTTGTTATGGGAAGTCAAATAAATAACATGGGCTTAAAAATAATCAGCTCTTGGCTGGTTTTGTTTCCCGCACAGGGAACTAGAAATGTCTATCCATCTGGGTCATTTTTTCAAAGGGTGTGTAGCTGTGTATTTTGATTTATGAGCCATATTAATTGCTATTAAATATATATTAGCTTGAACTTGGTTATTATATGTAATTAACAGCATTTGACCTTTTGAGAACTCAGTATCAGACACAGTCTTTATAAATTGTATGTATTTCAAAGGGAGTGTCACTGCATACAGACAATTATAATTTTGAATTTGTCTCAGTGGATTGCTAAAGCAAGAAGAAATCCTTTGATTTTGCGGGGGACACTCTGTAATTTTCCTTACTTTAAGATCAGCCACAAACACTCACTTCAAGAAAAACCTTCGCAGAGAAGTCCCCTGCATCCTCCTGGGGAGTCTCCTCTGCCAACCTCAGCAAGGAGAGTCCTCGGCCCTCCCCACAGCTATGTGACTCCTTAGAATAATAATATGCATTATAAGATAATTCATGTTTGAGTTTCAGAAGAAGATATTCATTATTGATCATTTATATAATAAATTATATGATAAAACAGTACAGATTTGAAAGTGCAATGAAACAAATCAATATTTAAAATAAATTCCCTTAGAGCTGGAGATGTGACTCATGGTAAGCCTGTGCTTGCTGTGTTTGAGGCCCCAGGTTCAAGTCTTATCATGCATCCAAAAGGCTCTGTGTTATCTTTGTTAGTATCATTATTATATTCTAAAGTACTATGAATACATGCATTTTTAAAAGATTTATTTATGTATTATATTTAAGTATACTGTAGCTGTCTTTAGATACCCCAGAAGAGGGCATCAGATCTCATTACAGATGGTTGTGAGTCAACATGGGGTTGCTGGGATTTGAACTCAGAACCTTCGGAAGAGCAATCAGTTCCCTTAACCGCTGAGCCATCTCTCCAGCCCCCAATACATGCATTTTTATATTGTCTCTTTCAGCTAAAACGTTTATTGAGCATCACCTTCCAGCCACCATGGAATGGGAATGAAATGACACACTGGAGGCAGCTCACATCTAGTCAGAGGACACACACCTGTTACTTTACAACTGAACAGTCTAATGGCAGTCAGTCATACGTGGGACTTCTTAGTATTTGATTTGTGGTTATCCTTGACAGATGAGCATTAAACTTCTTCTTGACCATAGCACTGTTTAAAAACGTAAACCCTCACTGAAGCAACTCAGAGAATACAGTAACTGTATTACAGAGAAAATAAAATAAAAGGATAAGATCAAATAAATGAAAAACCACACGAGAAGAGAATGGGTTGCAAAGGTAAGACATGACACAAAGCTGTGAGAGAAAGCAGCACAGTACAGAACAGCTCCTCAGCAGCAGCAGCCAACCCCATGCCACTCCGAATATTCTGTCTTCTTAGCCTACTAGTCCTTCATGCTGTGATTTTGTTAGACACATCCTAATATATGTACATACTTGTAGACGAGTGCATAGACATGAGTATGAATAGTAGTTACTTTTTCTCATTGCTGAGATGAAATGCCTGCATAACACATTAACACAATCTAAGGCAGTCAAGGTTCGTTCTTTTTACAAATCCAGGGCATAGCTTCTATCTTAATGGGAAACCACAGTGCCAGGATTAGAGGCAGCTAGTCACATTACATCAGCAGCCCAGACGCTAGGCAAGTCCTACACCCCAGTGACCCACTTTCTCCAGCAAAACTCACCTCCTAAAGGATCTGCAACTTTCTTGAAGAGTGCCACTACCTGGGCAGCAAGTATCCAAATACACAAGGCTATGGAGAAATGTCAGCCCCTCCTCACAGCATTTTCAAGTACATATTATAAAAATAATTGCATATATATTTACATTAAAGTACATACCATATAATTAATTGCACCTATGTTTACATTAATTTAAAGTACACATTATATAATCATATTATGCAATCAATTGCACATGTATTTACATTACTTTCAAGTATATACTATATAGTTAATAAAACATGCTTGCGCTTAGGA
This sequence comes from Apodemus agrarius, assembly GCA_964023405.1. NCBI lineage: Eukaryota > Metazoa > Chordata > Mammalia > Rodentia > Muridae > Apodemus > Apodemus agrarius. The sequence goes on along the minus strand of OZ030021.1, from coordinate 48,453,900 downwards.
ATAGTGTTTTGATTGATCAGGGAATAGGTGGAGGGAAGGGGGCTTATGAGACTTATGGGGAGAGGGGAACCGGGAAAGGGGAAATCATTTGGAATGTAAACAAATAATGTAGAAAATAAAAAAAAATAGCTTATGTACATAAGTTCTGTAGGAGAACCAACTTCTGTTGACCCTCAGTGACACAATAATGACTGAATCTGATAGATGTGAATCTTACCTTTTGAATACAACTTCCATATTTTAAAAAAGAAAGCTAAAGTAACACTTTGCCATTATGGGTTTTAAGTTCTACCAAGGCAGTTCTCAACCTTTCTGATGCTGCAACCCTGTAATACAGTTCCTCATGTTATGGTGACCCCAAACCATAAAACTATTTTCATTGCTACTTCATAACTGTAACTTTATGACTGTTGTGAATCACAATGTAAATACGTGACATGCAACCCGCCAAAGCGTCTCTCGATCCCCAAAGGGGTCACAACCCACATGTTGAGAACCACCGTAAGGACGGAAGCAGACTGTAAAGGAAGAGAACTCAGAGTAGAGATTGGTGTACAGTGATTGCTTAACATGTGTGAGGTTGCAAGTTCAACTCCAAGCACTGAGTACTACCCCTCCAGGCACCCCCCCAAAAAAGAAATGGAAGAAAGTAAGCCAAATCAACAAAGCCATTATATTTCATATAATGTCAGAGAGCGCTATGAGGAGACATGCAGCTTGGACGCCAGGCAGGTGAGAGCTTAGACTGAGCAAGTATCGGAAGCAAACATAGTCCGGGAAGGTGTAAAAGCCTTTGGAGAAGCCTGACTGGTAGGTAAGCTTAAGAAGAAGCAAGGAGACTGGCCCGTGAAAGAACTAAACTGCAAGAGGGCAGGAGACACTGCCCCGTGCACTGAGGCAGAGTGAACAGTGGGCATCTGAAAGGACCCCAGAGAGAAGAGGAGCCAACAAACGCGACATAGGACATTATATTTATGTGACACAGGGCATTGAATCCCTTTTCAGATTTGTTACTTGTTTTTTGTTTGTTTGTTTGTTTGTCTGTTTGTTTCTCCATCTACCAAGTAAGAAGACATTTATCTGTTAGATTTAGGGAGCTAAAAAGTGATATGCTCATAGAAAAATCACCCTGGGTGTTGGGTTCAAAGCCTACTCTCTGGCAAGTACAAGATCACAAGACCAGCTAGGAAACAGGACAGTGATCTCTGAGAACTGAACATGAAGAAAAGCAGTCAGCACTTGCTTAGGCAGCATGGCTAAGACAGGGAACCAAGACCAATCACAAGATGTTGCGCCTAAATATCAAACAGGGCCAGTTGTGATTCTCTGTTTATTGTCATCTGTGGGATTCCTCTGAGATCATTAGAGATAGGATGTCAGGATGGTGTGCCACATCCATCACCGCCCACTGAAATCCTCTCTCCTGACTCCCTCAGAATTCTCACCACTTTGACTGTCAGCAGGACTACAAGCCTGACTTTTCTAGTCATATCACATCTCCAGTAAGCTTTTTTTTGCCACACATTTTATGACTTGCGCTCCTCATGGTCCTAAACATTAGATCGGAAGGGTTGCCTCCTACTTCGAACCTTCCAGAAGGAGTTCACATTCTCTTGAATTGACAAGTTTAGAGGACACTGGCAGACATGTCCCAAGGCCTGAGAAAGAATGTAGAATAATTTTAAAAGTTTTTTTCCCACCACAATGCTAAATGATGAAGACCAGGATAGATGTTCTTTAAAAACAGAAAAATAGATCTACCATGGGTAGATAACTTACACCATTCCTGGGTGCTTTCTGGAAGAACTCCAAGTCAACACACCACAGAGGTGCTTATTTATACTTCCCTGTTCACGATAGCTAAAGAACCAACCCAGGTATCTGGCAACAGAACAATGTATAAGGAAATATATTGACTGTATAAACAATGGAAGTGTTCCATCCAAAATTGTATCATTTTTAAGAAAATGGACTTAACTGGAGATAACCAGTTAAAACAAATTAAGTCAATCTTAGAAAGGTAAGTGTTGCTATCACTCATTGGTGGACCTCAGATTTTATAGGAAGAAATAAAGTCATGCATATTTATAGGGTGAGGCAGGGAAGGTGCAGGATGTGATGGCGATTAGACTCAAGGACATTATTTCTTATTATTAATCATTCCATTCATTTACATCTCAAATGATACCCACTACCCAGTTACCCCATCCTACATCCACCCTCCCCCCTTTTGCCTCCTTGAGGGTGCTCCCCACTCACCCACCCTGCCACTCCTGCCCCACCAGCCCAGCATCCTTCTGCAGTGGGGCCTCCACAGAACCAAGGGCCGCCCCTCCCACTGTTGTCAGGCCATCCTCTGCTACACTTGTATCTGGAGCCACGGATCCCTCCCTGTCCACTCCTTGGTTGGTGGGCTCAAGGACATTATGTACTTAGTGCCACATACAATCAATGCCTGGCAACTCAAAGTATGACAAAATGTGTATTTCCCCACCAGAGTTATAAAAATTCCATATGTGGAAAATAGGGTCAGAGTTTGTCCCCACGTCCTCCTTTCTGTGCCTGCATTTGCTCAGTTCTCCCGAGGGTTTCTGCTACAACCAGTAAGCTCAGGGAAATCCATGCAGAAGGAGCTCAGGCAAGATGGTGAGGACAAGATGCTATTATAATAGAGTCCCCAGGGAAGATTTTAGTGAACCCCTAATCAGTGATTAGGAAAACCATGATTGGTGAGAAGGGGCTACTTTTCTTCCCTGTGATCTCAGATTATTAAAACTTGGTTTAGGCCAGGCGGTGGGGCCCACGCCTTTAATCCCAGCACTTAGGAGGCAGAGGCAAGTGGATTTCTGAGTTCGAGGCCAGCCTGGTCAACAGAGTGAGTTCCAGGACAGCCAGGGCTACACAGAGAAACCCTGTCTCGAAAAAACAACAACAACAACAACAACAACAAAAAACTTGGTTCAATTTGTCTAACCAATGATTCATATAGAGACAAAGATACAAGCAAAAGCCATCTTATTATACGCATGGACTCAATGGAACCCTGAGGACTATGCAGTTACAGCAGGAGTCCTCAGCAGTGAAGGGGAGCAGCACTGTCACCCTCTCGGCCCTTTCGCCCATGCCACTTGTCCTGATGAAATGCAGCACCAGCACTCTGTGGGTAATCACCCCAGCCCCTACATCAATACAGCCAGGACGTGTTCAGTGAGCAGTCACTGTCCAAGGGCCGTTCCAAACACCAGACATACTATAGTAAAGTGTAGTGTTTACTATAGTAAAGTATAGATAAAGCTTATTTCCTGTGGCCTTTCATCTGGGTGGGACAGAACTATAATAAAAATTATTAACTACTAGGCCGATGCAAGAGTAATCGTGGTTTTGATATCGTTGAAATCTGATGTTTGATGTTGGAACACATTTTCAAAAAAAATATGGTTTGCATTGTTTGTACATGAAAATTTCACTCTATGGTTTTTTTTTTATCCAATGTGGTCTCACTTGCTGTTCATTTCCCATTCATTTTATGATATCGAGTCAATATTAGACAAAAAGAAAATTTCAAGTGATTATATATTTTTAATGTTTTAGGTAAGTTTATGATTTTGTGTTGTATCGCATCTGTTGCTGGCCCTGATGACATGTGGCTTACAGGCCACGGAAGGCTGTGCCTGAAGAGCCAATCTTATTGTGTGTATTTCACATAATAGCTAATGTTTATAGAAACAAACCTTTAGAGCTTCTGGAATGTAATAAAATTATCAGACAACATTTCCGACTGTTTTAAAACAGACAACTAAAATAGTCATTAGAGATCAAGTCTAAATAACCCCTCATATCTTTCCTGTGAGAGGAAATGGCTGTGGTATGGTCACTTTGTAAGTCACATTAAACTTCTACCATCTTCATGGTGGCTAGTAATTGTGTCAAGATGGTGTAGCACAGTCACGCATAAAACTGTCTCCTAGTTTGAAATGGGTATGGGCTTGCTACTGTCTGCTGCTGTGAGTAGATACACCTTGAGTCTTTCTTCTATCTGGGCAGGGACTTAACAGCTTCCATGTCAAGTGATTATCTTAATCAATCCAAAATGGGTTTTTAAGTGGCAGAGCAACACCCACAAGAAATTTTACTTGGGAACTATTAGTAAACATACCATGCAGGTGGGTGAAGACTCTGCAGAGGAGAGGCCAGGCAGATGGCTCAGAGAGGGCAGTTGGAGTTAAATTCCCAGAATGCAAGAAAAAAGCCAGCTACAGTAGTAAATGTCCACAGTGTCTGTGCTCCTGTGTAGAAACAGGCAGAGACAGAGGAGTCCTCTGCAAGCCCTGCAAGCCAGCTATCCTGCCTGAAGAAGGGGGAGGGGACAACCACCTCCTGAAGGTGCCCTTTGACCTTCACACAACGGCAACCCTACATCCACACCCACACATAAACACACAATAAATTATTCAACTAAAAGCTAAAACGGAAGAAGTTTTGTGAAGAAGACAAGAACCTCAAAGAGGCAGCGCATACAGGCGGACTGTTGGAAATCACAGCAACCAATGCAAAGCAGCCATGGAAGCCGATTGCCTTACCACTACCTGGGAAGTCACTCAAGAATTCAGTGGGGACCTCATTTGGTATTTTCATCAAGTTGTAGAGATGAAAAAACTAAGTAATAGCCTTGCGAGATGAATAAAAACTAAAAATGAAAAAAATAATAATTTAGAACTGTCATCTTGCCCTACTCAACAGGGACAAACTATTTCTCTGTGAGGTCTCAACTTGAATAAGAAGTGGAATGCAGAAACCACTGTTAAGGACAACCTACATTGTCAGCTGTTGGATGGGGGAGGAGCCTCCAACACGTGTCCTAAAGACAAACTTGCACCAAAAATAAATAAATAAATAAATAAATAAATAAATGTTACGATTAGCGATTAGTGCTCAGTCTACACCACCGTGGCCTCTGGATTCTGTCAAAGCGATTACATCTGAGATGCATGACCAGAAAATTTATCAGCTGTACCAGAAACTGCACTGCCTGCAGCTAGGACCAATCAATAAAAAGGGCCCAGGTCACCATGACAACAACACCCACCCACACATCTCAGTACCAAAGCTTCAAAAGTCAGCCCTCTGGTGTTGTCAGCAGGTGAGGTTTTTTCTTTAATCACCTCTGAGAAAGGAGCATCAATTCACCAAGCAGTTCCCTTTCACAGAGAAAATACTTCCATGCTTCTCGGAGTGCCTTGGATTCTGCAGCATGGAGAAGTATATACTAGGGGATAAAACCAATTTATGCAGTGAATCGGCTTCTATATATTGTGAAGAAGACAACATGTGAGAGATGAAAAGTCAGATATTATTTCCTTGTTGTTTTTAACAGAGTAGTCATGGAATACAGAGATTCAAAATGCTGACAGCCAACGCTGAATCTGAGCAAAGCTTTAGGATACCTTAGCAGTCTCATATGAATGTGTTTAGCTCATGAGTCGGCATCCCAGAGAAACCACACGAAATTTTTATGAAGATATTTTCTTATTGATTTAAAAAAGAGGTTTTCTTTTAAAAAAATTAGCTTAATTTGTGAAAGAACAAACTTGATATTATGGAGTGAAAAACATATTTTACTCTTGGATTTAGACACAATTGCTAACCTGTTCCATGTAAATATGAAAGTTTAGCCTTTGAATCTCATGGTTTTTGTTTCTATATTTAAGTGACCCCTCCCCCCCCAAAAAAAAAACCTCCACCCGAGAACTCCTACAGCTGATAAACAACTTCAGCAAAGTGGCAAGTTATAAAATCAACTCAAGCAAATCAGTAGCCTTCCTATACTCAAAGGATAAGCAGGCTGAGAAAGATATTAGGGAAATGACACCCTTCACAATAGCCACAAACAATATGAAGTATCTTGGTGTGACTCTAACTAAACAAGTGAAAGATTTGTATGACAAGAACTTAAAGTCTCTGAAGAAGGAAATAGAAGATCTCAGAAAATGGAAAAATCTTCCATGCTCATGGATTGACAAGATTAATGTTTCTAATTCAAAAGAAAGGTTACGCCCTCAATAAGCCTCCTTGCTTGTGCTGCCACCTAGTGGCACAGATAGAAAATGTTAACTAGTAACGCCGATCCTCTTAGGCAAATGTTTGACCTGAGACAGAAAAGCACATTCAACAATTAACTGAACGTTAAGATCAATGTCTTTAAATGCAAGTACTATTATATAAAACTAATTAAAAGTGAAATTTGTCAGAATCAAGACTTTAGCATCACCATAATATGTAATAGGTAAGAGGTTGGGTTTTTCTCACACACTTTGAACTATGTAAGAGGGTTTTTCTTTGCACAAGTTTCACATGCTCAATTTTAAGATAAAGCTCATTGCTCTATAACCATTGTTGTAGCTTCTTGCTGCACTTAAGCAAGTCTTGCCTCCCAGTCCTTGGGGAGTTACTCTCCACATTTGTTAATATACACAGTGCTAATTTTCGTTCTTCTATGGTCCACAGCTTTTGCACGGTTTAGCTGTAAGTAACTTGAACAGCTTGCTGATTAAGAGCAGGCTTCCTGTGGGAAAGCTGCCTGAAGGGGAGAATCAACCTATCCTTAAGAGTAACCCTGTCGATCTTGCCCCAGACCCCCGCGCGCAAACAGTGGGCACACTGGACACAGTGAGCAGCTGGAATCAGGTGCGTGGCCAGAGTTATAGCTTAGCTTAGCTCTGCAGGAGATCTGGGCACAGAAAGCTCAGCTGCAGGTGCAGACTACTGGCCGGGACCAGCTCTCTGAGCAGACTAGCAGCTAGGGGCCACCGGGCCGCCTCGGGGCACAGCTCAGAACTCTAGCAGCTGGAGTCAGGGGCCTGGACTCAGAGCGAGCATAGTCCAGCACAGACAAGCTGCCAGAAGGGATCTGTCTCCTGGGGACAGGCGTGCTGTGCTTTCAGCAGGGCGCCATCTACAATAAGACCAACTAACACCAGAGATAAGAGATGGCAAAAGGCAAACGTAGGAACGTTATTAACAGAAATCAAGGCAATATGGCACCATCTGAACCCAATTCGCCAACCACAGCAAGTCCAGGATACCCCAGCACACCAGAAAAACAAGAGTTAGATATAAAAGCACAGGTCATGATGCTCCTAGAGGAACACAAAAAAGACATAAACAAATCTCTTAAAGAAATGCAGGGGAACATCAATAGGGTAGAAGCTCTTACAATCCAAACACAAAAAACACTTAAAGAACTCCAGGAGAATATGGGCCATCAGACAGAAACCAATAAAGAGGAAATGAGAAAATCAGTTAAAGAAATGCAGGAGAACTTGAAACAACAGGCAGAAGTCATGAAAGAGGGAGCACAAAAATATATTAAAGAATTACATGAAAACACAAACAAACAAATGATGGAACTGAGCAAAACCATCCAAGGTCTGAACACAGAGGTAGAAACAACTAAGAAATCACAAAAGGAGGCAACCTTGGAGATAGAAAACCTTGGAAAGAAAACAGGGGTCGTAGATGCAAACATAAACAACAGAATACAAGAGATAGAAATAAGAATCTCTGATGCTGAAGATAACATAGTAACCATTGACTCCACAGTCAAAGAAAACGCAAAATCCAAAAGTCTTGTAACCCAAAACATCCAGGAAATCCAGGACACAATGAGAAGACCAAACCTAAGGATTATAGGGATAGATGAGAGTGAAGATCTACAACTTAAAGGGCCAGCAAATATCTTTAACAAAATTATGGAAGAAAACTTTCCTAACGTAAAGAGAGAGATGCCCATGAATATACAAGAAGCCTACAGAACTCCAAACAGACTGGACCAGAACAGAAACACCTCCCGTCACATAATAATCAAAACCCCAAATGTACTAAACAAAGAAAGAATATTAAAGGCAGTAAGAGAAAAGGGCCAAGTAACATATAAAGGAAGACCTATCAGAATCACACCAGACTTCTCTCCAGAAACCATGAAAGCTAGAAGATCCTGGGCAGACCTCATGCAGACCCTAAGAGAAAACAAATGTCAGCCAAGACTACTATACCCAGCAAAACTCTCAATCAACATAGATGGAGAAATCAAAATATTCCATGACAGGACCAAATTTACACAATATCTTTCCACTAACCCAGCTCTACAAAGGATAATAGGAGGAAAACTCCAACACAAGGAAGGAAATGGCACCCAAGAAAAAGCAAGACAGTAAACTTCTTCCATCAAACTCAAAGGAAGACAACTACTCAAAAACAAAAATAACATCAAAAATGTCAGGAAGTAATAATCTCTATTCCTTAATATCTCTTAACATCAATGGACTCAACAACCCAATAAAAAGACATAGACTAACAGACTGGATACTGAAACAGGACCCTACATTTTGCTGCTTACAGGAAACACACCTCAGAGTCAAAGACAAACACTACCTTAGAGTAAAAGAATGGAAGACAATTTTGCAAGCAAATGGTCACAGGAAGCAAGCTGGAGTAGCCATTTTAATATCAGATAAAATTGACTTTCAACCCAAAGTCATCAAAAGAGACACAGAAGGTCACTTCCTGCTAGTCAAAGGAAGAATCCACCAAGAGGAACTCACAATTCTAAACATCTACGCTCCAAATGTAAGGGCACCCTCGTTTGTAAAAGAAACCTTACTAAAGCTCAAAGCACACATTGCACCTAACACAATGATTGGAGGGGCCTCAATACTCCACTATCTACGGTGGACCGACCAGGAAAACAGAAACTAAACAGAGACACGGAGAAACTCATCGAAACTTTGGAGCAATTGGATTTAACAGATATATATAGAACATTTCACCCTAAAGCAAAAGACTATACCTTTTTCTCAGCCCCTCATGATACCTTCTCCAAAATCGACCATATAATTGGACACAAGACAGATCTCAACAAATATAAAAAGATCGAACTAATTCCATGCCTTTTATCAGATCACCATGGAGTAAGAGTGTTCTTCAATAGCAACAAAAACAACAGAAAATCCCCATACGCTTGGAGGCTGAACAATATTCTACTCAATGATACCTTAGTCCAGGAAGAAATAAAGAAAGAAATCAAAGAATTCTTAGAACTTAATGAAAATGAAGGCACAACATACCCAAATCTATGGGACACAATGAAAGCAGTGCTTAGAGGAAAACTCATAGCCCTGAGTGTCTCCAAAAAGAAACAGGAGAGAGCATATACTAGCAACTTAATGGCGCACTTGAAAGCTCTGGAACAAAAAGAAGCAATTTCACCCAGGAGGAGTAGAAGACAGGAAATCATCAAACTCAGGGCTGAAATCAATCAAGTTGAAACAAAGAGAACCATACAAAGAATCAACAAAACCAGGAGCTGGTTCTTTGAGAACATCAACAAGATAGATAAACCCCTAGCCAGACTTACTAAAGGGCATAGAGACAGTATTCAAATTAACAAAATTAGAAATGAAAAGGGAGATATAACAACAGAAACTGAGGAAATTCAAAAGATCATCAGATCCTACTACAAAAACCTATACTCAACACAACTGGAGAATCTGGAGGAAATGGACAATTTCCTCGAAAGTTACCAAATACCAAAATTAAACCAGGATCAAATAGATCGTCTAAACAGACCCATAACCCCCAAAGAAATAGAAGGGGTCATAGACAGTCTTTCAACCAAAAAGAGCACAGGACCAGACGGTTTTAGTGCAGAATTCTATCAGACCTTCAAAGAAGTCCTGATACTGATACTCTTCAAATTATTCCACAAAATAGAAACAGAAGGAACACTACCCAACTCATTCTATGAAGCCACAATTACCCTGATACCAAAACCACACAAAGATCCAACTAAGAAAGAGAACTACAGGCCAATTTCTCTTATGAATATCGATGCAAAAATACTAAACAAAATACTTGCCAACCAAATCCAAGAACACATCAAAACGATCATTCACCATGATCAAGTTGGCTTCATCCCAGGGATGCAGGGATGGTTCAATATACGGAAATCCATCAACGTAATCCACTACATAAACAAACTCAAAGAAAAAAACCACGTGGTCATCTCATTGGATGCTGAAAAAGCATTTGACAAAATTCAGCATCCTTTCATGCTAAAGGTCCTAGAAAGAACAGGAATTCAAGGCCCATATCTAAACATAGTAAAAGCAATATACAGCAGACCAGTAGCCAACATCAAGGTAAACAGAGAAAAACTCGAAGCAATCCCTCTAAAATCAGGGACTAGACAAGGCTGTCCCCTCTCGTCATATCTCTTCAATATAGTACTTGAGGTACTAGCTAGAGCAATTCGACAACATAGGGAAGTCAAAGGGATACAAATCAGAAAGGAAGAAGTCAAACTATCACTATTTGCAGATGATATGATAGTTTACTTAAGTGACCCAAAAACCTCCACCAGAGAACTCCTGCAACTGATAAACAACTTCAGCAAAGTGGCTGGCTATAAAATCAACTCAAGTAAATCAGTAGCCTTCCTATATGCGAAGGATAAGCAGGCTGAGAAAGAAATTAGGGAAATGACACCCTTCACAATAGCCACAAATGATATAAAGTATCTTGGAGTGACGCTAACCAAACATGTGAAAGATTTATACGACAAAAACTTCAGGTCTCTGAAGAGGGAAATTGAAGAAGACATCAGAAAATGGGAAAATCTTCCATGCTCGTGGGTTGGCAGGACTAATATAGTCAAAATGGCAATCTTGCACAAAGCAATATACAGATTCAATGCAATTCCCATCAAAATCCCAACTCAGTTCTTCATAGAGCTAGAAAGAGCAATTCTCAAATTCATCTGGAATAACAAAAAAACCAGGATAGCTAAAACTATCATCAACAGCAAAAGAACTTCTGGGGGAATCAATATCCCGGACCTCAAGCAATATTACAGAGCAGTGGTACTAAAAACTGCATGGTATTGGTTCAGTGACAGGGAAGCGGATCAATGGAATAGGATCGAAGACCCAGAATTGAACCCACACATCTATGGCCAATTGATCTTCGACAAAGGAGCTGAAAACATCCAGTGGAAAAAAGATAGCCTTTTCAACAGATGGTGCTGGCTCAACTGGAGGTCAACATGCAGAAGAATGAGAATTGATCCACTCTTATCTCCTTGCACTAAGCTCAACTCCAAGTGGATCAAAGACCTCCACATAAAACCAGACACACTAAAACTAATAGAAAAGAAACTGGGGAAGACCCTTGAGGACATTGGCTCAGGGGAAAAATTCCTGAACAGAACACCAATTGCTTATGCTCTAAGAGCAAGAATAGACAAATGGGACCTCATAAAACTACAAAGTTTCTGTAAGGCAAAAGACACTGTCAAAAGGATAAATCGGCAACCAACAAATTGGGAAAAAATCTTCACCAACCCCACATCCGACAGAGGGCTAATCTCCAATGTATACAAAGAACTCAAGAGGTTAGACCCCAGAAAACCAAATAACCCTATCCAAAAATGGGGTACAGAGCTAAACAGAGACTTTTCACCTGAAGAAATTCGGATGGCTGAGAAACACCTTAAAAAATGTTCAACATCACTAGTCATTAGGGAAATGCAAATTAAAACAACCCTGAGATTTCACCTCACACCAGTCAGAATGGCTAAGATTAAAAACTCAAGAGACAACAAGTGCTGGCGAGGATGTGGAGAAAGAGGAACACTCCTCCACTGCTGGTGGGAATGCAAGCTGGTACAACCACTCTGGAAATCAGTATGGCGGTTCCTCAGAAAACTGGGCGTGATACTTCCAGAGGACCCAGCCATACCACTCCTGGGAATATACCCAGAAGATTCACCAGCATGCAATAAGGATACATGCTCCACTATGTTCATAGCAGCCTTATATATAATAGCCAGAAGCTGGAAAGAACCCAGATGTCCCTCAACAGAGGAATGGATACAAAAAATGTGGTATATATACACAATGGAGTACTATTCAGCCATCAGAAACAATGAATTCATGAAATTCTTAGAGAAATGGATGGAGCTGGAGAATGTCATACTAAGTGAGGTGACCCAGTCTCAAAAGAATACCCATGGTATACAGTCACTGATAAGTGGATATTAGCCTAGAAGCTTGGAACACCAAAGACACAAATCACATATCAAGTGATGTCTCACAAGAAGAAAGGAGTGAACACTGGTGCTAGAATGGACCAAAACATCATTGTGGGAGAGTACAAGAACAGTAAAGTGGGAGGGGGTGGATGCGGGAGCAGGGGGAGGGAAAAGGACATGTGGGACCTTTGGGGGTGGGGAACCAGAAAAAGGGAAATGAATTGTAAATATAGAATATATACAATAAAAAAAATAAAAAAAAAGAGTAACCCTGTCATCCACAGTCAAAACAGGACTTCTGCTAGAGTAGGACTATTTTCTCTTATTTTTCTTGAGAACATGTAATAGATCATGCTTTTGTGACACCAAAGAATTAACTTTTCTCCATCTGAGTGAGACCTATAACATTGGGAACTTGTGAGACTCCATGATCTCATGAGTGTCCTGCAGAGACAGCCTTTCCAACTCACAATGGCTCACACTTGTGTAGCACAGAGAATACCCACAGCCTTCTTGTCGCACATCGGCTCAGGACCCAACATGTCCACATGACTTACCACTATCTTTAGATATTTCTATAATGTCAGAATGCATTATGTTTTCCATTGACTGTGAATAGTAACTCCCCAGTTGTAGATCCTTGATGCTGTGTTTTAAGGGGCTCACTGTTTATGTTTATGTTTATGTCTTGTGGCTATGTGTTATCCACTAAGAGAAAAAAATCTCACTAATTATCTGACAGCCAGAATGAACAGTGGCTTCCAAGACTTATGGTATAGCCAATGACAAAATTCTAGCCCACAAAATTAAGTAGAAAACTGAGATATTCCTTCCAGAGATATTTTAGAAGAGACACTGAGTATCTTACACTTTATTGTTCAGTATTCAGTTTCAAAAGGCAGTGTACATCTTCAAAGGACTCAAGTTGTATCAACTAGGTAAGAAATAAGCTTTAAAAAATCAAGGGAATGCAACATCAGTTATGAATTTTGGAGCCTGGCAATAGTGATATATCCTCCAACGTTAAAGATAAACAATTGCTCTATACTGAGTGAGATTCCTCTACGGAACCACAAGGCGGCACACATGGACCACCTGACGCTCTGCTTCAATGGCTGTTCCACCTCTTGCTAGGCGTGCTGCCTTCCACACTTTCTCATAGATGAAAGAGAAAACCAAAATCCAATCCTCTCCACCCACCACTCACCCATAAAGCTCTTGCACATGCATTTCTGTTTTCTGGAGATTTCTTTTCAGGGAATGACGTCAACTGTGCTTCCTGTGGTGCTCTAACTCCCTCCTCTACACTTAGGTATAGCTACAAGTGACTCCGCATACCAGGGTAAATGTTTTAAACTAGGGAAAAGGTTCGCAAAATGTTTGCAGAATTGCCTCGAGACTGAGAAGATCTTTTTACTGATTTCTACTTTTCGATACTCTTTTTCTGAAAGGAAAAGTTATTATTCTTATAATAAGAAAAGCAGTGTTAAACAAATCAAATAAAGCTGCCACATCTAACTAATATTGATACTGTTAACTACCAACCACAAATACCAAATCTCCAACATACATGAGATGGATTTGTAGTGCAAACACCATTTGAAGGAACTGATAAACACATAAATCGTCTCAAGGCATTCCCAGAAGACAAGTAAGGTTAACTGTGTAGCCATGGAGATAGAGGAAGAGTTGGAGGGAAGGCAGGGAGAGGGAGGAAATAGAGGGGGGAAGGGAGAACAGGCTTTTCCTGTAAAATCTGTCAAGGGTATTTGTATTGCAGCCTGCTTTGATTAAATTAAAGAAAATCACCATAAAAGATCATCAAAACGTAGAGTGAAAATCTGATTGTAGCATTGCCTCTAAGTTTTGTTTAAAGTTAGTCAGCATGGATGGTGACCTTTGGGGACTTATCATGAGAGGACTTCTCATGGCAAGGATGTTCTAGTTGATATATATAGTGCAGAATGAGCTGCACGCTCATATTTTGTTGTCTTTGAGACCCCGAATCCAAGCTCCAGCTTTCCTGAAGTTCATTTAAGAGTGATCCTCTTCTGCACACTAGCTTTGGTACATGCTGGCTCTTATTTCCTGTTGATTGCTTTGGCAGTGAAAAGAAATCTCACAATTCTTTACAGATTTGACCTAATGCTTATTTAGAAATGATACATATTTTTCTCTGGGACTGTCCACCACATGGAGATGGACTACTTGTTTCACAAGGCATAGAAGTTGACTCTGACATTTACTTTTGAGGTCTGTTTTGTTTTTGTTTCGTGCAGGGATATTTATAAGCCCAAACCATAGTAGGCCTGATCTTCTCTGGTGTGTGTGTGTGTGTGTGTGTGTGTGTGTGCATAATGGAGAATTCTCTGAGCCTTCACATGATTAGGACACATGTGACTTTATTGAAGCAATAGATTATCCCTTCAGAACTGCACATCTCCCTCCAACAAAGCTGTAAATGACTGCTAACTTTCCTCCTCTAATTTTACACAATCATAATATTAAGAAAAAATGTTTTAAAATAAACACAATGCCAAGTACTAAATAATATCACCATTGATTGGTGCCTGTAATATTAGCAGTGAATCTGTACCTTTAATTTTCTTATTTTTAGTGATCGTTTTTAAATGCTTTAATCTCCCTTGTGACTCACCACCCACCAGAGGTAATGGAAAAGAAAGGGTGGAGTAATGGTGCTGCACTGGACCCATTTAGAAAGGTTCTTTGGAGCAACTCCCTTCAGTGCTGTCTGGTAATCAGCAGTTCCATTCACAGGTGAGCAGGCAGCGGTAGCTGGACCCCCTAACAAACACTTCATGGACACACCAGCAGACCAGTTCGGTAAAATCGGGTTAGTAACAGTGGTGACATGACCTAGCAGAGACAGCCAGGCCTCAGCCTCGGCTCAAGTCAGCAGGAACGACCGGCAGGAACACCAGGAGAAGTTCCTGGTTGTACTTCTCTCAAGGAAGGGAAGACCTGCGAAGACGTGAGACCCACAAGTGTTGCAAAACTAGCTGTACCAGCAAGCCGAGCTCTGTCTCCATTCCTCCGTGGAGTCCTATTTATACCTCCAAACATCACGTGTCCTCCATGTGCCCTGCCTCAGCACTGGTCCTGCCTCAGCACGTGCATCCAATCAGCCCAAATCCTTGGTATCGGCAACAAACTGCAGCACCCCACCAGAAGAATTTTTGGTGCCTTTTTCTTCATGGAGTCCCAACAAATGCAGCTCAACTATGCAATGTAAGGCAGACCAGTACATTCCTGTCCTTAGCAAAGAATCCTTCATCACATGTCCCTCTCCTGTGTCTGCTTCAGTGAGACATTCCTTCTTGAGTCTGCCTGAGCTTTTCATGCCTGTGTCCTCTTTAATGGAACATTCCTTCACATGTTTGCCCCAGCAAAACACCATCCAACCACTCTCCAAAGAACCCTTAAGTTTCCACGTAGGGGCTCATGAAATGCCAAATGTGTGTATTGATGCATATGTATTTGATCTTTCTTTTATTTAAAACAGTTTCTTCAAACAGTATATCCTGATTCCAATTTCTTTCCAGCAACTCCTCTGAGACCCACTTTACCTCCCCTTTCATCTGAGTCCATACCCTTTCTGTCTCTAAAACAGGCATTTAAAGAACAAGAAACAAAATAAAGCAAAGTGAAAACAACCAGAGGAAAGAGAGCTCAGCAGTTTGGGGGGAATCCTGAGTGTGTGAAGTGTGGGGTCTCTGCTTCTCTTGGGCTTTTTTTTTTACTTTGTGTATGCACGTGTGTGCGTGCGTGCATGCGTGTGTGTGTGTGTGTGTGTGTGTGTGTGTGTGTGTGTCTGTCTGTCTGTCTGTAAAATCTATTTTCCATAAGGCAAAAAGTATCTTTAAAAGAAAGAAAAAAAGACAAGAAACACATATAGATGCTGTCTTAACGTTTCAATTCCTGCATAAAATATCATGACCAAGAAGCAAGTTGGGGAGGAAAGGATTTATTCATCTTACACTTCCATGTTGCTGATCATCACCAAAGGAAGTCAGGACAGGAGCTCACACAAAGTAGGAACTTGGAGGTAGGAGCTGATGCAGAGACTATGGAGAGTGCTGCTTACTGGCTTGCTTCCCCTGGCTTGCTCAACTTGCTTTCTTAAAGAAACCAATATTACCAGCCCAGGGATGGCACCACCCAAAATGGGCCCTCCCACCCTTGATCACTAATTGAGAAAATGCCCCATAGCTGGATCTCATGGAAGCATTTCCTCAAGGGAGGCTCCTTTCTCTGTGGCAACTCCAGTTTGTGTCAAGTTGACACACAAAGCCAGCTAGTACAGATGCCAAGACACACATGTTTGTACACACAAGAATCTCACAAAAATGTAAAATCATTTGTTGTTTGTTGTTGTTTTTTAAATGCTCAGGCAAAGTAAAATTAGGAGACAAAGAATATTTAAAGATTCCATTGAATTCATTTTGCGTTGACCATTTTCTACTGGGCATGGGACCTACTTGCTCTTAAACATGGTTTGTCTTCCTAGTGAGTTGCCATCAGAGAAAACTAAATTTTCATTTTGTTAGTGATTATCAATTGGAGATTGCTTCTGGGTTAGAATTAACGGTTGTTCCGTGTCTTCCCTCAGCAACTGAGACTCCACTTTGCCCAGACCCATACAGATCCTGTGATGCTGCCCTGTCTCTGTGAGTTCATATGCGAAGCAGTCCTGCTGTGTCACTAAGATCCCTTTCCTTAGTGTTGTCCATGGCCACTGGCTCTTAGACTCTTTCTACCTCCTCTTGCACAGGGTTCCCTGAGCCCTGAGGGTTTTGACGGAGACAACCTATTTAGGACCGAGTGTTGCAAGATCTCTCACTCTCTGCACATTGTCTGGTTGTGGGTCTCTGAATTTGCCCCATCTATTGCAGGAAGAGTAGGTACCTGGTGCTATAGGGCTCTCTTCCTTTTGGACCAGTTTCATTCACATGAATCTCTTTCCTTCTCACTTCCCCTCAGTGAAAGCTACTGACAGGATACACGGTCATCCTAAAACAAAGTGTTATCAACCACATACTGCAGGACCTGTAATGATAAAGGAACTGTATTTGACGGATGTGTGGACCACAACCTACAAAGGATGAGTATGCTATTGCTTGTTGTTCCACATAACACTGTGTCTGGCCATTGTACTTTGTGTGTACCGGGAGATACGAGTAGGTATTGAGAGAGTGTATATTTATGCACCTGGGATGTCATTAATATTGAAAATTAAGTCACTCAACTCTTTGCTTTCTCTAGTATCTCTCGACTCAGGGCAATGAGAACTGTGACATCATCAGCTTTTAAAATGTTCTTCCATCCTCCTTTCCAATCATCTTCCTGCTGTCACTTTGTGCTCATAACTGTTACCTCTTCTTATTTTATTTTTATTGGATTTTTATTTATTTACTTTCCAAATGTTATACCCCCTTCCCAGTTTCCCCTCTGCAAATCCCCTATCCCATCCCTCCTCCCCTGCTTCTATGAGAGTGTTCCCCTATCCACACACCCACCAACTTCTGCCTCCCCACCCTAGCATCCCCCTACACTTGGGCATCAAGCCTTCACCGGACCAAGAACCTCTTCTCCCACTGATGCCAGATAAGGCATCCTCTGCTACATATGCAGTTGGAGCCATGGGTCCCTCCATATCGACTCTTTGGTTGGCAGTTTAGTCCCTGGGAGCACTGGGGGAGAGGCATCTGATTAGTTGATATTTTTGTTCTTCCTATGGGGTTGCAAACTCCTTTGGCTCCTTTAGTCCTTCCCCTAACTCCTCCATTGGGGTCCCTGTGCTCAGTCTGAGGGTTGGCTGCAAGCATCTGCATCTGTATTGATCAGGCTCTGGCAGAACCTCTCAGGGGACAGCTATACCAGGCTCTTGCCAGCAAGTGCTTCTTGGCATCAGGCGTCTGGGTTTGATGTCTGCAGATGAGCTGGATCCCCAGGTGGCACCATCTCTGGATGCCCTTTTCTTCAGTCTCTGCTCCACTCCGTCCCTGCAGTTCCTTTTGATAGGGGGAATTCTGGGTTAATATTTTTGAGGGCTGTTACCTCTTAAGCTCCTAGATATTCAGTTTGTGTCCTTCTTTCTCTTCTGTTGTTAGCTTCCTCCCTTCCTGTTGTTCCCACCTTCCCTCTGCTATTAGATTATTTGCAAATATCACAAATTATTATCCATTCTGAAAAGAACAATCCCCAACAACAGAATTCATTTACATAAAATAACTGGTTAATGGTAATGCTTAGAGCATGCATGTGTTTCCTATTCCAAACCTTAAGATCCTGTAACAACAGCACAACTCTTTCCCGCAGCTAATGTTCTTAGCAAGTGTTTAAAAATATCAACCAGAGCAACATAAGGAAAAGAAGTGTCTTTTCAAACTGTTTTAAAAGGAAAGCCCCACCCCTGAAACTAAACATTGCAATCCTGCCATAGGCCTCAGCTCAGGCGCTGGCAACTCCCCAACTATTTTCATATGGCACTAGCTTGGGTTCCGCACCCCCATGATTGATGTAGTTTGAAGGCTTGAGTTACAGTTCCCTTGTCAGCCAGAGTGATTTCCCAAGATGATCTGTTTCCTCTCAAACCTCAGACATCTTAACAAACACTGTAGCAATAGCCAAGCCAGTTCTCTGAAGATCACATTGTTACCATGAAGGGTATGCAAAATGGTTTTTGTTTTTTTGCTTTGTTTTGTTCCTGGATATTGTGGATATGATTGAGGATCTTAGATTTATCTTAACTATGGTGATTAGCAAAACAGATTCACTGTCTTTAAACTTAAAAGAAACTTATTTTTAAAGCAGCCATTTTGCTCTGTGAAAGCTTTTCAGCTGCATTCTGACTGCCTGCATCTAACAAAGGAAGGATTTGAGGATATTAGCCAGACAATAGAAAATGCCTTTCACTTTTGAGTCTTTTGTTATTGAAATACTTCAAGCAAAGAGGCAGAGTCTGGGGCCATGCTAACCATGAGCCCTTCATCATCCATTCACTGGCATTAGGTGACTCTCAGGCAGCGAATATGCATGTGTCCCAGATTCTCCAATCAGAGTCTACCTAAATGCAAGTTTAAGGACTAAGCCCTGTATAAAAACAACCATAGATGATGAAATATTGTAAGACCTGAAAGAAAAACGGGGGTACCCCAGCACCCCACAGCTTGGAAGGCATCACCCCAATCACTCAGGAGAAACAGTCTTAATGCAATAGCAGGAGGATTTTTATTCCAGAGCTCTGGGGCCACAGCCATTTCCCACACGGGGTAGGTGACTGTGAACACAGAGTGCAGAAACAGGACTGCTTTTATAGATTTACAGCAAAGCCTACCTAACACAAGCCACTCCATAGCTTCCAAGCCAATCAGTTTAAATCATCCAAGCCCGCGCTTTCTGATAACCAATCAGTTTCCTATAGAAGCCAGATAAACTAGTTAGGTCATTTCTGCTTAAGTGGCCGCCACGCATAGGGTCACGCCAGGGTCACACAGGCGTTTCCTGTTACTCATTTCCTGTTATGGGGCCAGCCTGCAACCCTCATCCTTTCATTCCCCACTTCTTGTCTTGTTAATAGTTCTAATCTTAGAACTAGGAGAATTAAAGGTTAGCCTCCTCTTGGCTCGGAGGGCTCTTATACTGCTGCCTAAGTACCACAATCTGGATCGCGCTCACCTGTTCCCTGATGAAGGCAACTAACCTATTAACTATATAAGATCTAACTATAAGCAACAGGCACAAGATAAGGGTCTTTCCACTGAGTCTTAAGGTTTCCCGTGTGGTGGCATCTAACGAAGACCATATCTCCAACTTGGAAGCAATGTGGGACTTGTGGATCTCCTTTTCTTGAGTAGGCCTCCCGGACCTTGATGCCTCATCCACTGGAATGCCTTGAGCCTAGAGAACAAAGGTCCAGTCTCTGTGGTCAATTTGGTGAGGGTCTCTTTTACCAGGGTTCCAACAACTGTTCCTGAAGCCTTCTTTCACAGATCCAGTAACCTGTCTGGAAGCAGTGAGGAGTCTCTGACATGCCTGGAGCATTAAAGCAGACAGTTTGAACCAAATCTCATGTTGTGGTACACCTCCTGGGAGGACACAGTGGATGACAAAGGAATTGGGGCAACAAAGAGGATCTCCAGGGGGATTAGGTTAAAATGGCAAGGACTATTCAGAAACAAGGGGAGAGGCACCACCCAGCCTAAGCCAGTCTCCAAGGTCAATTTAGTTAAGGTCTCTCAGGGTTTGTTTATTTTTTTCTAGCTATCTTGAGCCCTGGGGACAGTATATCCAATAACGTTTCCAATTAGTCCCCAATATCTCTGTCAATTTCTGACTTATCTTAGAAACAAAAACAGAACCATTGTCTGATCCAATTACTTTGGGCACTCTGAAACTCGGGAAAATTTCTTCTAACCCTGGCTGCTGTTTCCTGCTTGCTAGGGGAAGTCTCAACCCATCTAGATTAAGTATCTACAAGTGCTAGAAGATATTTATAACCATATTTTCCTGCCTTAGCTTTTATAAAACCTCTATACACTCTAGGCTGTTCTCTTCTAGGTCTTTTGCCCTATTTACTCTTTGCTGCATAAGCATTCACTTGCTGGCATACCTTACACTGTTCTATTAATCCTTTAAAATGAGTTCATCTGTGCTTTTAGCCTGGTGAGTCCTTGGCTTACTTTCTGAGGAGTATAATTCTCCCTTCTTGTGTGCATTTTTCCTTGGTAATAGTTGGTCGGATGGCTAGCAATCTCAGTCCTTTTCTTTTCTTCAGCATATTTTAAGTGAGGCTATCTCTTAATTTTGTCCCATTTCTCAGTGGGTGTCTCTTGCAGACCCACAACCAGTATAGGCTCCTGTATATCCATTCTTGGAGCCATTTGCTCTGCCTGGCTATTGCCCACTGAGTCTTTTGACGTCCTGGCCAGTGGGTAATACTCACGGTTGCTGGCTTCATTAGGGCATCTAAGAGGTCCAAGATTTCCTGTTGGTTTCCTCTGATGTGAGCAGTCCTCTTGGCATATACACCTGTGGACGTGGGCTGTGGCAAAGGCATAACGGTCATCCATGTGGATGTTGATTTTCTTGCTGTCTCCAAGTTCCAAGGTCTTGGTAAGGGCAATTAGCTCTACTTTATGCGTTGACATGCAAGTGTGTATTCTTCTACCCAGATGTCATTTGTGCTGTCCACTATAGCAACACCTGCTTGTCTCTGTTGTTCATGGAGAAAATTGCTTCTGTTTGTAGCAACTTTCAGCAGGGGTCAGTCTCTCTTTTTGGGCAAGTTGCTGCAGCCCATTGGACAGGAAGTATATCTGTCCTCCCCGCCATTTTGGAAAGTATGCCTTGCTCCAACAGAGAGGGGTAGGAACAGCCTGGGGTGACCTTAAATGAATGGGTTACTCATCCCATCCCTAGGTCCATTGTTCTTTGGGTAGTCCATGAACACATTTGGGTGCCAGTAGCTTCTTGGACCCAAGATCTTTTCTTGGAAACAGGGTTGGAAGACCAAGTGTTAAGCCCCTGTGTCCCTCAAGAACTAAGTGGGTTTCTCTTTCCCTCTCACAGTTATCTAGGGTTGGGGAGGTAGTCAGAACCCCCATCTCCCCTAGTCATTGTCTTCACCCGGGGATACTACCTTTGCTATTTGGGGGCACTTCTCCCAAGACCTGGGAGTTACTGCTCCCAGCTTTTTTTAGGGCACACTCTGGCTCAGTGGCCTCTCTCCATATAGTAAGCACATTAAACCCTTTCTGTCTTTTAGCCAGGATTTTCTGTAGCTTCCTTCCCTGTCATTTTTTTCTTTTTCTTTTCCCTCTGTCTCTCTGTCTCAGCAAACTACACTAAATCTCTCTACAGACTTTTCTAACAACCTGCACCACCAAATCTCTCCATAGACCTTCTAAATGACCTGCACCAAATCCCTCTATATACTTTCTCAGCAAACTACATTAAAGTCCCTCTAGTCTGGGGTCATGGGGTGTATAGCAAAATGTTTCTATGAGCTGCTCTAGAAAGGCTGCCAGTGACTCATCTGGTCCCTGCTTAACCTCACATTCCTTCGTCAAATCTGTGGGCTGCCACACCCTCAAGACCTGCCAATGGAGTCTGGTGTTGGTCCTTCAGGTGCCTCTTAACTTTCATCTGAGGGGGTATTCTTTTCTGGCTTCCTGTATTACAAATAAAACAGTCTCAAAGAGATTAACTAGTCTCTTGGGAAATATGTCCTTAGTGAGAGAGCCACCGTGTAATCAGGATAGGTGGTCTCAGATCTTCTCCTGCTCCACTCTGTGGTCTTCTCTAAATATAAATTGAGCATACTATAATCATTTTGTAAATTATAAACTATAAGATAGGCCTAACATCCAATCTCTGTCAATCAAACAGAACCTTGTGTCATCTTTACTATCTTAAAAGACTATAAGAACTCATATTTTGGCTATAAATTTTATGTCAACTGAAAATCATTTATTTAAATCTATATCAGCTTCCTCAAGATTAAAGAGCTTGGGCTGACTATGAGACTAACAGTTTTCATCCCTGTCAGAAATCCAAGAGTGAACAATATTAACTGAAAATATAGAGAAAGCTTAACACAGCCTCTAAGACTTTGCCAAATGATAGAGACTGCTAAACACCTGAACAGTTTATACTTTAAATTGTTGGAGCATCAGTCTTCAGCCTTCTGGCACAAGAACATCTGACAGACTTAAAGAATCAGGAATTATTAAGCCATATAATAATCTACAGACACATTAAGTTTGTAAATGAAGAGAGGCAATCTAGTGGCTCTCTCTCTCTCCATAACAGAAGCAACTCTACACATGCTGTTTCTTCAATAAAGGGAAGCTGTCAGGACCAGACTAGTCTCTATAGTAAAAAATAAATAACATTAAACATCATATTCCATGGACTTCTGACATTTTTAAAAACCAACTATTTATGTAAAGTACTGTGGGCTGTTGTCTGTTAAACTATCTTCAGCTATTTCTGATTAAAACATAGAAAATACCCTAATAATAAACTCAGAGCCTTATATTTTTATTTGGCCCTAAACTCACAGGCTTAAACATCTCAGATCTATAATAATAACAACAAAGAAGGACTGGGTGTAAATACTGCACTTTTACATTTTTTAGTATTTATACTAATGAAAACTTTGATTTTATATCAAAATAAAATCTTCTGTAATATAAATCTCAAAACAAGATTTTAATATCACCGAGAAAGATTTTTTGCTTAATATTTCAGAATCTAGTCTTTTGGAGGTCTCCCCTATTTTGACCTCTTTCCCAGAGGAACAATATAATCATAAAGTTTAACATCATATCTATTATAATAATCTAAACAATTTAAAATAAATGAAATAAGCCATCTGTAACTTAAACCCAGAATTCCCATATCTGCCACCTTGAGTGTCTTGTTAAAACTTATTTTCCCCACCAGGGGCCTCAGAGCTCAAATATTTCATCTCTTTTTTGATCTAACATGGCGGGCTTGAGTCACATGACCTGATCTTGGTACCACAGAGCCTAATAAGGTGGGCTTGAGTCACGTGACTTGATCTTGGCTCCACAGAGCCTAATAGAGGGCTTTTCAGTCGGTCTAAATTCCTAACAGAATCTTCAGTCATCTAAGTCTGAGAACTCAAAACAATATACAAAACAACACAGAGAAAAACAATCACCACATAGAGAGCCTGACCCTGCTACCATCAGGCCTCTAAATTCAAGGCAATTTGCCTCTAGATGAGCCCAGTTTCAGATACCAAATGTTCCTGCCTGTTGTAGGA